>LPNX010974575.1:14035-36932 GCA_001517045.1 Pseudotsuga menziesii
TTTTTGATTTTGCCTTCCTTTATGAAATGAGGAAGTGAATCCTCTATAAAACCATTGGTGTTCCCATCCATTGGTCAAGTGTTTGTATTCTTATGAACCCAGTCTGTAGTGCACCCAATGCAGTGAACCTAACTACTCAAACATTTTCGATTTCGCCTTCCTTCATGAAATGAGGAAGTGAATCATCTAATGATAAAACCATTGATGTTCCCATCCATCGGTCAAGTGCATGTATTTTTATGAACCCAGACTGTAGATTCACCATACAAATGAAGATTTGTTAAGCCCCATTTGGAGATAGCGCCCACATTTGGAGGTTTCCTACACATTATTCGTGGAGGATGTTTCACATTTGGAGGTTTCCTACACATTATTCATGGAGGATGTTTTGATGTGGTACTTTCTTAGGCCCTCCTAGATAATTTCTACATTCATTTTTCACCATGATAGGGTTTCATTATGGTATGTGTATGAAACCCTAATTTCCCTAAGTATTAATGATCTTGTCCTCTCTTGGACTCGCCCCTTGATTTCATTGCCCCTTGTTGGATTGGCATTAGTCTTTTTGGTCCTCCCATCAACCTTTATTTTACTATAAAACCAAAAAGACAAACCTTTGCTAAGCTATCTCTTTACATTACCATGTCCTTCATTGTCATAGCCTAGCATTCCTATCATAACGAATCCTCCCTTAGTCGAAGAAGAGCCAACATAAAAGTGTAGGGAGGAATTTTATTTTACTATACAGTAAAAAAGACAAACCTTTGCTAAGCTATCTCTTTACATTACCTTGTCCTTCAATGTCATAGCCTAGCATTCCTATCATACGGAGTCCTCCATTGAGTTGAAAAAGTGGTATTAGTGCAATGTTGACAAAGTGTTTAACAAAAGACCTAAACCAAAAACTCATCATTAAAGAAATAAAAAATCAACCAAATCTAATTAGGTGACTTTCCAGTGGTATCAGAACTAGTGACTCTGTCTGTGTATTGGATGCTCTTTTATGAATTCTAAGAACAATAGACATATCCCTTGTTAGCAATCATACTAGCAGTCTAGGTTTCGTTACACAAATTTCAAGTATAGGGTAGTGAATGGTACTGATATAAATAGTAGTAAACTCAAACTACCATACTATTAGGTTTAGGGGAACATTAGTGTAAAGTCTAGGTTTTGTTACACAAATTTCAAGTATAGGGTAGTGAATGGTACTGATATAAATAGTAGTAAACTCAAACTACCATACTTGATACCACTTTACAATTCCCCCCTCACTGATCATTTTAGGTTCCTTGTAGTCCAAGGGTACAAGTAGGCCTCCATAAAAAAGTGGCAAGATTAAGTCCTCATTGGTGTTACAAATTCACCTATTGGTCCAACAACAAGGATTTGTGTTGGAATCAACTTCAATAATATCCCCATGCCTATCACTATAATAGAGAATATTGATCATACCACCATGTCATATCCTAGGAAGTATAGTGTTGATTCCCATTATGAGGTTCGTGGATGAAGTAAACTTGAACAATTTCAAGAAAGGACTCCACGGCGTAAATGAAGGGGAAGAGCTTCCTCTCCCAACTTAGATCATGTTTATCAATTTATGCTATCAGAATGCATCATTTGAAGAAGTATACATAGGAGTGACAATTGCATAATTCATATTGGATACATCACCCTGCTGCGATGACCATGAAAAAAATATAGAATGATAGGTTCAATATGGAAGAAGTTCATTGTTGAAGAGACACTAACAAATGAAAAAAAATGGATATAGTGAAGTCACTTGAGGTCAATGTCTTGGTGGAAATGTATTTACACTTTCAACATATGACCACCCCATGAGCATTGGTTGCTGCTTATTTCCCATTGATAGTGCCACAAACTTGAGGTATATCGCCAATGATATGTTGTAGAACACATTGAATGCACATGGCCAAAAGTAAGAGTTGTGTTATGGAAGTTTCTTATGTTCTTGAAATGGGTAGATCTAGCAAGTATTCCATTCTTGTAGTGGGATCTGTATTCTTGAAAGTGATGATCCCAAGTAGTTTAAGAACAATAGAACAATAAAATAAACAAGGAAAGAGAACACTACTATAAGCAAGCATTAATAAGGAAAGTGGCATGGGAAAGAAATCATGGCTTAACATGGAGCATGAACAACTTTGGAGTCCATCCTCTCACTGTTAATGGAGCATGAACTATTAATGAAAAATGATCTACTACCCCATCCTCTCACAGTGATTGCATTTAGCACTGAGGTGACCTGCATCATTTTAGGTTCCTTGTAGTCCAAGGGTACATGTAGGCCTCCATAAAAAAGTGGCAAGATTAAGTCCTCATTGATGTTACAAATTCACCTATTGGTCCAATAGCAAGGATTTGTGTTGGAATCAACTTCAATAATATCCCCATCCCTATCATTATAATAGAGAATATTGATCATGCCACCATGTCATAGCCTAGGAAGTATAGTGTTGATTCATATTCTGAGGTCCATGGATGAAGTAAACTTGAACAATTTCAAGAAAGGACTCCACAGTGTAAAGGACTCCACACACGAAAGTGAGATCCATACTACTCCCAATCATACCAACTCATGGGGAAAGGTCCTCAAAGCCTTGAGCATTCATGTTTAACTCTCAAATAAATGAAGTGAAACCTTTAAGAGTTCCATAGGGGAATAGAGGGTAGTGTTCTATGCCTTGTTGGGTGATAAATGCGATCTACCAAATAACATTATAATTTGTAGTTGAATCATCTATCAACTCTATGTAATCATTCCCATGCAACAATGATTGCACCCAAATCCCAACATTAATGCACATTCCTTCATAGCTACCACACCACATTGGAGATTTGAATGACTAAATATCACCACCACTTCACCATAGCTACCACGCCACATGGGATATTTGAATGACTAAATATCACCACCACTTCACCATAGCTACCACGCCACATGGGATATTTGAATGACTAAATATCACCACCACAAAAGTGTCCATAGAATCTACACCAAAGTTTAGAATGTTAGGTAAATTATATGAAAACCTCAAAAGATCCCTTACTACATAGCCTAGGTTTCTAGTCAAATTAAGCACCAAACAAATGTATACATCCTATTTTTTGGATATCACTATGTTGTGACAACTATTTCATAAAATTTTTACCTTGGAAATATTTTTTCCAAAAAAGCAAAAAAAAAAAATATCAAATTAACTGAAATTTGCCTAGAAAAATATATGGGCTACCTTTGAGCTGCCACATTGAAGGACCTATTTTTTTGATAGGACTGTGTTGTGACAACTATTTTATAAATTTTTTACCTTGGTAATGTTTTTTCAGAAAAAGCCAAAAAAAATACCAAATTAACTGCCGGGAAAAATATATGGGTTTCCTTCGAGCTGCCACATCGACGGGTTAACTACTGATCCGAGTTGCTTTTTAGATGCAAGATATAGTTTTTTTTTGGCACAACACGTTTCCTTTTTCCTCTGGATTGCAACATTACGATCCTGGGTGTGGGTGTGGCCTATTTTGGTTACAATGTTCAAATAGAACGCGGGCAAGGAGAAGAGTAGCTCAGGTACACAGAATCGCTGGTGGAGGTCGAGGTTTTGGGGCACAGTCGAGGGAACTGAATCTGCAAATTTGTTGGAACAATCTCTCTTCAAGGTATAGTTGGAAAACACTCAGCCTCTATGTTGTGTTGTGCACTCATTTTATAATAATTGGGGGAATTCTTTACCTGTATGCTATGAATTAAGATAAGAAGCTGTTGATAACGGATTTTGATGTTTTCATGGTCATAATTATTATGATCCGTGAGGGTCCGGAGGCTTCTCTTCAGAAATAGCAGAAAACGTGCAAATTTTAGGCTCTATAAGCAAATTATTGTGCTATTGTGCTCTTTGTGATATTTTCTCTTAGCTCATGATAGTTTGAATTTTTTTTGTCCAGTTAAGGTCAGCCCTACAAGGTTCAATCCACATTAAAGATTTTAGTCGAGCAACAATGATTGTGAATTACAATGAGGGGATTAATCAACTCTGCACAACCTCTAATGAATCATGTTGACAGTTAAGAATCAACATATGTTCAAATTATTCCCACATATCAACCAACTCCTCAAGCCGAGTACAAGGGCTAGATCCATGAAACAAGGGGCTAATTTGCTAAACCTTCAATCAAAGGCTCGTTTCTTAATAGGTCATCAAACTTTAAAAGTAGGAAACGACCTCAAGGTATGTGCAATGAGTACCCACATGAAAGATGCTCACATACTAGCTAATGATATTTCATCTACTTGGAACGATGCCTACTCTCTTGATTGAGTTAAGAGCCTACAACATTCCTTTGGCTGAGTGCTCATCAGTAAAGCACATCAAACATAGATTAGAGATCTCTCTATGTGAAGTAACAACTAAGGGAAAATCTTCAAGCATTGATGGTCTTGTTGTTCATAAGGGCAGTTGTCAGTGTGGACATGTGAGATGAAAAACACAAGTACCCATTGACATGGTATCCTGGAAATGAAAAGCTCTAATTTCTTCATGTGAGCATATACTTATTGTTATCCCTCCATTTACGAATGCTTGTCCTGTTGCCGAGCTACTTATTGTTACAAGTAGGCTTGTTCTAAATTTCATTTCTGCTGTGTAAAATCATCAAACACTTCTCCATTGTTGAAGGATTTCTCTTGAATTAGACTAAAACCCAGACTCTCCGCTGATAACTGGAAACAATCCTATGTCACCTCTTCTAGGATCTTAGGAAAAATGGGTCTGTGGGGAGCATTGATGAAAGCTATTCCTGCATACACAAGCCTCTCGCCAGTGACTTTCTTGACACTTATGGCTGTGTTTGTGGGTGTTTACAGTCTTGTAAGTGGCTTGTTTGGAGGTCCTCCACAACATGTGAGCAGGGAGTCCGTGGCCATGGAGCCTCTTCCCCCTCCTGTACAGTTGGGTGAAGTCACGGAGGAAGAGTTGAAGGCTTATGATGGCACAGATCCAAAGAAACCCTTACTCATGGCCATCAAGGGCCAAATCTATGATGTGACCCAATCCAGGTAGTTTGACTACTCTCTAATCTTTGATAGGGAAACTGTCTTCTTAAGTGGGTATGCTGTTTCTTATTACATCAATTTGTTTAAGGGTATGCTGTTTCCTATTGCATTAATTTATTTTTGGGTGGTCTTTCTCAGTTGGCTGGTAAGAGTCACTGGCTACATTAGTTTTAAAGGGTGTAAGGCTGGTCAGTTTATGGGGTAACTGTGTTCGGATGTTTTTCTTTGTTCTGGTATGCGTTTTCTTATTTCTTTAATTCATATTTTGGTTGGTGATTTTGATGACAGCTGTTCATTTTAATATCTATTTGGCTCCCAAGAGTACCTGGTTGGATTAATTTCTAAGGGTTTTAAGGCTACTCACATCATGTGGTGTTTGGGTTTTGTTGTTTCTTATTTCATTAATTAGTTTTTGTGTGGAATTTAGACTATATTAGTATTTTTTCATACCTCTTTGGTTGCTGAGAGTAACTAGATAAATTAATTTCCAGTCATTTAAGGGGTATCTGGGTTCTGTATATTTTTTTGTGTTGTGGGTATGCTGTTTCATATTTCATTAGTTATTCCTAGGGCGGAATTTGGATAACAATATTTCTTTTCCATATCTGTTTGGTATCCAAGAGTCCCTGTCTAGGTTAATTTCCAAGGGTTTCAAGGTTTGTCACATTATTGGGGTATCTGCTATTTTGTGTGCTTTTTCTGACCTGTTTTGTCTCTTGCATGTTCATCTGATGTTGAATGTGAGATGCATTATATTATCTCATTCATGATAATTTATACTTCGTGTTATATGTATAGATGCAATTGAATCAATTGATCTTAGATTCTTCTTAAGACTGTTTCATTTTATTTTCTACTTCTATATTTTAGCTGGCCCTTGGGGGTTCAAATGTAACTGAATGCTTATTAGGCAACCCCACTTGTGTGGCTTAGGAGGTCACATGCCTCTGAAAATTACAAATCCCTCCTTTATTTTCGTTCTCATTCATAAACTACATTTATTTTCGTTCTCATTCAAAACAAATAAGCTTTGTGACGAAAATTATAAAGGGATTAAGCTTTCTTATAATATAATGACAGATTGGTTTTAGGGTGAATATGTTTACTACAGGGTCTATTAGGGTTTCTTTTCATTCTCCATATAGAAATCCAATTATGAAATGTAAGGGTTGGCTACAGGGTCTGTTAGCAGACAGAGTATTTGAGTATGGAGAATTCGATTGTGATGTGGAGTTCATGCCATGATTAATACAATAAAGAAACAATCTGAGAAAGCTTAGGTAGTGATTATTTAGCTCAAAGAGATATATGAAGGGAAGGACTGAAGGCCTTTTCAAATTACAAGTAAAAGTCCAGAAAATAGAGTATCAGGCTTTTCTTTTGGTTCTCACTACAGATTTGGAGTATTCTTGTAACTCTTCTAAGTTCTTTTTTAATTTTTAATTTGGTTGTTGGTTGAAGTGGTGGGCATCTTCCTATTATTAGTGGACAAGGGAATCACCTATTGTCACATTTTCAAAACTGAAGTGAGCAATTGAAATTAGAACTGGTGTGTGCATCCTCCCGTAGCTTGCACTAGTTAGATTACCCATTCTCCTTTTAAAATGTTGGGATCTTGCGACTTAACTTGCTATAGGAAAATTGTTAGTTACTTTCATCTCCTAGCACTATAAACTAGTCATTATGGTTTTACTACCTAAACCCATATATATAATTATGCAAATTTAAGCAAAGGTCTTCCTAACCATACCATGTTACATTGGCATGTGGTGACTAAACCTAAAAAATTAACATTTTGACTACATACATGTTTCCTTCCATTATAGAGCTTGATTTGACCAAGGTCCCATGGTGCCTCTTTCCCAAAGGCAAAGTCGTCTCCAATACCAAAAGGAAAACCTTTTTATACAGTGTAAGAGTTCAAGTTCTACAAGTAAATGGAATCGTTTTATTGAACTAATTCTTGTAGAGTAATTATACTTTATAAAAAGAGTGACAGTGACAACGTTCAAAGCACTAGAATTCAATTAACTAAATGCTTCATTATTGTGACCAAACCCAGAACATAAGATTGCATAGTGTTGTGTCCCAAGGGACGTACATGATTGTTTGGTAATAAAATTACTGCTTAGCATTTTGTAAGTGAAATAAAAGTACACTGCAGCCAAATATTTTGATATTAAGGAGCTCCCCAGGTACATGCAGTTTCCACATACAATTTCCATTTGGCCTTGCAACTTGTAATGACTACCACTGCTGCAAGTCTCCGAAGATTGAAGAGATTCGTTGTTGGTCCTCAATTCATTTATTTGATGTATGGTGCAATATGGATTTTGGAACTTAGATTGTCGGTGCATGTTCCACTCCATGGAGATGTAATCGATGTGTCAGTAATTGATGCTTCAATTAGGCCTGTGAAGGCAGCTTCTGCCACTGCAATAGGAAATCAAGGATCTTTATGGACAGAGGTTGTAGGGAACATATTGTAATAGCATGTCGATTTCCTTGAAGACTGAATCTCAATGTATTTTAGGTTCTAGATCCCGGTATCCAGATACATTGTACAAATGCATTGGGTCTAACAAGTGATATTGAAGGGAGATTAACAGCTTCCTTGGTGATTCAAATGTGAAACAATCCTATAGCAAGCATACAAAGAGCTACAAACCATATTTGAGGAGAGAAAAGAAGAGCCTTGGTAGAGGAGAATTTCACAAGAATTTAACAGTCATGATAATTCCTTGACAATGTTTACAGCAGATATTAATGTGGAGTCAAGTTGATCAATGAATGTAAACTTTATCAAAAACTATTGCTCCTCCTGTCAGAGCAAATTATAAAGAAGAACGCAATAAATGCATATCATACTGAGAATGCCAATAACAGTCTACTAAGAATCTGCAATAAACGCATATCACATTGCTCATGGTAAAGAAGAGTGCAATAAATGCATATCAGAATGGGAATGCCAATACCCAGCTCATGGTTTACAAAATTATCTTCCATGAAGTTATCTAACTATTTAAGTTCAATCCAGGCCATTCAAAGAGGACATTCTCAGGTCCTATGTTGATATATTCACATGGTTGATGATGGTGGTGCTAGCTCCTCTTTTACTTCTAGTGAAAAGTAGCCAGTGTCTTCTTCTGTCTTGGCCCAGTCCTCTAGTAAACTTGGTTACCAAAATTTGGAGCTGTGCAAAACTGTGGGCTGGATAATGCTATCCAAGAGCTCCATCTTGGATGGGATGTCTTGAAAGAGGTGCTGAACAAAATATATGAAAAACATGGGAGGATAAAATAATGTTTCCTTTTGTATTTCAAAAATTGTGTCCAATTTTCAAAGACTTCTTTGGTGAGCATCGATCTAAGAAAATTTTCCAATTAAGCAACAGTACCAACTACTCTGTATGCTTATCTCACACAACTTTAAAACTTTTCTGTATTACTGGAACTGGATCCTGCTGATTCAAAAGCTAAAAGTAAAATTGATGCTTAGGGCTGACTGTGAGGCATTTACCAATACTTTTAGTGAAACAGTTGGTTTAATGTTTTATCTTCGTGGAGTCAGTGCAATATACTTTTTATTCAGTAGACTATAAATCAAAATTGAAAATGAACCTTTATTCGTTGGTAGAAAAGGTTATTGTTTGGTTACCAATGGCATATTGATATCTGATTGAAAGATGAATTCTGTAGATAAATATTACTGTCAAATTTGGGTATCTTTTAATCACTTTCAGGAGTTGTTTTATACTGCATGAAGATTCAATTAGAGTCTATATCATAGAGAATAATCACGATTTTTGTGTAGATGACTTGTTTCCATGGGGTGAAAGAGTGCTGATGTTTTCAAACATGGGTAGGAAGTCACATAATAGTATTTGATGTTTAACAATGGCAAACTTTTGTTTGATCCCAAGGTTAGTCTTGTGGTGGTAAAAGAGTGGTTTTAGGTGAGAAGGACAGGGAGCAAAGTTGTTTTTAGACCCTAAAATGTTTGTTGCTTTTAACTGTTATTATATTTCAAAGAAGTTGTTTGGCTCATCTTGAGTTGGGTTGAGGTAGATTGTGGTTCCAGTATTTCATGGAAAATGCTTCCTGTATGTCATGGGTATCGGTTTTTTGGCTTGAGTGATATGCTGGTGCATTACAATAAGGTTTGAGAAAATTTGATAGGCTTTCATCAATCTGAATATGAAATGTTATACATCTCAAGATTGTGGGGAATTTCTGTCATTCTTTTACTTAATAGTATGAGTCAAACTTTGTGGTGTTCACTGGTTTTAGTGGCTCATATCTTGCTTCACTTTATCTCACTGTTAATAGTATGAGTCAAACTTATGGTGTTCACTGGTTTTAGTGGCTCACATCTTGCTTCCAATTTAGTCAATTATAAAAGCAATAGAATTACATACACTCTAATAGAGATAACAATTAACAAAGTTTGGAAAGGGCCAGTGAGCAGGTGCAAGGTACTAAAAGGCAGAATCTACATGTGAAAAGTTGGTTACAACAAGCAACTTTCAATTTGCAGTTCCGCTTGTAATGCTCACATGCAAATATTTTCTGATCTGAATCTTGATATGACAGGCAGCACCCAGGTATGTCTTCACCATTCCCGGACTGACTTGCTCTTCAATTTTCTGTAATCAATTCAATCACTTTGCCTATGGAATGCTTCTTCTATCATGTTGCGCACAATTGCCAATAAAAAAACATAGGACATTACAATAAAATTATTGGGCTTAGGACTATGTTGAGGTAGTAACTAGTTACTCTAAAGGGTCATGGGGTTGAGTGAATGCTCATTTGGTCTTATGGGACCTCCCAACATTATTATGTGCATCACTGAAAACCAAACTCTTTGTCATGCCCATGTCACACCTATAGGCTATACTTGCATGCTTAAACTCCTCTTTGAATTGTCTCAAGCAAGTATTGAGACACAGTCAATAAATTATTTCTTATATGCATAATATGCTAAGATGCCAGGAGAGAGACCATTTTTTATACCCCTAAACCCTCTGCCCCACCTTTTCTTATTTCATTACCATTTCCCATTTCTCCTTTCTGGTAACATACCTCACATATAATAATCATAGCTTTGTGGTCCTCTATAAAGTTCTTACTTCACAGGCTACAATTTCAAAAACATGTTCTTCTAATCGGAGTCTCCTCTGATGTATATAAATTTGGAGTTTTGACATTTGATGCTGACTTAAGAAATATTAATTGCTTTGGCCAATAAAATGACTAAGTAGTTCTAAAATAGACTTAATATTTTGTACATTGCTCTATTATGGATGAGATTAGTGGTTGAGGAAAATGATATGAAATTTGTTCTTTATTAAGATTGTTTGACTTAATTTTATTGTACAACATGGAAAAGGGATAGTGTCTACTGAAAGCATTTTCTCTAGCGAACATAGTGTTACATAATATATATACGAGGACAAAATCATTGCTACCTTTTAAAGACAGTAACAGCTTGCATAATGGGTATATCTAACACGTTACTCACTAGTCTGACCAAGTGTATGTTTGCTTGTCTGTCATATGGACAACAAGATTATATTCCCAAAACGTTACTTATTAGTCTGACCAAGTGTATTCTTGCTTGCCCGTCATATGGACAACAAGATTATATTCCCAACAAGACAAATGTCCTATTTCTTATCAAATCTTTCACAGTGGAGTTCTTGCAATGATGGTGACTCAAGTTCAAAATTTAGTGAGCTAGAGTTGTTCTCTTTACTGGTACATCTACTAATAAAGTTTGTCCTTGTGTAAATTTGTTGTCTCAGACCTTCGACTAGAAGGTTGATTCTTGTATTTCTCTTTTTGTCTAATCTTTTACAAGAATAGAATCACGTGTCTTCATTTTTGTTGTTCTATGTTATCATAAAATTAAGGAGAGGATCAATATTGTTATTGGAATTTCATATTTTGTAAACTAGTTCATTTGTTTTTATCTTTTAAGAAAATAGTTGACACACATAAATCTGTGATTAAGGACCATTCCTTCTGATAATCCTTCCAACAGTTGGAGTGAATGATCAACTCTACAATGCTCTTTTAGGCTAATCTGGCATTTGTATTTAAAAAAAAAAAACACTTATAGTCGTCGGTTAAGCGACGGCCTGTAGGTGATTTAAAAAAAAAAAAACACTTATAGTCGTCGGTTAAGCGACGGCCTGTAGGTGATTTAAAAAAAAAAAAAACAATACCGTCGGTTAAGCGACGCCTGTATTTCATACTCCATCGGTTAAGCGACGCCTATAGGTGTAAATATTTTTTTTTAAAATTTCGCAACCGTCTCTTAACCGACTCTTACATTTTAACACTCCGTCGGTTAAGCGACGCCTATAGGTGTAGAACCAACGGCCATGCTGTAGAAGCAAAGGCCTGTAAGTGTTGGATAACCAATGATTTACATTTAACCGGCAGTAAACTGAACGGTCGCTTAATCGATGGATTGGAAAGATGTCGGATAACCGACGAAAATCCATCGACGCTTAAAAAAAATCATAGTGTCGTACATGCGACAGGGAAGTATCGAAAATCTGACAATACGACCGTCAGATTTTTGGTCGAAATGTAGTAGTGAATCGATTCTCTAGAGACCTCTATGGGAAGACTCAGAGCACGTTTGGACAATCAGGACAAGACCCTGCAAGCAACAACCAAAGCAGGAGAGCAAACATGGGACCTTCTCAACGAAGATTTAAGGAAGCTTCGAGCAGATCATGAGGCCTCAACAAAGAATTTAGAAGACTTCAAAGAAGAGACTCGCACCAGCTTCAAAGACGCTGCAAATATCCAAGGAGACTTTGGAAAACGCATTAGTGCACTGGAAACTGCTGTCTCCAAATTGATGGCCAAAATTGGCAAATGAAAAGCACAATGATGGGTGTCTGTAGTCCCTTATTTCATGCTGCTTCCTTCTCTTCATCTCTGCCATAGTTTCTTTGCTGCCTTAATTTTTCTGTAATCAAGCCGTTTGGAGCTTTGGATACCTAGATCCTTTTTGATTTAGCTCAGCTATGAAGCACTGTAACTATGTTAAAGGCCGCGGTAGCTGTTTTACCGAAATCAATCTAATATACCTCTATGTTTTAGTAAAAAAAAAACAACAACGTGGTTGTGTTAGATGGAAAACTACCTTATGAAAGCTAACATACATTAGCTTTATTGACCCTGCAATGTTTTAAGAACAAAAACTAACTCTAGCTAGATTTACATCATTGTGCATTGTGATTGATGACAATGTGGTTGTGTTAGATGAAAATCTACATTATTAAATCTAACACACATTAGATTTCACTCATCGTGCAATGATTTAAGGACGAAATCTAACTCCATCTTGATTTCCATCACGGTGCAATGTGATCAATGACGATGTGTTGTGTTAGATGGAAAACTACGTTATAAAATCTAACACACATTATCTTTCACTCATTGTGCCATGTTGTTTGAAGGAAATCTAACTCCAGCTAGATTTGCATCATGGTGTAATGTATTTGATGACATTGTGGCTGTGTTAGATAAAAAACTACCTTACAAAAGCTAACACACATTAGTTATTACTCACCATGCAACGTTTTAAGAATGAAAGCTAACTCTAGCTAGATTTCCAAAATGGTGCATTTTGATTAATGACAGTGTGGTTGTGTTATATAGAAAACTACATTATGAAAGTTAACACACATTAGATTTCACTCACCGTGTAAAGATTTAATGTTGAAAGCTAACTCCATCTAGATTTCCATTATGGTGCAATGTCACAATGTAATTGTGTTAGATGAAAAACTAACTTATGAAAGCTAATACACATTAGCTTTCACTTATCGTTCCATGTTGTTAAAATAAAGCTAAATCCAACTAGATTTTCATCATGGTGTAATGAGCTAACACACATAAGCTTTCATTTATAGTGCCATGTTGTTAGAAGGAAAGCTAACTCCAACTAGATTTTCATCATGGTGTAATGTATTTAATGACAATGTGGTTGTGTTAGATGAAAAACTACATTATGAAGGCTAATAGACATTAGCTTTACTCACCGTGCAATGTTTTAAGAACGAAAGCTAACTCCATCTAGATTTGCATCATGGTGCATTGTGATTGATGATCATGTGGTTGTGCTAGATGAAAAAATACACTATGAAAGCTTACACACATTAGATTTCACTCACCGTGCAACGATTTAAGGATGAAAGCTAACTCCAGCTAGATTTCTAACACGATGCAATGTGATTGATAACAATGTGGTTGTGTTACATGAAAAACTACCTTATGATAGCTAACACACATTAGTTTTCACTCATTGTGCCTTGTTGTTAAAATGAAAGCTAACTCCAGCTAGATTTCTATCATGGTGTAATGAGCTAACACACATAAGCTTTCCATTATAGTGCCATGTTGTTAGAAGGAAAGCTAACTCTAGCTAGATTTCCATCACGGTGTACTGTATTTGATGACAATGTGGTTGTGTTAGATGGAAACTACCTTATAAAAGCTAACAGACATTAGGTTTACTTAGTGTGCAATGTTTGAAGAACGAAAGCTAACTCCAGCTAGATTTCCATCATGGTGCATTGTGATTGATGACAATGTGGTTGTGCTAGATGAAAAACTACACTATGAAAGCTTACACATTAGATTTCCCTCACCATGCAACTATTTAATGATGAAATCTAACTCTAGCTAGATTTCCAAAATGACGCAATGTCCTTGATGACAATGTGGTTTTATTACATAGAAAACTCCCTTATGAAAGCGAACACACATTAGGTTTCATTAATCGTGCCATGTTGTTAAAATAAAAACTAACTCTAGCTAGATTTTGATCATGGTGTAATGAGCTAACACACATAAGCTTTCCCTTATAGTGCCATGTTTTTAGAAGGAAAGCTAACTCAAGCTAGATTTCCATCACGGTGTAATGTATTTGATAACAATGTGGCCGTGTTAGATGGAAAACTACCTTATGAAAGCTAGCATACATTAGTTTTACTCATTGTGCAATGTTTTAAGAACGAAAGCTAACTCAAGCTAGATTTTCATCATGGTGCATTGTGATTGATGACAATATGGTCGTGCCAGATGTAAAACAACATTATGAATACTAATATACATTAGATGTCACTTACCGTGCAATGATTTAAGGACGAAATCTAACTCTAGCTAGATTTCCATCATGGTGCAATGTGATCGATGACGATGTGGTTGTGTTAGATGGAAAAGTACCTTATGAAAGCTGAGGCACATTAGATTTCACTCATTGTCCAATGTAGTTAGAAGAAAAGTTAACTGCAGCTAGATTTTCATCATGGTACATTGTGATTGATGACAATGTGGTCGTGCTAGATGGAAAAATACCTGATGAAGACTTACACACATTAGATTTCACTCACCGTGCAATGATTTAAATATTAAAGCTAACTCCAGCTAGATTTCCATCACGGTGCAATGTGATTGATGATGATGTGGTTTTTTTGGAAATCTAACTCCAGCTAGATTTCCAAAACAACGCAATGTCTTTGATGGAAATGTGGTTTTATTACATAGAAAACTCCCTTATGAAAGCGGACCCACATTAGTTTTCACTAATCATGCCATGTTGTTAAAATAAAAGCTAACTCCAGCTAGATTTTCATCATGGTGTAATGAGCTAACACACATAAGCTTTCCCTTATAGTGCCATGTTGTTAGAAGGAAAGCTAACTCAAGCTAGATTTCCATCACGGTGTAATGTATTTGATAACAATGTGGCCATGTTAGATGAAAAACTACCTTATGAAAGCTAGTATACATTAGTTTTACTCATTGTGCAATGTTTTAAGAATGAAAGCTAACTCAAGCTAGATTTTCATTATGGTGCATTGTGATTGATGACAATATGGTTGTGCCAGATGTAAAACTACATTATGAATACTAACACACATTAGATATCACTTACTGTGCAATGATTTAAGGATGAAATCTAACTCTAGCTAGATTTCCATCACGGTGCAATGTGATCAATGACGATGTGGTTGTGTTAGATGAAAAACTACCTTATGAAAGCTAACGCACATTAGATTTCACTCATTGTCCCATGAAGTTAGAAGAAAAGTTAACTTCAACTAGATTTCCATCATGGTACATTGTGATTGATGACAATGTGGTCGTGTGAGATGAAAAATACCCGATGAAGGCTTACACACATTAGATTTCACTCACCGTGCAATGATTTAAATATTAAAGCTAACTCCAGCTAGATTTCCATCACGGTGCAATGTGATTGATGACGATGTGGTTTTTTTGGAAATCTAAATCCAGCTAGATTTCCAAAACGACACAATGTCCTTGATGAAAATGTGGTTTTATTACATAGAAAACTCCCTTATGAAAGTGGACACACATTAGTTTTCACTAATCGTGCCATGTTGTTAAAATAAAAGCTAACTCCACCTAGATTTCCATAATGGTGTAATGAACTAACACCCATAAGATTTCCCTTATAGTGCCATGTTGTTAGAAGGAAAGCTAACTCAAGCTATATTTCCATCACGGTGTAATGTATTTGATAACAATGTGGCCATGTTAGATGGAAAAATACCCTATGAAAGCTAGCATATATTAGTTTTACTCATTGTGCAATGTTTTAAGAACGAAAGCTAACTCAAGTTGGATTTTCATCATGTTGCATTGTGATTGATGACAATATGGTTGTGCCAGATGTAAAACTACATTATGAATACTAACACACATTAGATGTCACTTACCGTACAATGATTTAAGGACGAAATCTAACTCTAGCTAGATTTCCATCACGGTGCAATGTGATCGATGACGATGTGGTTGTGTTAGATGGAAAAGTACCTTATGAAAGCTAACGCACATTAGATTTCACTCATTGTCCAATGTAGTTAGAAGAAAAGTTAACTCCAGCTAGATTTCCATCATGGTAAATTGTGATTGATGACAATGTGGTCGTGCTAGATGAAAAAATATCCGATGAAGGCTTACACACATTAGATTTCACTCATAGTGCAATGATTTAAATATTAAAGCTAACTCTAGCTATATTTCCATCACGGTGCAATGTGATTGATGACGATGTGGTTTTTTTAGATGGAAAACTATCTTACAAAATCTAACTCACATTAGCTTTCACTTATCATGCCATGTTAGTAGGAAACTAACTCCAGCTAGATTTCCATCATGGTGCAATGAGCTAACACACATAATCTTTTACTCATCGTGCCATGTAGTTAAAAGGAAAGCTAACCCCAGCTAGATTTTCATAATGGTGAAATGGGCCAACACACATAAGCTTTTACTCATTGTGCCATCTTCTTAGATAGAAAACTACCTTACGAAGGTAACACACATTAACTTTCACTTATCGTGCCATGTAGTTAGAAGAAAAACTAACTCCAGCTAGATTTTCATCATGGTGCAATGCAACTGATGACAATGTGGTTGTGTTATATGGAAAACTACCTTATGAAAGATAACACACATTAACTTTCACTTATCGTGCCATGTAGTTAGAAGAAAAACTAACTCCAGCTAGATTTTCATCATGGTGCAATGCAACTGATGACAATGTGGTTGTGTTATATGGAAAACTACCTTATGAAAGATAACACACATTAACTTTCACTTATCATGCAATGATTTAAGAACGAAAGCTAACTCTAGCTAGATTTCCATCATGGTGCAATGTGATTGATGACAATGTGGTTGTGCTAGATGAAAAACTACCTTATGAAACCTAACACACATTGTGTATTGTTTGAAGAATGAAAACTAACTCCATCTAGATATCCATCATGATACAATGTGATTGATGACATTGTGGTTCTGTTAAATAGAAACTACCTTATGAAAAATAACACACATTTTTTTCACTCATCATGCCAAGTTGTTAGAGCGAAAGCTAACTCCAACTTAATTTTTGTCATGGTCATGAAGTTAGCTTTCGCTCTAACAACTTGGCACGATGAGTGAAAGCAAATATCATGGAGTTATCTTTCGCTCTAACAAATTGACATGTATGTTTAGATAGAATCTTTTATTTGATGACAATGTGGTTGTGCTAGATAGAAAACTATCATAAGAAAGCTAACACATATTAACTTTCATTCGCCATGCAATTTTCTTATAAGGTAAACTAACTCGAAATAAATTTCCATAATGGTGCAATGTATTTGATCATAATGTGGTTATGTTGGATGAAAAATTACCTTATGTAAGCTAACACTATGATTAGATATTATCATGAGCCATTTAATGATCATCATGATTAGCTATTATAATGACCTCCACAATTGTTTTTGTACATATACTTATAAATAGAATGATGCGTGCATTTATAATATTTTTGAATTCATGTTTTTTTCAATATTTAGAAATTGTGGTAATAGTTTTTTTCGTTTTTTTTCCAGAAACAATGGAGTTTGATGCGAGTAAAATTGCAAAAGAAGCGACTTCAAAAGGTTAGAGTTCTTTATCTTCTTCATATGTATGAATTGAGATGTTATAAAATATGTTTTCATATTACTCTTTAATTGATGATTTTAATTGTTTTCGAAACTACCGTAATATTTTCTACAAATGTTTTCAGATGCTAAGAACCATGATGCAAATGAAATTTCAAAGAAATCATCAAGGAAAAGAAAGATTACAAATATGACACTACAAAAGTCTCCAACAATTGGTATGGCATTTTCAAATTTAGCTATCTACAAATATTTATATTATATTCTAGTATGCAATTTCACACTAGATGAACTTTGATATATCATTATGTGGGTAGAAAAATTCCATAGCACATAAACTTCCTTGTTCTTCTGCATGTGAATGAAAAATTCTTTGTTCTTCTGCATGTGAATTAAAATGATGTATTATATGGTAGATTATTAATGTCTGATATTTCATGTTTTCTTTAACCATTGCAAACAATTTTTTCTACTATTGTTTCCAGATACTATTGAATCTGATGCAAATGAAACTACAATTAAAGCATCTAAGAAAAAATGAAAAGCAAGTGGTACACAATCAAAGCCTACTCAAGTTGGTATGGTAGTTTTATATCTTATTTATTCTAATTTAGTATTGTTAGACTATATGATATTTTCAAATTTTAATAGAATATTAAATGACGATATTTATAATTATAATTTCATTTTGATTTATGTTAATAATTTCTTATTCTCGTTTTCAAAATTGCTCAGTTCAAAAGCAAGTGAAATACCACATCCATCAATCATGCAACGAGAAAGACTTCATTCAAGTCAAAATATTATGAATGCACCAATTTCTACTTCTACTTTTCAAATGATTAGAAAGTATAATACATCCAATGAATATGAGTTTGTGGGAGATTGGTATGTTCAGATAGAATGTCCTCCAAATATGTTCCCTGATATGTGTCTGTTTGGATCCATAGGTGAAAAAGATCCAATTATATTAGGGATAGTTGTTAATTGTTATGCTCATGGTGAGACTGACATTGTCTTTCAAGTGGAGACTATCAATGGAAAAGAAGTAAAATTAGTCTCTTGTCCAGTGGAGTACACAAAATTTAGACCAGATTTAATTGAAGCTTCAAGTAAAGATCCGCCAAACACAATGAAAGAGTCAATGTTTAAGTTGAATAGTTATGAAAGCTTCAATAAATCGGGGTTAAAGAGTTGCATAGATCTTTTAGAATGTATCACAAAAGTTCTAAAATATCGCAATGTCAAAAAGATGAAAACATCATCTGTGCTTCTTTATTTGCATCAAAGAGGTAAATTACCTCATAAAATACCAGAAGATAGACTTGATGCTCATATTCATGCTTTAAGGAGAATATATTTAAAAGATTTGGAAGAAAAAATTGCATCAAGTGGTTTCACACCTACTACAGAATTTAAAAAAACTAAGAAAATGGAAATTGAGACAGTGAAACTTGTAGATAACTGTGATGAAATTCATGAATCCTTTAAGGAATGCTATTTATTTTCAATCTCCTTCAACATAAAGGTGGATGTTCAAAGATGCATAGAAGCACCAAAAGTGTTTAAATTGAGATCACGAGATGATGCAAATGTTCAGGTGTTGGTGAAATCTTTTTTAGAAAAATTTCAAACATCATTGCCCGTTGCTCTCTTGATTCCATTTGATAAAAATGAGCCTGATCCACTAGTAAACCATGTGAAAATTGTAAATGAGACAGATATAAATGCTATAAATGTCAACTTTTGGATAGTTGATGGCCAACATACCATTCAAGACGCCAAAGAAATTATAACAAATCCCAAGTATAGTGTATCTACGGAGGCAAAAAAAAAGTATAAAGAACGTTCTACTCGATTCTTGGATCCATCAGTTGATCCCAGTGTTGTGATTCGCATTTGTTGTCAATTAAATTCTGCAAATAATGTCTTCTTCAAAACTCCTTTCATTGATTGTGTGCGCTCTACATGACAGTTCTTAATTGCTAATGACAAATTAAAGAAAATGAGGATTGGAAATTCTAAGACATCGGATGACAAGGTATGTAATTTTAATTATTTTTGCACCTAAACTATTTTAATAATGGATTTTTATTATTATATATTGACTTATTTAATTTTAAAATATTGTTCATATTTTCATATATACATTGAATTCTTATTAGTTTATGTTTGTTATTTTTAACAGGTTGACGATGAAATGTTGTGCTCCTTCTTTGATTGTTCACTTTCAAATTTTGCTGATAAAAAAATTCTATTATATCTTGATCAACCTGTTTGGGATAAATGGGACATTGTTTTTAATTGTTACCAATTAGGTACATTGGACTGTTCTCCGAGCCAACCTGGTTCTCAAAAGTAGAAGATAAATCATCTAAATACTTTGACAGCTACTTCTTTTTGCCCCCTTTAGGGATTGACCATTGAAGAAATTGGCTCTGTAGCAGATAAGATATTGGATGGAGCCATTTGGTTTTCTATTCCATCAAACCATCCAACTGATGCCATAAAGTTAAAAGATTATTGTTCTAAATTGAAAACAAAAAGAACAATCTTGGATGCAATGGTTCATTACTGTCAAAGTCACGATAAAAAATTGAATGATAAGGCTTTAACCACATCCAACATTCTTGAGCATTATGAAATAAATGATATCATATTTGCCAATTTCTGTACAACTGTTGAAGGGTCTACTTATGTAAAAGGATCGCGGAAAACAAAAGTAGAGTCCTTTTCTCAACAAGCATGTGAAGTACTCAATAGATTAATAAGTGGATCAACAAATGTTCAACAAGATGACAAATTTGAATTTGGGTGCCAGTTTGGGGGCCCTAGTCTTCTCTCAACACTTTTGCACTCTTTCCCTTCTCTGTTTGATCTAGTACTATATACCGACCTTGTTGTTCTAGATGCACTTGCTTTGAAAGAAGAATCATTCCACATGGCTTATTATATTGAATTGTTTCGATTTTTTATCGACAAAAATGGGTAGACAGAATTTACTATAGTTCTGTTAGAAGACCTTTGGTCATTTAAAGATGTCCACCAAGCTTTGGAAATTGCCATAAAGAACTCCGAGTTCAAGTATAACATCACTAAGGGCATTTATAGGTACAAACAAAATTTGTTTAGTTATGATATAGTTTTAACTATACATTTCTATACCATAGAATTAAAAAAGGTTGAGGCTCCAGAACACTCTCACACTTTTAAAAACATATTTGATCAAAGTGAGATATGTTGAATTCTGGGTGGATTTATTGGAAAAACACGAACAAAAGATGGAAGTGAATGTAATTTTTTCTCTTTATGCGGGGACAAATTTAATCAAAGTTTGTCTTAACTATAAAAGAAGAATTGCATGAATTGTACAAAAAGAGTCACAAAGGACAACCATGTTGAAAATTCACAAAGCTTTTCAACTGCCAGGATCAACATCCATCAACATCCTGGAAAATTCAGGTACCACAATTTGTTGTTTCCATTATAATAGTTTGGTTTTATCATTGTTTAGAAGTCTTAATTTCCTACTTTAGTACATAGACTAATGATGGGGATTGTAAAGCAGAAAATGTCGACAGCGGTCTACAAAACAACCATCAAGATAATGTGGATAATATTGAAAAAGGTTTGGAAATTCAAGCCAAAAGAGAAGAATATATTATACCAGGTACGTAATTTGTTTGATTGTTTCTCTTGTTTTTATTTAATATTATCTTTTCAACTATTAAACCCAAACTTGATGAACTCCTTGGAAAATTTTGGTACTACACTTCCTTAGATTTTTTTATTATATTGATTTGGATTATATTTTGTTTATAATTCTTAATTCGCAAGTTTTTTTACTGCAATGACTAATGATGGAGATTGTAAAACAGAAAATGATGAAAATGGGCAACAAATAAATAATCAAGTTAATTTGAACAACAAAGAAACAAATTTGGATGTGGAAATAGAAGGGAATGAGATTATTTTACCAGGTACATAATTTTTTTTCCTATTCATCTTGTTATTTTTTAAATATATTTATTTGCCATATTGCATAACAATTTTGATTATCGATTATAGGGAACTATAAGAACAAAGGCATTGATCAAGACCATGGTCACAAAATGATAGAAATGGAAAATCCATTAACAGATCAAATTTTGGTAGCACGTACGTACTTTGAACTCTTGTTTCTCTTGTATTCTGTTGATTATAGTTCACAAATACAATGAATATAATAATTAGGATAATGTGTCACAAAGCTAAAAAATATGAACATACTATGTCGATTATTTATCGTGGTTAATTGTTTGTTTAGTTATTTAATGAATTTTATTCATTGTCACAATATTTTCTTTATGATACAATTTATTTGATGACAATGTGCTTGTGCTAGAGGGATAAATTTCCTACACTTTCCAATGTTGTTAGAAATGCCATTGTGCTTCTGCTTGAAGTAAAACTAGCATACATTATATTTCCTTCATTGTGCAATGTATGTATCTGATAACAAAGTGGTTGTACTAGTATGAAAGATAACACGTGCTAGATTTCATTCACTATGCAATGCTGTTATAAATTCCCCTGTGTTTGTGCTAGAAGGAAAGCTAACTCATGTTAGCTTTCATTCACTGTGCAATGCGGTTATAAATGGCCTTGTGCTTGTGCTAGAAGAAAAGCTAACCGTGTAATGTTGTCGAAAATGCTCTTGTGCTTGTGCCATAAAGAAACCAACCTTATGTTACATTTCTTTCGTTGTCCAATGTATGAACTTGATGACGATGCCATTCTATTGGTAGGAAAACTATCACATGTTAGCTTTCATTCAATGTGCAATGGTGTCGTTAGAAATTACCTTCCACTGATGGTAGAATGAAGGCTAACATGAATTAAATTATATTTATGATGTAATGTATTTGATGATAATGTGCTTTTACTAGAAGAAAAAATAGCATGTTATTTAATGAATTTTATTAATTGTCACAATTCATAATATTTTTCATGTTTATTGTAGTGACTAGCAATGAGAACAAAGACATTGATCAGGAGAATGTGGAACAAAGTTGTAATCAAGAACACAATATCGTATCAGGTATATAAAAATGTTTTCTTGCTTGTTTTCATATTTAGTGAGTTTAATTCATTGTAACATTTCATAAGATATTAATTGTATATTATAGAGGCAAACACAAACAAAGATAATAATAGGAAGATAGTGAAACAATGTTAAAATCAAGAATGCAATCTAATATTAGATATGTATAGCTTGTCAACTTGTAATTCTCATTTGTTTAATGATTTTTATTCATTTTCACCATTTTTTTAATGTTTAATACATAGAC
>LPNX010974575.1:40731-60659 GCA_001517045.1 Pseudotsuga menziesii
TCATTTTTCTAGATTTAATAGAATATGTATTTAGAGATTTACAAAAAAACTCAATGTGGATGAAGTCCTTGTAATAGAATATTTCCAAATTTAATCAAATATGTGTTATATGAGATATGGTACAAAAGGTAGCTATAAAGCTCAAGTATGTGAGTACCGATGAGAAAGTTGCTGATGTGTTGAACAAGCCTCTGTCTCGAGTAAAGTTTGAATACTTTCATGACAATATTGGTGTGGTTCGAAAGGACCTTCCTCGTAAGGAGGAGCAATGATGATGATGTTGTAGACCTTATTCGTAAGGAGGAACAATGATGATGATGTTGTAGACCTTTCTCATAAGGAGGAACAACGATGATGATGTTGTAGACTTTTATTGTAAGGAGGAACATTGATGATGATGTTGTAGACCCTCCTTGAAAGGGGGAGCAACTTGATGATGTTGCAGACCCTCCTTGAAAGGGGGATCAGGTTAATGATGTTGCAGTAGGATTGCATCATCCTTGGACTTATGTCCTAAAGTGATAGGACTTGATCATTTGGTAATTAGATCCATAGAATTTTGTCTCTGTGAGCTAGTAGGATTGTATCATCCTTGGACTTATGTCCTGACGGTGATAGGGATTGATCATCCCGTAATTGTATCCGCAGAATTTTCTCTCCATGAGATGGTAGGATTGCATCGTCCTTGGACTTATGTCCTAAAGTGATAGGGATTGATCATCCCGTAATTGGATCTGGAGAATTTTATCTCTATGAGGTGATAGGATTGCACCATCCTTGGAAATATGTCCTAAATTGATAGGGATTGATCATCCCGTAATTGGATCCACATAATTTTGTCTTCGTGTTGTGGATAGGATTGCATCATCCTTGGACTTATGTCCTAAAGTGAAAGTGATTGGCCATCCCGTAATTGGATCATGTGTGTTGCAGGTTGTGTTGCTGCTAGTGATGATGATGTTGACTGAAAGATCAAGTGTTGTTGCAGATGATTGAGTGATTGAGTGATGTAGAAGATGAAGACCAAAGATGAAGACCTAGTGCTGTAGAATATGATGATCCAGTATTGAAGATGTTGAAGATGTTCTAGTAACTGTTCTAGTTGCTAATGATCGTTGAAAACTTCTAATGATGTATAGATGTATCACCTTGATGTTGTTGTAGATGATCTCTCTCTTTGTTCCTACAGTTGATGTTCTTGTTTTCAGTAGAATACCCTCCTTGTTAAGGGGGAGTGTTGAAATATTGTAACTTTGAAGGATATTCTAAATGTATTTTACTATTGTAATATATCAGAGATGTTTTATTCCTACGTCAAGATGTTACTATTGTATTTGGTCATCATAGAGTCATGAGGTAAAACCTTCGTTGTAAGCTGGGTCAATAGAACCCTCCATAATATAATATTATATTGTTTTGTGTCTTCCTAGGTGAAGTCGGCCTAGTAAGTTTGTTGGGGATGACCTATTAGGGAAAAATTCAAGTGGAAGATAGAATATAAATAGAGGAGGTGTGTTCCTCATTTGAACACACACACTCACCTGTGTATAGGGCATAGGAGAGAGAGAGAGAGAGAGAGAGAGAGAGAGAGAGCGAGAGAGATGCAAGGAGAAAGAGCACCTGTTTGGGGTTTTATCTTTGTACTTTTGATACATCTATATAGAGGAAGTTTTGCTGGGTTTTCTTCCCTACAGGGTTTCCCAGGATAAATCTGTGTCTATCTTGTGATTGTGTCTCTTTCATTGATCCTGCATATGGTATTGTTGTGAAATTGAATTGAATACTAATGGTATATAGCTAAGCATATGTAATATTAACACCTATCTCGAAACTTGCTTGATAGACCCAACTATGTGTTGGATTATCATGAGTATTTTCCTTATGGGTGTGAGTGAGCCTAAGTAATTCATCCTTAATGGATGCATAAAACTAGCTTGGGATTCGTCTCTGAGTGCTAAAAGAAAACAGGCTGGGAAGTGACCTACCACTGGGTGAAATGTTGTTCCTCCATATCTAGTTGCTTGAGCAATATCAATGAAATATAAGTGATCACTACTGTCTCTAATTATGCCAATTTTATGTATTATGAATGACCATTTGTTTATGTGAAATTGAATAAATTAGTCACGTTGAACTATTAAATCGATTGCATGTGAATAGTCTGAAAATGAGCTGATCTCTATGCATTATTCTGCTATTATACTTGTGATGAACATGTTGGTAATTACATGTTGTGTGTGCATTAAAAGTGTTTAATTCCGTTGTGTATTCTTATCATGCATTTGCCCACAAATTTAGTTGTTTATGAACTTTGTAATTTGGACATGGGGTGAAATTTAGCACTCCGCATATTGTTCATGTATCCCTCCGTGGGTTGGAATGATGGGAGGGGATGTGACACATACATTATTACTTTAATGGAATTTCACAAATACAATTTTTATTAAACAACATGAAATGTTTTTTATTATTATTATTTTTACTTGTTAAAGCAGTTTTAACATTATCTACTCCATGTCCCTAGTTCGAATTAGGCCACTCTTAATTACCATTATATTGTTATGTTACTATAATCATTATGTAGATGCACCATAGAAGCAATTCTCCTTCATCTAATAGAAATTCCCCACACTACTTTAGATAGTACGATTTTCTTTTTGCAACCTTATCCAAAATAAGCCTCATCAACTTATTCCAACCTCTCATTATGCCATGTCCAACTGCTTTCTTCCAGCCATTTTCCAACCTCATTACCTCTTCTCCTCAATTCTCTCATTCGATCAAGCTCTATCTCAATCCCTTTATTGTAATCCTCATGCTGGTTTGCTTCCTTATGTGTATGTCCTCCATATAATTCTTCCTCCATGTATATTGTTCAACTAATTTGCATGTGATATGTTGTTCACAAACTACACACTATCACTAGTTCATGCATTGCTTCAATCATATCTACAAGGTAACCACTTTCATTCTAGGGTTCCTTGTCTTTCAGATAATGCATAAACCATACTTGCAAAGTAGGTTTCACCTATTCTTTAATGTCTCTCTATTAAAAATGATTACATCATTGTTGGCAATCCAAGGATAGATCTTCTTATTTCCCTTCATGTCTTATTAAAGTTGTGATGCAGTAGGATCCATTATGTAGTATGCAAAGAACTTTGATACCTACATGCAGGTTGGTTTATTGAGATTAAATAGAAAACAAAAATCATGTCTCAAAGCATCTCTCCTAATAGTCTTTTGTTTTTTTAAGATGATCTGATAGTCATAAGCTTGAATGTAAGTTATCTATTTTTTCCTCCATTTTTAATAAAGTTTTCTTTAAAAAATACTTCCAGTTGATTTTGTTAATTTTAATAAAGAACATATTAAGAAGAAAGGAATTAACTCCACCTTGCCATATAATCAAATATGTCCAATATATTTTTAAGAAGAAATGAATTAACTCCACTTTATCATATAACCAACATAGATCCATCTAAAAGGGGATCTACCAAGCACCTAGAGAGATCAAATCTCTCAAGGTACAAATCCTTATTTAGAGTGGAAATGTTGAAGAAATGTGTAGTCCAATGTTTATGGTTGTAGTATTATCTAATTTAAGTTGTTTTTTTTTTCCAAAGGGAAAAAAGCTAATTGTATTAACAAAAAATTACATACAAGGTACGTATGTTTCCCGCTAAACAACAATTTATACATCAAGAGCTGCATCATAGATGATGCTTCGTCTTCCTTTTTGCAGCTACGGCAAAAAAAATAAATTGCAGACATAAAAATTACAAAGTGTCCAAAATATAGCTCTGTCATAGTTCCAAAATGGAGCTCTGTCAATGTGTCCATAGAACTCTGTCATAAAGTTTGGTCATCAAAGAAATCTAGAGAAATCTGTCAAGTATGTGCAAAATGTATTCTTTCCATTGAAACTGAAAGGATGCTTCAGTTTGATCAAATTTTTATATAGCTTATCTAAGAACTGTTGTGTTGGATCAAAATTTTAGCAGAAAAAAGTGAAGTGGAATTAAGAGCTTCCTGTGACCGGGAGTGTATCTATAAAAGGTCTATGAAATAACACATAAACCTTCGTATCCTTTTTCTCCAGAATTTTCCAAGTGCCCAATGCCAAGTTCAGTCATGCCTTGGAAAGTCTATCCGCTTCCTCGTTCCTTTCCCTATAGACATGTTTGCAAGTGATAGAATCAAAGTTTGAGAGAAGTCTAATAGCTTATTCAAATAATGCTAATAATGATAAGTTCCTACAACTCTGAGCTTTGTCTATCCAATTTGAAATAACTAAAGAGTCACTGAAGATCTGAATCCTTTTACAAATATTTCAATAGCAAAGCAAAGAAGGAGCTTCAGAGCCATTAGCTCTACGTAGTTATTTGATCCAGTGTCGAGCCCCATCGTGATTTTGAAGTGGTGTGTAGAGTTGAGGAAAAGTGTAGCTCCAGCCCCACATTTCAAGTCTTGTGAGGCACCATCGAAAAAGGCCCATGGTATGTCTTTGTCAATCCATTCCTTGGAGCCGGGGAGTCTTTTGTTTGCGGGAAGTAGGATAAGATCTCTAGACCTTACTTTGCTACTTCTTCCGGGGAGGATGCTATTTCAAGAAAAGTGGCTTTATTTCTAGCTAACTAAATTTCCTAAATGTGGAGGAAAGGAAGAGCCCTACATTGAGTAGTCAGGGGGGTTGTGGACCAAGATTTCTAGGCATCCTCCAAAGTGCGACCTTTCCCAGCAAAACCTGATGTTGGACAGAGTTTGTGAATGCTTCAAGACCTGATTTGAGAAGCTGCAGTTTAGAAAGAGGTGGTTTGTATTTTCTTCATTGTCTTTGCAGAGAGAACACCATCCAGGACCCATAAAGGATCTTTTTTGTAGGTAGTCCCAAGTGGGGATTCTACTTGTAAGAGTGCACCACATAATTTTTTTTGCCTTTAGTGGACACTTTTGTTTCCAAATACCAGTTTGCCACCATTTTTGCTCCTACTGAAGTAGTTGGGAGCAGAGTTGTTGATAGCCTATTTTTGGGGTGTACTGGCCATGTTTGGCATGCTCCTATACCAGTTTATCAGCTGAGTTGGTGAGCCAAATGTGAGAGGTATTCAGAGCATGGTGTACCGATTCCAGTCCCTGATCCATAATTCAGGGATCTCTAGATCCTGACTGCTCATCCATCCCTGGTGCCAGATGTTTGTCAAGGTTGGGTCTAGAATCTGATTCAGGTGGAAAACGCCTTTTTGATGTAAGAACTGCACTAGTTGGTTTGGGAGGAGGTGGCTTTGTTGGCTTCCTGGCCAGGGGTTCAATCCAATCCTGACACTTGCACCATTTCCCACCTTCCAATTAGTTAAACCTTCCAGGATGAGAGGGATAGAATTGCACAAGGCTTTCCAAATAATTGAGCTGCATTTGGGACATTTGTGTTGGCCAGGTCTATGATCCAATCCAATGGAGGGGTTGGGGCTATGTACTTGTGGATGATAACTTCTGTCCAGAGGATGTGGGTTGAAATTAGCCTCCCGGCTACTTTTGTAGCCAAAGCTTTCACAAATAGTAGAGGATTTTTAAGGCCCCGGCCTTCCAATTCTTTTGGTCTGGCAATTTGATTCCATTTTACCCATGGAAGGACTCTTTGTTCCTTGTTCCCTGTCCAAAGGAAATGAGAGTAGATTCTCTTTGTTTTTTTCATAATTGACTTTGGGATCCAGGCTAGTGCCATCCTGTAGATTGGAATTGCTTGAAGAACCGATTTGACCAAGATTAGCCTTCCTGCTCCAGAGAGCCATCTATTGCACCAGGTATTTACCCTAACTTCAAGTTTGGATAGAAGCTAGATCCAGTCCTCCTTCCTATAATTGTTTGGTTTGAGTATGAATCCCAAATATTTTATGCCATCATCCATAGATTAATGCAGAAAAGGAAAGAGGTCTAGTAGGGATTGCTTAGAATCTTCTTCTGGGTTGAAGGTAGTGATGGTGGACTTTTGGACATTAATTTGCATTCCTGTTGCTTTACAGAATAGAGTCAAAAGTTCCGAGAGTCTCTTTGCTTCCCTAATAGAACCACTGTAGAATATGAGGATGTCATCCACAAACAAGAGGTGGGTAATGTTTAAATTTGCAGCAATTCTGATTGCATCAAAAAGTTGTCTTCTTTTTGCATCCAGGAGTGCTCTACTTTGCCCTTCTGCAACCAGGAGAAAGAAGAGTGGGGAGAGAGGGCATCCCTGGTGAAGTCCTCATTCTAAATGGAAGAAAGGGGATGTTGCACCATTTTCGAGTACTGCAAAAGAGGCTGTTGATATGTAGGCAAAGATCCATTTTATGAAAGGATAATTGAAGCCCAGATGCGTAACGAGCAGCCTGAGATAAATCCAGTTGACCCTATCAAAAGCTTTGGAAAGATCAATTTTTAGAATAGCCCCATTGGTTCTTTTGATTTTGGCACTGTGGAGTCCCTCCTGGGAAACCCCAATGGCTTCATGGATCTGTCTATCTTCCAAAAACCTGAACTGTTCCTTAGAGATAAGCTTTGAAAGCACCTTTCTGAATCTTTGTGCAATTATCTTTGTGACCACTTTATAGGTTATGTTGCACAAGGAAATAGGCCTGTAGTCTTCCAGGGTTTCTGGTTTGTCCTTCTTCGGAATGAGGGCTACAAAAGTGGTATTCAACGGTGGGTGGAGAACTCCATTTGATCTTGTTTCTTCAACTAGCTGCAAGAGATCAGGACCGATAGTATCATAAGCAGCCATGAAGAATTCCACTGTCCATCCATTTGGTCCTGGGCTCTTGTCTTTTTGAAAACTGTTCAGAGTTGACTTCAACTCTTCCTCGGAGACCTCTTTCATTAGATTTGTGTTGTCCTCCTCAGTGATGCTTTCAGGAAAAAAATGTGAGAGTTGGATTTTTTATGTTGTTATATATATATGCACTTCTAAATAATTTAAATTTAATTTAAGCCAACATGTTATTTTTAATAATATTTTATTATTTTTATAAAGGACTCGTATCAACTCTAGGATGAGCACGGAAAGAGTTACATATCTCTCCTCTACTAAACTATAAAATACACTTCTTGAATGCAATCAAATATATCCAATATATTTTTATGATATGTAGATGTGTTTCTCTATTATTCAACTCCTTACTCTAAAAAAATGTCTGGTCAATTATATTATACCAAATCCAAAAATAAAAGAATCAAACTTAATAGTAACGGTTCGAATGAAATCAGGTCTAACTAGGATTCGGATTGAAGGAGAGTATAAATTTTTTCTATCAATTAAATTGGTGGACGAGGAATATGGAAACGTTGTGTAAACTTTTGAAAGCATGCCCAAAGCTCCAAAAGCTTCTCAATTCCATTTATATGGATAATAAGGCATATACAAAGGGAAGCATATCTTTGGAAGATTAAACATGAATGGAGATATAAAACATTATCCAGATAACCATTTATCTAAATCCCAATTCTAGCCTATTATATATTCATACAAAACCTAAACATTTATCTAAATCCCAATTCTAGCCTATTATATATTCATACAAAACCTAAACATTTATCTAAATCCGAATACCAACCTATTTTATATTCATACGAAACCTAATCATACAAAACCTAAGAAGTTGCTGTCATCTTGATAGTTACAAGAAAGGCCACGACAAATTTACATAGTGATCCCTCATAAGGGATCTTGCATTCTAAGATTCCCTAAAGAAGACAAACCTTGATGCTCTATATCTTTTGGCTGATGGCAGCTATTAACAACTTTTAATACTTTTTTATCATCTATGAACTGTTGCATCCTCACTTCACCTGTCACTCTATGAACAACTTTTAATACTTTTTGATTATCCATGAACTGTCCCATCCCCACTTCACCTCACTTTAAATGATCTTTTGGTAGGGTTGAGTAAGGAAACCTCCTTCCATGCAAAGCCAAAACTTAAAATTGGAGTAAGTTAAAATAGCTGTTCATTTGTAGTGTTAAAATTGAAAGAAAGAAAATTGTAGTTTTGAATTGTTAGAATTGTATAATCAAATTGGTTTAATGATAACTGTAGTTACTAAATCCATTTTTTTTAATCAAAATTGCAATTCCAACAACTAAAATCATAAAAAAATAAATCATCAATTATAATCAAATTGGTTTAATGATAATAATAGTCACTGAATTCATTTTTGCAATTAAAATTGCAATTTCAATAAAAAAATAAATCATCAATCATTTACTTAGTGCCACCAAAAATTAATAACCCTATATTTAACAAGCATAGTTTAACTTAATTAAATTTTCATTGGGCAGTGAGTTTGAAATGACCATTGTCCTTGAGTTGGTTCTCTCTGGTTTGCAGCAACCATCCAACACAGACCCTGGTAGTGCAGCCCATGCCAACAACCAAATTAGGTCAAGGCTGCCAAGTCCAACCGGCAGTAGAGGACTCTACTGGTTGTTGGAAAGCGAGAATACAGATATAGAGGCTATCATGTATGCAGTGGTCAGGGCATTATTCATAAAGGAATGCATGCATGTAGTGCAGGGGGCGGCGGGCCCTTCCTTCCTTCTGAGGCGCCATGAATGCTGTGTATGGGTTTGTCCGTCCTAACAAAAAAGAAAGAACAGAGCTCCAACAAATCTCGTGACCTAATTAGGTCAAGGCTGCCAGGCCAGACCTCGAGTCTAGGGGAACAGTCAGTCTGGTAATCATCAGTGCAGAGACTGGGCGTGAACTCAAACTTTTACCTACCCACCAATCTCGATCATTCATCTCATTGATGTGTGACAAACCAAGAAAACACGGAAGAAGTAGATGACATGGGGCGCACTGGGCAAGGCGTGCAGGATGGGTTGAGAATCTTTCTCATTTACTTTGCTTACTTTGTTATTGAAATCAAACAGTCCGTGAAATGGGAGGTCAAGTGGCAGGCCGGGCCTGTGTGCACTGGGCAGGTAGGGCAAGATATGCATGATGTGTTCAGAATCTCTCTGTATCACAGCTTATTTTCCTATTCAATCAAATCCGTGCAGGATTTGGGTGCCCGGCCTGAATTCTCATCCAACGGCTCGGCGTTTTTATAAATTTTTCCCATCCTCTTCTTATTCTGTGCGAACTGTGGGGTCATTCTGATTTGAAATAAAAAGAGAAAGGAGGAGATAAAGTCACAGCCCCCCGTAGTTATGGGAAGATCTGAAATGAAGAAAAAGCAGAAAGAAAAAGAGAAGGAAGCAGGAGCCCCGCCCGGAGCTGACAACTGACGCCTCTACCACGACAATGGCGCCCCCTACCTACAGAATGACTGTCTTCCTTATTTAATAGTTGAAAGTTAACATACAGTAACATGATCTAATTTGAGCTGACTGCCAAAGTCTTCCTCGATTAACGTATTGCCTTTCATTTTCTTCTATTGAATTGGTCAGCCTGTTCACATCAGTGGTTATTGGAAATTGGAATTCCTGCAGACGAGACCAAATCAACCTTCATCCACAACTGTTTGCTTTTCCCAATATGTTCACAATCTATCTAATTTGTGCATCATCCCGATTCCCCAGCGACTCCACTCCATCAAATTTCAATTTAGATTTCGATTGTTCCGTTGATGAGCAAAACTTCACGATGCAACAAAACTCACTTCACATTAGTAAAAGAGATTAATTAATTTTTGTTAGTCGAAGTTTATAGCTCAGAAGCTATAGGGTTGCTTACTTAATGAAGAATTCTACACTTGTTAGTTTTGAACTTGTGACCTTCAGGAAGATAACATATATTCTTAACTATTAGGCCCACTCAAGTGCTCGGTCACAAATTAAATGTTAGGAACTGTCTGTTGTGCATACTTCAGTTACGAGTTATTATATATAAACTGAGATATTTTTTATACATAAACTTATTTCATTTTCCTCTAATTTAGAAAAAAAGACCCTTCATCCTCTATCCCAAATTATAAATGTAAAATATAAACTACATCTTAACAAAAAATAGACCCTTCTTCTTCTACCCCAAATTATAAATATAAAATATAAGTGACTTGTTAACAAGAAAGATTCATATCACTCTTTAAAATTTTTTACATAGATATTTATACCAAGTACTAAAATCCAATAATCATGTAGTCTATCAAATAACTAGAAGGATGGTTCATAATACATGTATCCTCAAGTTCTCTAGGATCTAGTACTTTTTTATATATGTAATAACACTAGTGTACTTCACCCAAAATATTGAAAGATAACAACTTTAATATGGTTGAGGAAAGAAAAATTGATGATCCTTTGGATTGGTGATGCTCTTTCTTCATGTTTGTCCAAACCCTTGCCTCTTCCCTCTTCTCTTCTAAACATACCATGCTAAACCTTGAGTTTCAAGCCTTTTCTTTCAATGGTAGTTTCTAACATACCATGCTAAACCTTGAGTTTCAAGCCTTTTTTTCAATGGTATGCTAAACCTTGAGTTTCAAGCCTTTTCTTCCCATGGTAATTTGGTTTCTTTCAATGGTAGGTTCTAACATACCATGCTAAACCTTGAGTTTCAAGCTTTTTCTTTCGATGGTAGTTTGGAATTATGATGGATTAATATTTTTTCACTTAAACTTTTCCCAGGGATAAGTTGTGACTCAAACTTAATATTCTACCATAAAAGACACGCGACACACTACTTAAAGGAAAACACTCCCCCACATACTACTTAAAGGAAAACACTCTAGACCTTCTTAAGCTATTATGGTTATGAATATACATGTTGTGATCTATCTTGGCTCAAGAGGCTTTAGTGGATTACATGCCTATAGAGATCATATGACCCCCATTCATTTGCTTTGAGGGTTCAAATGTATGTACTAGGTTCTTAGGTTAGTGTGAGTATCATTGGATAGAAAACATCTTTCCTTGTTATTTCCTTTATCATATAATTACAATATGACATTTCTAATATATGATCATAATATGACATTTTTTTTTAATAGAGAGAGTTTACTTTTAGGTTCTTAAGTTAGTGTGAGTATCATTGGATAGAAAACATCTTTCCTTGTTATTTTCTTTATCATTACAATATGACATTTCTATTATATGATCACAATTTGACATTTTTTTTTATAGAGATAGTTTCCTTTTATAGTTTTGTAATTAGATATTTAATAAAATTCTCTACATTTAGAGACATTCTCTTAGTTGGATATTTTAATGTGTAAATTGGTTGCATATAGTGTTATAAGCATGATCTCAACTCTGATGATCTAGGTGGCCCTCAAGTCTATCTTAAAAATCGTCCCAATACCAACAGACTTTGGGTAGGTTTTATGGGTGCAAATTTCAAGTATTTTCAATGTGTTTTTTGGCTCATTATGCCTAAAGTTCGAGGAACCAACACAATTACAAATATATTTCCAACAACCTAAGGAAGACCCAAAATAGAGCATTGAGCAAAAAGTTGTGGTCTCAACAAGTCTCCCCTTTTTTCAAACAACTCATATATGTCATGCACAACATTACCACTCAATTTTAATCGTGTAAGGGTTGTGTATTTTGCTTATGTTTTTATGGCATTGTTATAAAATGCAACTTCAACTTCTTGTTATGGATTTTTTTGTGAATGCGTGTAGTCACCCCATGCTTTCTCAGAGATAATCTAGCACTATTCTAACTGTTTTGTATTGGTGTATATAATGCTATTCTTTTCACCATTTGATTTATGAATGGAAATTGTTTTTTGTTGTAATACTCTACTTTTAATACCGTGTTTTTGTTCTTTATGATATATTGCATGTTTTTCATTTCATTATCAATCTAGCCCCAATCAATGGTATTAGAGAAATATGATCTTGTTGTTATTCCATGCGTTTCCTCAACAATATCACACTATAAGGACTTGAATCTCGATCTAACTAATCCCGATGAAGACTTCACTTGCCAACTAAAGTGAACTCCTACTGTAGGTGAAAATAAAGACAATGAATCAAGATATCCTATCAAGTTGTTTCTCTAATAAGCCCTTGTGTGACATACATATGAGATGATGGACTATTTCACATTTCATATTTATTTACTCAACCTTAATATAATTCCTTGTTAATCTCTTTTATATATTATGGGCCTTTTATTTACAATGCTGATATATTTTAATATTTTACCATCAAAGGGAATCCCTCTTTATGATTATGTTTTACTCCCATTATTTTATTGATTCTATCCATTTTCACATATTATTATTCGTATTAATTAATATTTTTCATATACCTATGTTGTTGGAAATAATTCCCAATGATTAGGGTAATGCCATTCACATAGAGGATAGAAGAAACACTACTCAACTTTCTAGATTGAGTTATTATCTTAAAGATAACAACTACGAATGAAGAAGAATACCTTTAACCATTGGGATGGTACCTTTGTCATGTGACACAATTCATCTCACTGAGATCTTAAATCCTCAAAATTGTTTCAAAAATATGCACACCACGAATACACAACTGTTAAGATTTCATATGCTAACCTAAATATCATTAGTGTTTAATACAAATTCACAACAGTAGCATATGCAGAAACACTAAAAAAAACAAAATCACAAGATAGACACAAATTTATCTTGAGAAACCCTAAGGGGAAGAAAACCCAACAACACTTCCTCTATATAGATGTATAAGATAAAAACCAAAAATAGGTGATCCTCCTCCTTGATGGTACGTCTCTCTCTCTTTATTATGCGCTATACACAAGTGAATGTGTGTGTTAAAATGAGGAACACAACTCCTCTATTTATGCTCTTTATGTCACTTGACTTTTAACCTAACAATTCGGCCCCACTAAACCGACTGGGATGACTTCACCTAGGAAGACTCAAAACAATATTATATTATATTCATTAGGTTACTATTGACCAAGATTACAAATGGAGGATATACATCATGATTCTATGATGACCAAATACAATAGTAACATCCCGATGAAAGAATAAGACATCTCCCTTGGGGTGCATCAGTAAAATACACTTAGAACATTCTTCGAAGTTACAATATTTCAACACTCCCTCATAATGAGAAGGGTATTCTACTGACAACAACATCATCAACTATAGGAGTAACGGGAGAGAGCATCTTCAACAATGTCAAGGTAATACATCTATATGTCATAGGAAGTTTTCAATAATCATCAGCAAATGGAATAGTTACTGGAATATCTTCAATATCTTTAGTACTAGAACATCATCTTCTACATCCCCGAGACTTCACCTTCTGCAGCACTCGATCACTTGATCCTTTGCAGCAACACATTGATCTTTTGATCCTTTGTAGCAACACTTAAATCTTCTTGATCCTTTGCAGAAGCACTTCGATATTCTCGATCCTTTGCAGAAACACTTCGATCATCTCGATCCTTTTTCGCAACACTACCTGCAGTACACATGATCTATTTGCAGGATGATCAATCCCTATTACTTTAGGACATAGATCCAAGGACGATGCAATCCTCATCAACCTAGTCCCCCTTAACGAGGAGTGTCCATAGCATCGACCAACTGGATCGTCCACAATAAATGCAGGACCACATCGTCTAAAACTGAATGTAGATATCGTCTGGAAATGAATGCAGGACCTATCATCTGCAACTGAATGCAAGACTCATCGTAGACCATCCTCAGTTTGTTAAAGCTAGGACCAATCCCAAGAGAGTGTTATTTTCTATGACATCTACAAGTGAACGTAGGAATACTCTTCATGTGAGAGTATCATCTGCAACTGAATGAAATATTGTCTGGAACTAAATGCAGGACCTATTGTCCGCAACTGATTCTAGGACCCATTGTAGACCATCCTCAGCTTGTTAAATCTAGGACCACTCCCAAGCAAGTGTTATTTTCTATGACATATAAAAGTGAATGTAGGAACATCAACATCTACAGGTGCACTTGGCCTCTTTTATACTAGAAGATCACTTCCATCCCATCATCAATGACAATCTCATCATCACTCCCCCTTTCTAGGGAGGTTCGTATCACCAACCTGCTCCCCCTTTTCGAGGAGGGTTCGTATCATCATCCTTCCTTCTTGCAAGGAAGGTATGTAAAATCAACATCAATGTTCCTACTTACAAGGAAGGTCTTTTAGGACTACACCAATCTTGTCATAGAATTATTCAAACTTTACTAGAGATAGAGGCTTGGTCAATACATCAACAACTTGCTCATCGGTACTCACATACTGGAGTTTTATAGCTCCCTTATGTACCATATCCCTTATGTAAAAATATCGAATTTCTATGTGCTTTGATTTATCATGGAACACATGATTCTCTATCATCTTTATACAACTATGGTTGTCACATAGAATCACTGTGGTATCCATCTTCATGTCAAATAAACTTGACATCATCTTCGGAAGCCATATCGCTTCACAACTGGCGAAGTAAGATGCACTCTACTTTATCCATGATGAGAACAACACTGGACTATTTCTTGCTAAACCATGAGATCATGGTGGATCCGAGACAATAACATCCACCCGAGGTGATCTTTTTTTTTTTCTGCGATACTTCCTTCCCAATCTGTAGTCATGATCTCTACCATAGTATAGTCTAAAGTCTATTGTACCTTTTAGGTACCTCATCAAATGCTTTGCAGCTATCAAGTGAACATGTCTAGGTTTAACTAGATACTGACTAAGGGTGTTCATATCAATGCATATATCTAGCCTAGTATTCATTAGATACATTAACGACCCAATAATATGTCTGTATTGAGTCACATCCACTAACTTTGACGACTCATCAGATAACAACTTCGGGTTTGTATCCATGGGCGTGGCCATGGATTTACAATCCAACATATCAAATCTTTTTAAGATTTCCACTGCATACTTTCCCTAGTTCATAAACATTCCTTCTGGGCTCTGCCACACTTCTATCCTGAGAAAATAGTGCATCAATCCAAGATCTTTCATCTTGAAGTCTTCAACTAGCTTCTTCTTGCTTTCTGCAATTTGTTTCTCATTTCCTGCCAAAAAAAGATCATCCACATATAGTAATAATATGAAAGGTTCATCATCCATAACCTTAAGGTAAAGGTTAGGATCAGCTTTACTTTTGGTAAATCCCAAGCTTGTCAAGAAGCTATATATTCTTCCATACCAAGCTTTAGGATATTTCTTTAGTCCATACAAAGCCTTCTTCAACTTACATACATGAGTCACTATGTCTTTGACTTCAAATCCTTGTGGCTGTTCGATGTATACTTCTTCCTCAATCATATCATTCAGGAAGAATGTCTTTATATCCATCTGGTGTATATTCCACTTCATTATGGAATCAAGTGCCATGATGGTTCTGATGGAAGTGTACCTTGCTACTGGAGCAAATGTCCCTTCATAATCAATTCTCTCTTTCTGAGAGAATCCTATAGCCACAAATATTGCCTTGTATTTTTCAATACTTCCATCAGATGCATGTTTTATCTTGTAGATCCACTTGGAAGATACCACACTCTTTCCTTTTGGTTTGGGTAATATATCCCAAATATAATTCTTCATTATTGAATGGTATTCTTCCGTTATTTCTTCTACCCATTCTTTCTTTTGTACGTCTTCCTCGTAACTGGTGGGTTCTTGATCTACAATTTATCACACATCAAAGCTACATAGTTGGAGAATGGATTTGATCTCTTTCTTTTTCTTCTGGAGCCTTCTAGATCTCCATACTTCTCTGATTATTGTATGATTTCTCTTACCCAAGCAAGTTTTCTCTTTAGAGATATATCCATAGTAGGGGTGTAATATCTTTATATAGATATTCTCAAATAATTCAGAATAAACCAATCATTTTTGAAATAACCCACATATTGAATAATTGATAAACATATTGATGATTTACATTGATAATGAAAGGTGTATCAAAGTAGGTGAGTTACTGAAGTGGGGAAAAGTCACCCGGGTAGATAGGGACAGGGATTTTGACACAGGGAGCCGATTTTTTACGCCTTTATCCGTATCATGGTTTTTCTAATAGGCCTTCTTGGCGACTATTCACCAAGGAACGTGTCTCTTAATTGACTTTTAATTTATTAATTGTTTACATTTATTTAATTAATGTTGTTATTTATGTTTGTTACATTTCCTCTCTCTTAGAAATGCTTTGTCCTGAAAGCCTTATAATGTGGTCGCATTGTTCTTTGTGAATTCGTAGCTGACGAAACATGTTGATATGAACTTCTAAGTGTAGAGCATAAATTTCGATATGTTGACGGATCAATCCATCCCAAACTAATTTGTCACTGATTGTTGGGATTCCCTACTGATATGTTGTTAGGAGCTTTTATTACATTAGTACCATTATCTTTCAACAATTCCCACTTTCTAGGATATCGGTTTATATGGTTCGGGTGTCTATAGGGAATTTTCACAATGTTATTTTCTTTCATGAGCATCATCCTTTGAGCATTGATCTATGTTGGACGTTGTATTTTTGTCCTTGATCTTTTAATGTTTTGTTCTGTATCTTTTCCAACTTGTTTTCTAATTGAATGTTATCATTTTTAAACAATTATACTTGTGATTTTCTGTCATCTTCGAACTTCTTAAGTTTCTCCTTAAGATATTCGTTATGATTTTTGATGTCACTATTTTCTTCCTCCTTGTCTAAAAGTTTTCCTTCAATGTATTCAGTAGAGTGTTCTGACTATTTTTCAACTTCTTAATTTTTGTGACGAACGTCTTGTTATGGTTCTTTAATTTGAAAATTTCTTAGGTGTTATTTGATAGTGCGCTTTTGACATCCACCATTTCCAATTTGTGCATTTTTTCAGTGTCATTCTCTTTCTGGAGTTCACTAATTTGTTGTTGAAGTTGACACGACTGTGCTTCTTGACTTTCTATTGTTCTACAGACTTGCACCAATTCAGAATTTTTGTCCATGATGAGCTTATTTAGATGCCTTATTTCTTTTTCCAATTCGTTATCGCTTCCATATGGTGATTTGTCATCATCTTTTGACTTTCTGATATGGTCTTCTAAGTTTTATTGTGAACTTTTAAACAAGATATTTCTTTATCCTTATTAGATAACATTTTCTCGGTATCTCTTTTGGTTAGTTTCAGCTGTCGATTTTGATTTTTTAAGCGACAATTTTCATCGTCTCTTATTGATTTTAAAAAATCATTCGTCTTAATCTCAACTTGTAGACGTTTATTGGTCACCTTATATTTCTCTAACTCATCCAATGCTGCTTGTAACTGCAACTTAATTACTAAATATGACTTTTCTATCATTTGCGATTATGTCTTTTGCTTCTTTGACGAGTCTTCTTTTAACTAACTTCTTCGGTGATAATTAGTTTTCACTAGATCTTGACTTCTTGTCTTCTTCAATTTTGTCCTCTTCTTATTAGGTTAAATAACCTTTCCCTTTTCGAGAAATAATTATTATTAATATATTGTAAATAATTTTTATTATTATTAAATCTCTTTGTGGATTGTGTGTAGATTGGGTGGTTGGGAATAAGGAATGTTATCCTCCCCACATGGGTTCAAATATTGATATCTTACATTTTATACCTTTCACTTTTATGTAAAATCCATTTTTATCTCACTTAATGTAAAAAGATCTAATATAAAAATTTCCAATTATTTTTCCACTTTTAACTAAATAGCACATTCATTAATAACGTAGTCACAGTTAAACCATGTGCGGTTTCTTAATACAATGGGATTTTTTTTGTTTTTTTTTTTACTTCTTTTTTTTAAACTTTTTTTATATATAGTAAGGTCAAAAGACCAAGTTTGGAGATTTTCCAGTTAATTATTTGGCCAAAAGCTGGAATCAGCTGAATTCCCAAGAAGGGGCTCTGATACCACTGTAATATCTTTATCCAGATATTCTCAAATAATTCTGAATAAACTCATCATTTCTGAAATAACCCACATATTGAATAATTGATAAATATATGGATGATCTATATTGATAATGAAAGCCATATTAATAGGCCTTCTTGGTGACTATTAACCAAGGAATGTGTCTCTTAATTGAATTTTAATTTATTAATTGTTTATATTTATTTAATTAATGTTATTATTGACTCGTATTCTTTTGTCATTACTTCTACCCATTCTTTTTTTTGTACGACTTCCTCGTAACTAGTGGGTTCTTGATATACAATATCACACATCAAAGCTACATAGTTGGATCCTTGGCTTTGATCTCTTTCTTCTTCTTGTGGATCCTTCTTGAGCTCCATACTTCTCTATTTCCTATATGATTTCTCTTACCTAAGCAGGTTTTCTCTTTCGATATATATCCATAGTAGGGGGTTCCTGAGGTTCTAGCATGTCATGATCTTCTTGTTCTACTATTTCAGGAGAGTGTTCAACTTCTACCTTTCTGGGAGGTACATCCTCTTCATGTACTTTTTCAAGTTGACACCTTTTGGATTTATTAAGAGTTGTTTCTTCATCAAATGTTACATCCCTACTAATATTTATATGATGGAGTCCTGAAATGTATATCCCGAGGCTTTAAAGACTTCACAGTATCCAACAAATATTTCCTTCTTTCTGGAAGGATCCAACTTGGTTCTCTTTTCTTTTGGAATGTGAATACACACTAGACACCCAAATATATTGAGATGGATCACTTCAGGTTTATTTCCTGTATACATTTCTTCAGCAGTCTTGAATCCAAGAGCACTATGAGATAATATATTCTGCACATACACATCTGTTCTTGCTGCTTCAACCCATAGATGCATGGGAAGGTATTGATCATGAATCATTGTCTTCATTGCTTCCATAATGGTTCTATTATTTATTTCTGTAACACCATTCTGTTGGGGATTGTAGGGAGCGGTTAGTTCCATCTTGCTTCCAGCTTCTTTGCAGAAGGCTTCGAATTCTGTTGAAGTATATTCTCCACCATTATCTATTCTGAGTGTCTTGATTCTTCTTTCTGAATGGTTCTCTATTAAGTCTTTCAATTCCTTGAATTTCCTGAACACTTCACTCTTTGTCTTCAAGAAGTATATCCATGTCTTTCTTGAATAGTCATCAATAAATGTAACATAATATTCATATCCAATTAAAGATGTGGAGGGAATAGGAGCACATGCACGAGAATGAATTAATTCCAATGTACGTTTAGTATTTGTTTCACTCTTCAGAAAAGGATTCTTGATGTTCTTTCCTCTTGCACATCCTTTGCAAGTACCTTCATGATCGATATTCAAATTTGGAAAACCTGTTACCACCTCGCTCACATAGGGTAATGATTTGTAGTTGATGTTAGTGGATAAATATACTTTAGTGGACTCAAGCTAGATCTCCCTAGTCTAAGTGGATCTAGAAAAAATCATGTATAGAATACTAAACAACTTTCCTAGATCAGTCAAGATACATGATGAAGAGATGAGTACCTTTCCTCATATCTGTATGTCTTCTCCTTCTTTGTTTCTCCAAGCTCTAGGTATTCATATATCCAGTTGCAAAACCTTTTCAAAGAGACAAAACAAACAAAAGGTGAAAGCATACATAGATATAAGCTGATCTAAGCTAACGGTTAAGGAATAAAGCTCTAAATATCATTAACACAATATAATTTATGGAAAGAGTTTTGTATTACTGTAATCGAGGAGATACATAGAATTATATAGGGAAAGAACATTGTGACCTAGCCTTTAACGCTGCAATCTTCCATCCAACAATCCAAGCCAACCCTCCAAAGAGTGATGATAAACCTCCCAAAGGATGATAGGGATCACCTAGAAACTCCACCATCCACTACAACAAATTTTCCTTTTAAGGGCGGTTGTCTTCCACCTCCAAAAGTCACTTTTGGGGGCAGTTTTGGCTTTGGAGTCGGTCTTTACAAAACTTCCCCTAATAGAACCAACGCTAAAATTTTTGACTTTTAGGGGCGGTTCTGGAAGAGATCCAAACCGCCCCTAAAAGTGG
>LPNX010974575.1:60742-132035 GCA_001517045.1 Pseudotsuga menziesii
TTAAGGGCGGTTATAAACCCCCTTCGTAGGTACCTATTGGGGTGGTTCAAAACCGCCCTTAAAAGTGTTTTTTACAAAAAATTGGGGTTAGTTTTTAACCCTCCTCGTAGCTACCTACGGAGGAGGTTCAACTCCCCCCTAAAACTCTTTACAAACATTTGGGGGAAGTTATAAACCCCCCTCGTAGGTACCTACAGAGGCAAATCAAACCCCCCCCTAAAACGCTTTACAAACCTTTGGGGGTGGTTATGAACCCCCCTCGTAGCCATAATAAATCATAATAAAATATATTTTATTTAAAAAATCAATATTGCAATATCATTAGGGCACAAAGGAATTCAACCTTCAACCTCCTGCTTGTAAAGCAGGCGCTCTACCATTGAGCTAGAACCCTTTAAGAATTGGGGAAAGGAGCAATATTAACACCAAGATTGCATCATTTGTAATTCTAAGAAAAGACTAATAATCCCAACATTGAATCTGACTCAAGAGACCTAAGAAAGTAGTCTGAATGGCTCTGGCCTTATAACTTCGCTGAACTTGAAAGGTTTCATATGCAACATTTCTTCAATAAAGAAAAAAATAATACAAAAATGTTTTGCATGACAAAGTTGGCATTCAAGTTCATACACATATTCATGAAGTGAACATCTAAATATAATTTCAAATATTCATGGATAAGAACGAGCATCGTTTCTAATGGTTTCTTGATGGATCCATGTAAGAGTAGCCTTCTCTTAAAATTTATGTGAGTAGATAAATGGGTTCTACAATTATAACATATTTAGACCCAACTCAATCCAGTTTGGTGATATAAATAGAATTCAACTACAGGATGGAGAAATACAAAGATTAAAAACTGCATAGCATGGATAAACCTATAATTTTTTTTAAGATAAACAACTCATAATAATGCATTTATAGATATAGAATACCTGCAACTGATCTAATCGTGAATGAACACCACCATCGCTCAAAAGGCCAATGAGATGAAGTGTGTCATTTTCAAAGCACTCTTTAATGTATTTAAACCCTTCTCCCTCATAGATATTTCCAGAGGCAAGAGAATAATCCACTAATTGTTCTCTGCACCCACAGTCAAAATCAAAGTTAATATGTTTCCCATTCTAAAAGATGTAGCACAAATAAATAGTAGAAATATCCTTTCAATTACCATTTATACAATTATAAAGTACATCTTATACAAATATCATATGATATCACCCCAATTTGTAAGGTGGTCAATAAACTAACTATTACACAACCATGATTTCAACAAAATGTTAATTCTTACCAAATATTAATGCAGGGAAAAATACCCAATGTATAGGATTCTCATAAGTCACTCTGAATGCAGAAATGATCCACATGCAAGATGTTCCTTCTTCACTCTAATCCTTGACAGTTTTCATCAATAATTTTCCAAAATTTTCTAAACCACAGTAAGCAAAAATAAATTGAGTTGCTTATTTACCATATTGGAAAAGAATAGATACCAAGCTTACCTCACCACCAAGGCTATATTTTGTACAGTCAATAGCATGACACGATGCTCTGACAATACTTTCCTTCGTCCTTGAGAGCATCTCTAGCATTCCTTCAAAAGTGTCCTTGGCAATTTTTGTTTTTGTATCCCTAGTAAGTGTCCCTCCAATAAATTTTCGCTCTGAGCTTACTTTACCTTCTCCACTTGATTCCAGATCCATCGTATTTGGCAGAACCCATTGCTGCACATTAACTCTGGGACTTCTTGATTTTGTATGGGAAATGGCATCCTTTTTATCCTCAGTTTCCTCACCATCTAAGTGAAGTTGGAGTGGTGAGCTATGATCTGAACTACTCCCTCAGATTGGTGAAGGATTGGAATTAAATGGAATAGAATTCTCAGTTTCTTCAATTGAAACAAAATGTGGCAAAGTTGCAGAACGTGCTTGTTCTCGCTTAGCTTGTGCAGCTGCTATAAGATGCTTCATAGATGTAGATGGGGTAGTAATGTCACAATCATTTGACATAGTTATGAATTTTACTTCTTTTGTAGCATCATACCTGTAACATAAGCCAAAATGATAAGAACAACAAAGGAAGGACAATATGAACATTAATAAGTGAGCATCTAAATATACCAACAAAAGGAAGAAAACTGTAATTTGAAACGCAACTGAATTAATATAATACTTACACTTGTCTAATATTTTTTTCTTTTTCCAAATGTAACTCTGTAGATAGTGACACACCATCCAATTTCATTGTTGTAATACCATTTATCTTCACCTTAAATTTTGATGAACCTGTCACCTTTTTCGATGAAGGTTCAGTGCTAGGATTTATAGGGGAAACTTGCTCATGCTTGTAAACAGACAACTTCTTAGCTAATTTCCCTTGGTTAAACTTCTTAGAGCCATACTGCCCATGATCTTTCTTAAGGCCTCTGCTATTTTTCTTTACTGGGTCATGCAAGATTTCTTCACCCTCATGCCCTTTGATTTGTATTCATATTGCTCAGCCTCACCCTTTTGTGCAACATAATCATTGATAGGAGGTGTTCTGATTGAATTGACTTGCATTAAAGATAAATTTGAAACATCTTGCTTCTTTGGAGAAGGAATCATTGGTGCAGTCACGCTCTATAGCTTTTGTTCTTCTATTTTTGGATTAAACAATGATTTCATAGACATTTTAGCATGTGCACTCCTCTCATCCTTATCTCCAATCTGCCTTTTATCCATATGCTTAGAGGACATTTGATGCATGAGCATAGGCTCATGAAGATGAATTTATCCATGACTTCACCAAAGTTAGCTGAAACCTAAGGAGACCTAGAGTCTCACAGATGGATAAATTTGTTTTATTTAAAAGATGAATAAAATGGATAAGGATACTCGATCCTTTTCACATGTAACAACTAGAACAATGTAAATAGTCAGTTGAGTGATTATAGTATTTAGTTAGTGATCTGTTCGTAAGTCATAGAGGATGGTAGATCGAATAAAGACTTTGTTCCTTTTTTGAAGGATTTGGAAAACATAGTAAGAGTTATATTTAATCTAGTTGAGTCATTTAAATGGATAACTTAGCTTTATCTTATAGATCTTGTTAGCTCGCAGAAGCTTTTAGGTATCTATTTGGAGCTTCGATAGCTCGAGGAAGGTTCTATCAAGAGGAACAAGCTCATAGTTTAGACTCTTAGAGCTTACACGGAGAGAGAGAAGTATATCTTTGTAATGATTGATCCATTGTATTTAGGTTAAGATAAAGGACCATTGTGAAATAAGATCGTATGCCTGTATTTTTGGCTTAATTGGATTTATTGATTGAGTTTGGAAGCAATTTCCTATTTGAATCATATCTTGTGACCACGTTGACTGTATGGTTAGTAGAATGAAGAAATGCCTTGAGTATTGACAAGGATTACATGTAGAATTCATTGATGTCATGTGCAGAGGATGAAGGAATGATTTACACACAGTAAGTCACTTTTAGCTGTGCATTGCAAGGAAGATCCACGATGTAGGATAGATTGGTTAACGAGGTTACAAGTCAATGACGGTGATTAAGAGGTGAGTTTATCAACAGCTAAAGAGGAATTTCGCCGACTAAATAGCGAGAAAGTTAAAGGAGAATTGATTGCGAATTTGGAAACTAATCGTTGCAAGGATGAAGAAGATAAACGGTTAAGAATGATCTTGCTACGGATCAATGATGGAGAACTATTTCATTGGGAGAACTAGCGCAATAGAATAAATTACTGACGGGCGCGATACTTTATAAAATACGCCCTATAACAATTTAAGTCCACCATCGATCTAGATATGACAGTTGTTAGTCCATTTCACTAATGAACTAACAAGGGGTTAATTACAGAAGCTGGGAACGAAATCTTTGTGTAATCCAGTTCATCGACGGTTTGAAGTCTACCTTTGTTGAAGCACCTGTGGGACATTTGGGCAGGTTGGTTAAGTTTAGAGGTTCTACTAAGTTAGAACCTGACTAAATTGAGTAGCAGCCCATCCAAAGACTGTTACTAAGGGAGCCCGCCATCAACATTGAATATTTAAACCATGGATCCATTTGCTTCTCCTCTACCCATTTAGCAGGTTCTAAAGAAAACCTTATAAAAGATTGATATGAATACGAAGACACCTCAGGTTTCTTACCACCTCCTGTTTCTATTGCTTCTTTTTGGATCAATGTGTCTACTTTGACACATTCCTCATTTCCCTTAACTTAATTCTTGTCATTATCAAAGCATTTAGTATAAGAAATTTAGCATTTAGTATAAGAAATCTTGTATACATCATCCTGTCCAGTCACACCAGTTGCCTCTGGCTCCACTAAAGCAGTTGCAGCCTATGCAACACATGCAGACATAACTCTCCTGACAAAGCATAGGGATTTGAATGAGAAAAGAACAAATAAGATCGCATTCCTTAGGATGAACTTGGATGAAGAAAAATTACAAGAAGTTTTTTAGAGATGTTTGCAAGGGATCCTAGACTTTGGAGTAGTTCAAAATTGGATACTATCAGATCTCTTGATGAGTCAATTACTCCAATGAAAACAATGTTGGGTAGACCCTAATAACATAGGATTCTCCTTCGGATAAATTAGCAAGTGCTCCCTACAACCAAAAAATGTAATTCCAGTTTTCTTAGAATCAAAGCTACTACAACTTGGGCCGTCATATAGGAAAATGTTTCACAAACATCACCAATCCATGAATGAAATATTAGGTCCAACATGAAACTAATGTGAGTTAACCTAAGCATATGCATGGCATCCAATTTCATCATTTGTGTGTGTGATTAATATGAGCATTGTACATAAAGTGGAGACATTTTGAAATATTCTACAAGTGCTTCAATTTATCACCTTTCAGCAAAAAGGATGGATACAATTCATATATAGTTTGATATTAATGTCTTAAAAGAAAAGGCATTTACCACCAATGGACACAAACAACTAAAAAGTAGTCAATGTGATTGCTAACTACATTATGTAAAATTCTTTAATAGTGGTTAGGATAACTTCAAGAAACCTATAGGTGATACTCCCAATTCCTAAAAGGAAACCTATAGGTGATACTCCCAAAGAATGTTAAAATTGTATTGATAATATGGATCTATACCTCATATTTTAGCTCTGACGGAAATAACGTCATATGATCTTGGTGTCCTCTATTCTTCACACAAATATTTCACACAAATTAGTTGTTACACCATCAATCAGGTATACTTATGGTTGTAATAGATATGTTGTATTTAAATTTGTTGGAATCAAATACTTTCAATATTGTTCATTACATTACCTTCCCATTGTCAATATCTATCCCACAATCAAAGTTTTTCCTTCAACAAATGTGGAATAAAATTAATTCATAAAATATACAAGTACAACTGTACTTAAAATGAAGAAATCAACACATTATAACCAATGAAATGACAATAAGATATCTAATTGACAAATTCGTTATGGTGATAACTTACAAATATGCATTAGAGAACGATACAAATTATCATTATATTCCTTTCCATTTCGAAGACCTGCATATATCATGACAAAATGGTATGTTCATATAAGCGATTGATAGTTATGTAAAAAAAGGCACAACATATATGAAATTTAAAAAAAATGAAATGAAAATACCTGAATGAGCTTCTCTTGGTTTCAAGAATATCTTATTCTCTTCTAAAAAGGGCCAACCACATGAAGGTTGAAGCTCATATGGCCCCTCCCCCACCTCACATCACTCTCAATTCCCCACACCCAATCTATCTACTGTAAAAAAAAAAAAGTTACATAACACAATAAAAAAGATAAGATCCATGCATAAACAATAGAAAAACAAAAACTATATGCATGAAAGGTAAATCAAAGTAATAATATAATCTTAATATTATATGTCATGCTTCCTTATGATCACATCATTCGTAAACCATTCCCAAATTGAAGAGCTTTTGATTCAACTTCCTAAGATGATGTTTATTTTGATGATAATGATCTGTATAATAAGTATATAAATTTTCATAGATACAACTTAAATGAGAACTGATAAATAAATCATGCATGCTACTTACTGAAAAAAATCCAACCATGTGCCTTCACAATCTCATCAATCATAATCCATTCCACCATCACCTATAGCTTCATCCTGTTTCGATTTCGTCCCTTCAAAATCTACAACACTTGATAAATCTGCATACTCCAATTCATATCTATTAAAATTTCTTGGTCCTTTCAAAGGGCATGCCAAAACTACACACCAATAATTCTCTACTGGATCTTGTGCATAAAATACTTGTTTCTCTTGTGATGCTAGAATAAATGGATCAATATCTTGCACTCTATCCTTACTCAAGTATCTCTTCAGATTCACCATGGTGAAACCAATTTCATCAACTTTCATTCCATTCTTCTTGTGTACATATATCCAATCACATTTGAACAATGGATACTGCACCAAATAGTAGTCCAATAACATTATTTCTTGAATCACTGCATACTATGTTGTCGTTTGATGTATAGGGTTTTTATCCTTTGCACTTGATATATATTAATGTTTGTGCATCTATGCACACACCACTATTTTGGGTGGCCCTGACATTTTCTATTCTTTTAACATGAAATATACACCCATTGATAAAGCAGTCATCATACTTAGTTGCATATTTTCTTGGGCCACGTGCCAACCATTTAAGGGTATGAAAAATATTTTCTTTTCCTTCCACCTATAAATTTTTAAATGTTGTTAGAAAACCATGGAATTTCAAAATATATTAAAAGAATCTCACCTTCATACATCATAATAGTCTTGATCAATGAATTTCAATTAAATCGAATATGAAGAACATATCATTATCTGCTTTCTTAACCAATTACTACATTGTTGGTTGTGGAGCTTTTGTAGTAAGACTTCATCTTTTTGGGCTTGGATGTTACTATTGGCAATTTCTGTCAAGTGCATCCTATTTTCAAGTAATGTCAATACACAATTTATGAAAATATTGTGATATATTATAATAAAGAATCATTTCATAAGGATGTGCTTATTACTTACTCTATCCAAGGTTGAATTTCATCTGTGTTCTGCAAGACCCATATGTGGGCTTGTAACAAACTAGTTTTATCTAGTTTAATATAAGTTCCACTAGATAAGGCCTTCCCATATTGCCCAACCTCTCCTTCTTCATCATCCCAAGCTTCATTTATACTAGGCATAATTTCAATATATTCCATACCTTCAACATATCCAGCACAAAGTTTTATGGATTCCTCCACAATGTAGTTTTTAGCTATGCAGCCTTCGGGCCTATTCTTATTTTTCAAATAACTTTTGAAAACTTTCATGTTCCTTGAAAAAAACACAGAATTTGTAGTGAAATCAAAAGTATGAATAAAGAGTTGCTAGTAATGTATTATTATTATATGCACAAAATTTTTTGGAATTTATGTGGATTTGCACTTAATAAAATTTCACTGACCTGTCAAAAGGGTACATCCATCGATATGCAACTGGTCTGCAATAACGTAGCTCTCGCACCAAGTGTACAGTCAAATGTATCATTATATCAAAGAATGAAGGGGGGAAATATTTTTTGAGTAAGCACAAAGTTTCCACAACATCATCTTGTAAGTTATCAAGATCTGTTGGATCCACCATTTTTGCACAAATTCGCCTATAAATGAAGCAAATCCTACAAATAGTGTTTCGAAGTTCTTTTGGTAGCACATGGTGCAATGCTACTAGAAGGATTTGTTGCATGAGAACATGTAAATCATGTGATTTCATACTATTAATCTTGAGATCTTTCATAGATACATGATTTCTAGGGTTTGGACTATATCCATCTAGAACTTTTAATGTGAACAAAACACCACAAAGAATCTCTTTCTCCTTTTTTGAAAGAGTGTGTGGTGTGGGTGTAAGAAATTTTTTTTCCCTTTTTGTTGTGGCCACAGTGACCTCCTTATACCCAACAGTTGTAAGTCATCATGATAATTTTTCCCATCCTTTGATTTGTCTTTTATATCTAGAAGGGTTCCAAAAATACTTTCGCATACATTTTTTTCTATGTGCATTAAATCTAAAATGTGATGCACTAGGAGTTTCTGCATACAACCGTATAAAAAATCAATGAATTATAACATCAAAGAATAACTAAACAATATATTCAAATTAAACACAATGAAATCCTTCAAGCATCGTACATTTTAGGCCTTAAGTTAATGTGTGCACATACCTCCCAATATGGTAAATTGAATAGAATTGACCTTTTATTCCACACGACAGTTTTCGATTTTTTCACCTTTTTTTAAATTTCTCTTTCTTTTTGTACTCTTAGTCTTTCCCCAATTCTCTTCCCTTCCTTTTGTTTCTATAAAAATATCTGACACTTGTACAATTGTAGGTGCAATGAGATGCTCAGAGTTCCCATTAAATGGTCCTTTTTGTGAATGATACTTATGATTGATAGGAAGATATCTCCTATGATCCCATGTACACACACTTCCTACTACATTTGAGATACATTGAATCTGTGTTCCTTCCACATGTAGGGCATGCGCAAAATCCTTTAGTCATGCAACCAACGATATTTCCATAAGTAGGAAAGTCATGGATTACCCACATCAATATATCCTTCATATTAAAAAATGACCTTGAATGAGCATCGTATGTCCTTGCCCTTTCATCCCATGTTAGTTTTAGTTCATTTACCAATGGTTTCAAATAAGCATCTATGTCATTTCTTGATTGCTTGGGACCAAGTATTAACAATGAAAACAAACAAAAGCTACTTTTCATACATAACCATGGCAAAAGGTTAAATGTGACTAGTACTACTGGCCATACACTGTGACTACCACTCAAGTTTCCAAAAGAATTAAATCCATCCACTGCCATTGCAATTCGTACATTGCGAGGATCGTTGGAAAAATTAGGCCATTTAGAATATATAGTTTTCCATGATGGGCTATCAACTGGGTGGTGCATTATTCCATCCTTACTTGCATTATCATGATGTCACCTCATTTTCTGTGAAATATATGTAGATATGTAACAAAAACATAAAGAATCATATATACATTGCAATACTTAGTAGATTAAAGAAGATGGTTTTTTAGTAGGTTGGTAGTACATGAAGGTGTATGATATAATGGAATTATAAGAGTTCAAAATAATACCTATACATTCTCTTCAACCTATGAACTATAGGTAAATACCTCAACACTTTGGCCGGTACACCTATACGCACCTTTTCAGAACAAGCATCAACCTTCCATATTGATTTTCCACATGCTGGGAATTCATTTATTTTTTCATATTTTCCCCAATATAAAATGCAATCATTGTTGCATGCATGTATCATTTCATATTCCAACCCCAATGATTTAATCAAACTTTTTGCAGCATATGTAGATTCTGGAAGTGTATTTCCCATTGGAAGCATTTCTCTTTGCAAATTCAACAACTGGGTGAAACTTGCACCAGACCATCCATTTCTCACTTTAAGGTTGTACAATTTCACAGTGGCTGATAGCTTGGTGAAACTAGTGCAAATCGGGTACAATGGTGCCTTGGCATCTTCAATTAACTTTAAATATTGATTGATATCATTTTTTTCTTCCATTGATTCTACTTGACCATTTTCACAATTCACACTTGGATTTTCATCATAATATTGATAAGCATCATTCAGCATTTCAACCATACGATCATCAACCATAGTTTCCTCGTTATGATCATCATTCTCAAGAACTTTAGTATTATTTGTAAGAAATGTTGCAAACTCATCATTATGATTATCACATTGATGTCCGACTATGTGTTCATCACCATGTGTAATTTCTCATGGCAAATCATGCATCTCTGTTGTGTGGCATTTCTTGCTCTTGTCAAATATATAGTCCTGAGTAGGAAGTCTCTCTCCATGGAAACAACAAGCTTTATATGAACTTATTATACCATGAATCATCAAGTGGTCTTGTACTTCCTCAAACTTCATTACTGCAACATTTTTTACAAGGGCATTTTGTAGTGTTATTATCTTCTGAATTCCTTTTTGCAAACTCTATGAATTATTCAAGCCTGACTTGATATTCCTTTGACATCTTACATAGAACCAATTTGCACATCACGTAAGAAGAAACCACTACAAATTACAATGAATACATATGTTATAAAATATCATATTGAAGAATCAAATATAATAAGTATACCTCAATTTCAAATCTGTCCAATGCCTTTTTCTTGGCCATTTGAAAATAAAACCAACCCAATTTCTCGAATTTGCTCCTTGAGAGTTGGCCTCTCAACCTTCTTCCAATACACGGTTAGGAATATTCATGTAGTGCACCCATATGCTTTCCAAAATAGCCTTTACCAGCACATGACAACCATATATTACACCATACAAGCTTCCACCTTATAATAACCAAATCCAAACATCAATTNTAAGTTTTTAACCCATTAATATAACTCTGAAGGTAAAAAACAAATTTGTGAAATCTGGTGGGCGCCTCCCCATTGGATATTGCGCTTGAATATTGGAGGTACAATGGTCACATTTACAGAGCGTGATGGTTTATAAGGATGATCAGCCTGACATTAACAATCCGTTAATACTCCCACCACCCTGCAAATCCGACGTCCGCCAAGCACGAGTTAGCTGGATACAACTGCAACCTACAAAAGTGTCGACCGTCACCACTAGGTACTCGTTCATCATTTACCAAACCTTTTGTGCTATGTAATTCATCCAATTGACACTTCTGCCATGGCCTCGCTGTAAAAATCCTTGACCTGTCCGAGGAGGTCATCTTCAATCGAATTTACGATGCTTACCTCATTTTTGCCTGTCCAGTGTCGGTGATGCCCATAATGCTTTGTTGTCACCTTTCGGAGACTAGTCAAAACTGTTGGTAAATTTAAAGTCATCCTTAATAGGGTTCACATTAGAAGAATTGCCCCATTTCCCATATATTGTCCAAAGGATAGCCTCCAATTATTATGCCACTGGGAAGGCCATATTAGATGATTCCCACTCCCATGTCATTTGCAGAATTACACCAAAAGATATTAGGGCTTCCCTGGGTCTCTCCGAAGCCCAATTTCAGGCCCTGATCCCTTTCACCAAATCATAGGTTTTGCAGGTGTTCGGGAAAGCCGGCCTAGAATACAAGAATAAATTGTTCTAGACCATTTTGAAGACCCCAGTTCCCTCAGAGACCCTTATCACCCCACTCTCCTCCAAATTGTTCATAAATCTTGTTGTATTAGCCATCTCCCTCTTGAGTCAAATCCTAGGTCTTGATAGCGATATCATGGTCTTTGAAGTAATGCCAAGAATTCTCCTTTACCTGAGTCAATCTGAAGAAGGAATTAAGTTTGATGAGTTCTTGGCCAGAGAAATCAATTTTCATCTTAAGAAGTTTTATTTGGATAAGCACTTTAGATACTAGGTGTATCTATTTTCCATCATAGTCAGTTCCAACCGGCAGACCCTTGAGGACATGGATCCATAGGTGTTCAAAGATTGGCCCCAGCCTCTCCAGAAGATACAGGACTAGTCTTACACGCTGTTCATTGACAAAATTGTCCTCAGCATCTCCAAAATATTCAACCCTAAAGAGAAGAGGATGTCAGAAGACATGAAGGTTGCCTTGCATTAAGAGGGTATTGGATATTGGTTCCTGATGCATAAGTATTTAGTTATCAGGGTATATGGTTTTTTCCATTTTCCCCTTTCATGCTACCAGTTTACCTAAATCCCTCAGTATTCGCACTAGAATTGATTAGGAAGAGGATTTCTGTTGATGAGGAGCATTTAACTGCTCACAGGAAGGACTCTTGTATCAAATACCCTATTTCGGGCCCTTCATTGTGAAGAAGCCAACAATGTTACCAATGGTGGAGAAAGTTTTGAAGGCCAAGAAGTTTCAGGTGACTCATGCAAATAATTATGATCCTTAGGGGATCATTTCCCAGAAGAGGGTCTAGGTCTAGAGGCCAATATTTATTCACTCCATGATCCCCAACTTGTCCCAGGAGGAAAATTCTCTTGCCTATGATTTTTATTGGACTCCTGTAGAGAAAATTCAAGCTCCTAAAGAAGTGCAAGGTATAGTCCCAGCTACTCCCTTGCCCCTAAATGGTGATGGTAGAAGCAGAAGGTCTCTGTTAGAGGTGGAGGATATGGAGTGTGATGAACAAAACCCTAGAAAGAAGCCTAGGATAGACATAATCAACCTGGAGGAGTTTAATTTTGAATTTGATTCCCTCAAGATAGTGATGGAGGAGGAGCTTGTTTCAATAATCCCTATTGGGGGAAAGGTTGCAAATCAAATGGTGATCGCTCAACCACTAGTGGGTGTAAAGCCATCGACTACACACTCAGAGATAAATCCCCCAGGAACCACACAATCAATGAAGAAAGGGGGTGAGGAGTCTCTACTCAATTATCAAAAGTATTCTTTTGCCTCTGCTCTTGAAGGGAAATTTAAGACTGAAAAGAAAACGTTGACCACCTATGGGAAGCTCAAAGAGAAATCCAAGGCTGAGACTCAGAAGCAGTCCAAGGAGCTAAGGAAGCTATCAGGCAGCAAAGTCCCTTTCACTACTGCCGGGAATTTTACAACACACTCCCTGAACCTAGCCATCGTTAATGAGGAAGGAGATTCAGAGGTCAAGTTCAATATGGATTGGTTCTCAATCCTAGATAAGATTGTGTTCCATAAGGGAGTTAGTGATCTCATCTATGTTTATTTGAGTAAGGAGGCATTAGAACATATCAGGTACCAACAAAGGGTGGTTAAAATGGAGACCCAATTGAAGCAGGAAAAGGCAACAAACAAGGCCTGGAACCTGCAGGTGAAACTCCTGAATGACCAAGTGGAAAACCTAAAAGAACAGAATGCTTTACAACAACCCCTTGCATATGAGCATCATATTTTACCAGCTAAGCCGCTAGCCAAGATACATGATTACAAAAAGAAAAGAAAGACACCTATGAAAGACATCCAGCTACTTCCTCAGACCGTGCATTTACAAGGGGAGATTGATACATTGCAGCATGAAGTTTTGGATCTGAAAGGTAGCCTTGCTGTGATGGAGGCTGACAAGTGAACATGGGAAGATGAGAAGAAAAAATTGCATAAGAGAATTGATGAATTAAATGACTATATTACCCATGAGGACAGATCACCCACTTCTCTGGCGATCAAAGATATGTCTGACATGTCCCTAACGGACTTGGAAATCACTCATTTGAAGGAGGCCAATCAAGAGCTCAAGGACAAGATCAATGCTAGGGAAAGTAAAGACTCTGATGAAGAGATCAGGACACTCAAAGAGAAGGTAGCCATGTTTAAGGAAAGGGTCATAGGCCAAATTACCCTATAAGGGGCTAAACATTTTCTCTGGGATGCAGTGATAAATGAGATGCCCTCATTAGGAAAGCATTTGGTCATGGTGGATGAGCATAAATAAGATGCTATGGTAGCAAGCAGAAGATGTAAATCCCTATTGGAAATTATAGGACAAAGGCCTAGGGAGGAGGCCTAGAAGGAGATTGTTGTTCTAAACTGAGCCTATGGGGAAGAACTAATTTCCCTGGGGATTACTGACAGGATATTAGTTCTGGCGGCAGTAAGGAGGATGGACACAAAGCACAACATGTTGTAGAATGAAATTAATAGGATTGACATTATTCAACAAGGGGTAGAAAATTTCAACAAATTGTTCAAGCCCCTGTTTCAGAAAGGGTTTCCTGAGTTTTGGGGTCCATAGGGGAAGCTGATCCCTCATAGAAAATATGTTGAACTACTGAAACGGGAAAGAGTAAACCATGAAAAGTTTGAGGGTATGAATGGTGGGATAAAGGGAGAGGTAATCATCGATAAACTCAACGAGGACTTTGAGCTGCTGACTCAATTCACTACTGTCAAATCAGATCTCCTTGCTATTGGACATATCCCCATGATTGAACTGGATGTTATGCTAAACGATCTATTTGAGATTTCCACCCCTACAGATCAACAATGGAAATATATGCATAGAATGATAAATCATTAGCCTATAAGGATTGCCAGTAGCTGAGTCATCCGTAGTCTGTTAAAAATATGCTCGGAGTTGTCGTTTTCATCAAGCGAGCTAGAAATCCCCAGATGTCAAGATTTTCCTTTTTGATTGGTCATGTGCAGCACAATGTGCCTTCCCGAAATGTTTTATGGGCATGAAACATCTGCCACATCATATTTTGTTAGGATTTAGGACGTACTTTCAGGTTTGATTCCCGCAATGTAACTAATTTTGATGCCGCGTCTCGAGATACGTCTCGGGGGTAAATTGCACTATAAATGTAACCTCTATGGAGGAGGAAGGGTTCAAATTTCATTTTTGAATCCTCTGTGCTTTGATTGTAGCTCTATAAAATTTCTTGGAAGTTTTAATAAAAAGTATTTCTTTGAGTTTCTGAGATTCATCACAGTGTTCATATTTAGTTTGTGTTTCCTGTTTGCGTCATTTTCATATGTGTAAATTCTGCTAATTCTTTCTAGTTGTATGTGAGGAATTCATTTTATTAAGCACTCCTTTCATCAGATATAGCATTCGTAATTTATCTGTAATTATTGTTGTGGAATTCGTCCTTGTTAGATGCTCCATTTCTGTCATTACCCTTATTGTTGTTTCTGTTAAAGGTGTTTTCAAGAGATTCATCCATAGATAGGTTCCTCTTGCTGAACTGGACTTTTTCTCCTTTCTCCTATCACCACTTGAAGATATTTGACTAAATATTACACTCACTTTGCCTCAAATTACAAAAGGAAAATCACTGATCATTATCTGTTGTAATATCATTGAATGATTCAGAATGTGACTCCATTTCCCAATGGTATTTGATATTCGTCTATCTTACAATCTTTAAATTTACAAAAAATATGTTCACTATCAGAAATATATCCTTATGAAAGCTTGCTTGAAGCCAAATGTATATGTAAATGTTCCTGTGACAAAGAGAGAGCCCTCTTTGACTGTAAAGGCTAGATTACAGTCTAAAGCTTGGTTTGAAATGGTTATTCGAGTGATTCTCCTACCACAACCATAGGAAAATTATTGGGTGATAACAGGTACCCTATCCTAAGTCAACCTAATATTATTTTATGTTTATTTTGGTAACTCTCCTAAAAGGTAGGGAAAGAAGGATGACCCTTCTATAAGACTTTTCAAGATTATAAATTCAAGTCTTAAGATTTCATTATGTGGGTCTTAACAAGAGAAAATTGTAGATTCAATTCATTGACTGTCCCAGGGCTTGTTGTTGCTCCTTGGAATGATGTCAAGGGTTTCATGTTGCTCATTGGTTTGATGTTTAAATTTCTTGTTGCTACTAAAGTATGTTTTTTGTTGGACCGCTACCTATACTTTATTGCAACTACTGTTTATGAGCAAACAATGGCCTCCTCTTAGCCTGCTAGGGCTGCCTGGATTGAGCCATGATGTATGTGGATTGTTTGGAATCCATTAGGGTTGGGTCATGAGTGTTTGGAATCCCTTAGGGTGGTCCATTAATATTGGAGTACCTAGGGTAGGTTCATGACTATTGTAAGTCTGCTAGAGAAAACCATGACCTGTCTTGAGCCTGCTAAGGGATGTTGTGACATGTCTTAATCTTGCTAGGACTGTCGTGACTGGCTGAAATTCCTTGAGGACTGTTAAGGGTCCCAATCCTGTGTATGGAGTTACCATGACCTACTATGGGTTACTAAGGGTGTGTAAATGTGTTGGCAGCCTAATTGTGTACTGCTTGACTAGGCCATGATCTGTTAGTATGGATGGCAGTCTGTGTGAGGTCTAGTATGTGGGTCACTACCCTTTATTGAACTGGTTATGAAACTAGTGAAACCCCTGAGTTGATGCCTCTCACCCATGTGTTGGCTACCAAGTTGGGAGAAAATATCACAGAGGTCAGAAAGAATGAAAGCTACTCCTGGTTGAGGCCTGATGTAAAAACACAAGTAACCATTGAGTATAAAAATGACAGTGGTGCATGTTTCCTTTGCGCATTCACACAGTTCTCATCTCCACTCAACATGATGACACAGTGACCAATGGACAAGTTTTATCTAAAGGAAGTGAGAGGGTTTGATTTTTATACAAGGGAGATAAGCTTTGGATAGGAAACTGTAATGACCCCCATCAGATCTTGCTAATTTTTTGGGCTTAATTTCTTATGTAATTTGGTTAAGGGATTTCATAAAAACACTTGTCAAAAATACCACTAAATTGTGCCAAATAGTCTTAGTTGGTTTTTGTATTCAATGTGCTCCTTATATGTTGATGCAGGAGAATAGGCTCAAGAGGGTGAATTCATTCATGACTTCACAAGGTCAAGGGAACTCTTAAGAGACCTAGGGTCACACACATTTGTAATTTGCTTTATTTTGTAAAAGCTGAATAAAATGGATAAGGAATCTAGATACTTTTCCACATGTAATAATAGGACTGAGTTAGTTGTGAGTGATAGGGTTAGAAGAGATCAATAAGGACTGTACTCCTTTGTTATAGGACATGGAAGAAGAATCCTCTTGTATGTAAATCAGTTCGAGTTATTTTCTTAGCAGCTTAGTTAGCTTACAGAGCTTGTTGGCTTGCACAAGCTTAGGTTAGCTCACAGAGCTTAGGATAGCTCATAGAAGTTTGAGGATAGCTCAAAGAAACTTTGATTATCTCATGGAGCTTGAGAGGGAGAGAAATTCCACATAGCATGAATACAGGAATTAGAGGTGTGTGTACAAAAGAGTGAGCGAGGAGTGAACAAGTAGAATTCTCTGTGTGTATTTGAATTTTAGGTGAATTGAATAAAGAATAGAGGATTAGACTCTGCATGTGGTTTTAATGGATTTCATGTCTTCATATAGTTATGTAGAAGTATGAATTCATCCCACATTCACTCCATATAACCCTATGTATAAAATCTGTGGCTTTGGATTTCCATAGTTTCCAAACTACAGAGAAGAATTGATCCTGTTAGCGATCAATTAAGTGAATATTTTTAGAGGGTTAAACTTTAACTAGTCACTGAAATAAAACAAGATCGTAGAGTGGGGATCGATCATGGGGAAGATCGACAGTTTATAGTGATATCGCTGGGAGAAGTTGCAAGATTTGAAATATTTTTCATGTGCGCTATATTCTATGGAATGTGCTTAATAAATTTTGGAATCCACCGTTGATTTGGTGGGACACTGATCGAATGATTAGAAATCCATTTCGCTACGTGAAAAAGTAAGTTGTATGAACACTAATGCTGGCCGCGAAATTGATAGATCAACGATCAAGATCAATCCCGCACTAGATCGACGTCAAGGAAGAAGCGTTGTGCGAAAACTCTTGTTTTGGAAGTGTCGAAAGTAAAAAATCTGACTTCCAATTCCCGCACTCCTGCAATCCGTGAAGATAGAATGCGGAAGGGAATGCGCAGAAACCTAGAATTCCGTTGCGGAAAGTTATTTAACATAGAGAATTTGGCCTTTTTTTTCGGATCTCAAGGGTTTTGAAGTTTGTACGCAAATCAACACCATCATATGTGTAATATTTGGGTTGTATATCGGCTATAATTTTTAGATATTGATTTTCGTAGCGCTAACAGTGAACAGTAAATGCAATAGAGATTGCTTTGCATAAATAACAAGGAAAATAAATCCTAAATATCATATTCATATAACTTTGAGTTTACAATGACTGTAAGAACAGTTCTAAGGTGGACAAGCAAATATGAAATTAATTTAAATCTAACCTGTAGTTTCATGGGCATGCACAATTATTTATGGAAGTGAGATTCCCTTCTTTGGTGTCTTCCCTGCCCTAGAAACTCCTCAAAACAACCCAAAGCATCTTCTTCTCAACACCGCGAGCAAAAAATAAGTTTGCAGACTCCCTTATTATGCTACAACTCCCTCCTTCACTACCTAGAAACGTAATGCACAATCGTAACAAGAAGGAAGATTACAAAGAGTGTATCCAACAACACTATAGTAGATTCGTGTAGGTGTCAATATGGATTAAAAATCCCTTTTTGGCTAGAACAACCCTTGATATTTTCCTAGATGAAGCATGGGGATCACTGTAGATGTGTAGCTATAATTAAACACCCCCAATCTCCACAAATCATCCTCACAAACAAGATTGTGTCCTCTCCAGACAATGTCACGGCCCACGTAGTCCAAACTTGGCCAACAAATGAAGAATACAAACTCCACAAGATGAAATCGAACCCTCTGTTACTCCCTCACGTAGTCCAAACTCAACCAACAAATGCAGAATACGTCCTCCACAAGATGAAATTGACCCCTTTGTTACTCCTTCTTTTTCAAAAACATAAAAAACAAAAAAAATGAAAAAAGAGAATATGCATGAATCTATAGCATCTTATATCTAGATGGGCCTAAAAATATACTATACTGATACAAATTTGTTGTATGTATAACCATGGCATGAACCTATAATCCTAGGTATAATATAATTTTGTTACTTGTTAGACTCATAGGAAGACCCCCTTGGGCTTAACCTTATTAGAGAATATGCTATGGGGATGGCGCAGGGGAGTCCTAGTTCCTTATATTCTTATTTTACTTATTGCATAAGCATTTCTAGATTCTATTCTATTGCTTGTTAAGGATATTTATAACTTACATCGTAGGGAGGCTCTATGGGTTAAATATAAATATGTTTCTAATGTGGAAATATCCCAACATGTATACTAACTAATATATGTTGTTAGTATGATAGGAGATCAATATGTTAAAGTTGTGACCACCATTTTAACATATCAATGTATTTTTAATGGCTTCAATCACCTCATTTAATGGCTTGGAAGGAATGTGAAACTTCATTTCCTTTAGAGCTCAAGAAATCTCACTTGGGAGTGATTAAATTACTCAAAGGTGCAGTGCAATGGCCATAACATTATTAGAGATCACTTGGCTCAATAATTTCATATGCCACATGTCGTTGACCCTCCAATGACCTAAATAGAAATTCCCATGGCATCTATAAAAACTATTACACTTCCACCACTAAAATAGTTCATTGAAAAATGCAAATACATAAATGAGGTGGAGGATATAGATGGGCATCACATGATATGTGGTAGATGTAAGGTAGGCATCGTTGAAAATCAACTGGAGGGATATCTTAGCGAGTAATCATATTTTCATTAGGAGAATAGTTTCAATGGTATAATACTGGTCTAAACAACATAGGTTAATGGTTCAATTTCCTTTTATCTTTATAATAATTTCATATGGTTGGAAGAGGTAATGATAAAAATTATTAATATTTAAAAGGATTATATAGGTTCTTGTAGGTTTTCTCCAAGTAGGACCTTAACCAATGTATTAAATTGTCAAACTTATGGAGAACATATAGATTAAATGTAACACCGTGTATTACTTCTCATTATTCTAATATCCCTGGTTACCTAATTGATATGTCAATTAAGAAAGTAGATTTGTAAGGCATACCACCATAGAAATTTTATCTCATATGATTTCCATAAGAAGAGAGATAATAAATCCAACCAAGAAAAAAACAAGAAATAATTGTTTGAATGCATATGATAGATCTCTTTATAAGGCAAGAAATAATAATGAGTCATATCATGCCAGTAGTTACAAATAATATAAAGAGAAAATATATTGTGTAGAATAATAAGAGATTCTATTGAAATAGAATAATTTAGTACAATTATTTTATCCTTATGGTATCGTTACTTATTGACATGGGACCTTGAAATATATACAAGTAATTTGATCAAGTAACCGGTAAATCCACATAGGTATAAATGCAGTATATACTGACTAGAAATAATACTATGTTTGGATATTGTAACCTCAACATCTAACCTTAGATGAAAATGACTTCCCTTATGTGGTAAGCTAAAATTGATTACTAGTGCACTTGAATCCATTGAAACAAACTCACTGTCCCCATCCTTCTACAAATAAACCTCATAATCAATGCCTCAGAAGCCATGATTATTACATTATTTAACTTCATGTCATCCACCACAATAGGCTAATATACATGGTCTATTTCATGGTATACCCTTCTCAACCTCCTTATTTGTATCAAGTCATTTTCCTTGTGAAATCCATTCATGAAAGGATTGTAAGTATGAATATTTGGTTCACAACCATTTTCCTTCATATTCTCCTCTAGTGCAAGATAAATGAAAACTTTGCCTCCTTTGCAATGTCCATTATTCAAGACAGTATATTTTCCTTCATTTGGTGTCAATCATTTTCACTTAGGGATGATGGTTAAGGGAATACTTAAGAATACATTAGATGAAATTTTGGATCTATATAGCCATCTTTTTCTCTCATCTAGCTATAAGATTGTCATGGTTCACTAATTCATATAACAAGTGTTGCGGGAATTAGAGAGGTGTCCTTTCCATCATTAGCACCTACAATACTAGGTATATACCTATTTGTTTGATAATTATAAAGACATGGAGGGTTGACATTGTAGGTTAAAAGTTATACTTATAAGGAGATGGGGGTCACACCATATTGATATGGTCCATCAAGCAAGTTATCATATTTTCATTAAGGGAATAGTTTCAATCATATAATACTGGTCTAAAAAACATAGGTTAATGGTGTTAGTCCAGGGAAGAGCACAAGGAAGAAATCGAAGCGTAAGCACAAGAGGAAAAGCAGGCGCACATCGGAATAAAGCTAGAAAAAGGGAGAAAATAAAGCGTAGAGTAGAGAAAGCTACGACGAGGAATGGTGCAACGAAGGAATAAAGGGCCTTGAGTCGGTGAAAGATTGGCAGGTAGAAGAGTAAATGCTGGAATGCAATAGTTCAGAAGACCGTAAGAGTTTGAGTCGGCGGAAGACTAAAGGACGAGTTTTTGTGGCTAGTTATGACTTGTATAAGCAGATTGAAAGACGTTTTTGAGACTAGTTACGGCCTACGATTAATGTAATGAAGGACGTTTTGTGGCCAATATGGCCTGTAATAAATATGAAAAAAGTTTTTGTGGCTACTTATGATTGTAATAACTGAGCTGTAATCAGTCGACCCTGCATGGTCTCTTAACATCAATAAATAGGAAAAATCCGCTCTGTATAAGGGTTGAGTTGGTTCGGTTTTTGTTCAGAGAATAATAGAATTAGTTTGAGGATATTAGAGAGAAATATGATAATAGAAGGCTGTTGAGCCACAGATCTACAGCTGTGTGCGTAGACCATTTTGTAAGAGTCATTCTGCAGCTGAGTGTGAAGATTGAAGAGTAGAAGAATTGATCCAAGTTGTATGTGGATCAATAGGAGTAGATAGAAGAAAAACATAAAATAGAGAGCATGCGAGCAAGAAATATTTTGAGTTAAATAGACATATCTCAAAACAATATGCAAGTCACAAACTGCAAGGTGCCGTATATTTCTCATGCCAGATGAAGAGCACCATGGTGGTTTTTCCCGGTTGGGTTTCGACGTTACATCTTGTGTCGAATGAATGTTGAATGGTTAAGGTTGAATGTTTTGTTATCTTGCATTTTTTCTGGTTATTACTTGAATGAATGTTGCAATACTGATAAAAGTAGTGAATGAATGAATGATTAAAGCATTGTCGAGCACTATGTATTATTGCATGTTAAAGTACTATTAAGTTGTAATACAATCACCACATTTTCATTTACTATTAAGGAATCATCTGCATCGCACAGTTGCACCAATTTTTAAGTTTCCAAGGACAAGGTTGTGTCGCACGCTGGCTATGTCGCATCGTTGTGCCATTTTCAGGCAGTAAAAGACTCTATCCTTTGAACTCTGTCGAGTGCCTTGGACGGGTGCCAAGGAACTGTAATCCCTCACCAATTGCAGAAACATGGTTCTGAAAGTTACACATTAAGATATCTCGGGTGAGACTACGCTTGAGCTTGCTCTGTCGGGACGATGTCTTTGGGTGTTTTGTTGGTTTCGTGGGTTTGTTGAACTTGGGTCATGAGAGTGGGGAAAAATATGCCAACAAATGGTTCCGTTGTTGGGAACCTTAATCATTTGAGTCTAGGGAAATGTTGTGGCATTCGACAAAGAAGGAAATTGAGGATTGGATGGAGTCGAAGACGCTAGCATCTCCACAAGAAGAGAGCGCAAGATCACGATTAAGCGTAGAAAACTGGTTGGACCCATACATATACTATGATATTCATGAGATATTCTTTGTAGAGTTTCCTATTGTACTGCATGAGTGGTTGTCAATATTGGTGACTCAACAGACAAATTTCCAGAGAAGAGAAGCGGCTAAGTGGCCCTTCTCAGCTAATTCACGAGTTAACCAGTGTAAGTAACCCCATCTCTAGAGTTGTTGATTTTTGGGTCGACAATATTTTGCAAGGGTATATTACTGAGTTTGCAGTAGAGAAAATAACCTCATACAACGAGGCCGAAATAATTTTTCTCCAAGGACCCCGAAGAAGGTATTTGTTGTCTATAAATACATGGATAAAGATGGTCGTCTATGAGAAGGGTATTTTGTGGTTGAGCAGTTGACTTGCATATCCATAGGAGGGGATATGTCGCAGAGGAACTATAAAGAAAATGGGAAATGGTGCGTTGAGATGTTCCTAGGAAGTATAGAACCTGAACTAGAAGCTGGATTCCCGAGGAGTGGAAGGAGATCCAGGTCAGGAAAAAGAAGAAAGAAAGTAGGAGGTAAACAGACTCCTAGTCTGATCGAAGAAAGTGAGTACTAATTTGAGTCATGGCTAGACAAAGGGTCTTGTGACAAAGAGGAAGAATATAGCCCAATTTATGAAGGAGCAGAAGAATCCAAGGAATCTGTGGAAACACCAAGATCTGGACGCAACTACACCACGCCAGGAGTATCGCTGGAGGTAAGGTCTATATTCTCATCTCCTGAAAGAGATGTTAATATTGATAGTGCTAGTACTGCAACTAGAATGCAAGAGAGTCTACCTCCATTATATTTTTGATTGAATATGCTCGACACTAAATCAATGGCTGGGGAAGATGTTAGATTACCCACATTCAATGGGAATGGAGCAGAAGATTTGGAGAAGCATTGGTTCCTTTGTGAAGCTATTTTAATGGTTCACCAAGTTCATAATGTGGATATAAAGAAAGTACAGATGGTTTCGACTCTGCAGGGTCGTGCCCTGGACCGGTTTATGAAGTTTTCCATAGTACCACCAGGAAACCCACAGAAGACCCTTGATGAGATCCGACTTGCGATTAGTTGTGAGTTCAGAAAACCTAAATCTGAGTAGCAGTGCATCACTGAGATCAAGGAGATAAATTACTTACCGAGGGAACCCATATGGGATTTTGATCAGTGGTTTAAAACTTTGATGGCCAAAGTTACTTTCCAAATGTCAGTTGTACAACATAAAGAGTGGTTTATCGCTTCAATCTTACCACACATCCGATATCATTTGATGTAATAGAATATTGTGTTGCAGACAGAATATTGTGCTGCAAACAGAAGCACTAGAACTAGCGATGAAGTGGAATCCTCGCCGATCAGAGATGGTGGCATAGGAATGATATAGATTCAGTCGTAGTTGGCTAATATGGCCGTATAGCTTCAAGAAATCAAGAAGGGAAAATAATCCCAAGATTACTTGTGGTGCACAAGGTGTCGAACAGATCGACACACCGATAATTGTCCATCGTACATGAACTATATCTCGTCAGGTGCACCAAATCCATTGAGTACCCACAGACTACGCTGGTGATGGATATGCAAGACTAGATGGCATCGTGATGAGGAATGTCAATATTTACAGAAGATTGTAAGTACCCCAACCAACCTTTACTATAAATTTTGTAAGTCATTAGGGAATGATGAGAAGGGTTGTAGAGCATAACGGATTTTAAAGGAGAAGACAATAGACACCTACTTGATGAAGAATGATGGGTAGGCTCAAGATGAACAGGAGAAAGCACACTACCAGCCTGTGCCTTTCCCCCAAAACCAGTATCAAAATCAGTATCATCCTTAGTATGCATCGTAGATTCCATATGCACCGTAAAATCAATACCCACCACCATAGCCACACCCTTAGGGAATGGGGGGTGGAAAATTTAGAGGTAGAGGAGGAGGAGGAGGATTTGGAAGAGGAAGAGGTAAAGTCATATGATATAACTATGGACAGCCAGGTCATTATTTCAGATATTGTTGCAAAGCATAGGACCATAATGTGGAGAAATTTCCTCAGTTAATTCACTAGTACAAAATGAGGAATTAGCTACTAGGTGACTAAAAATTCTAGTCACCATAGGTTTTCCAAGTGATTTACTACTAAATATGAGCAATTTTGATTGACCCAACTATAAATGACTAAAATTAAGGACTAATTTAGTCACCAGTTAACAAATATGACTAGATAATAAGTGACAGAGTTAAAAATGACTAAAATAAATGACTAATTTAGTCACGGCATAAAAAAATGACTAGCTAGAAAAATATGAATTAGTCATTTATGTTAGTCATTTTTAATTGTGTCATGGAAAATTGCAAATTTGGCAATGAAGTGTAATTTTTGTAAGTTGTCTACCTTCTATTAGTAATATTAGTGCCATACACCTCGATCTTTAGATATCCAACAAAGCAATTGCATGAATTTTCTCTTGATGATCTTTATCCTCGCTGCACCATTGAAGCAAACCTGGTTAAGCGCGTTCCAAAGGAAAATTATGTTCCTACGTCAATTACGAATTAGGTACTAGAACCAGTACCATATATATTGTTACCTAGATAGAATTAGCATCATATCCCTACATCCCCTCGAGAATCGGCCATTCGAATGCACCTCCTCCATGTAGAATCACCAAATGCATCCAATGCATGGCCAAAAAAACACGTCAACTTCGTATTTCTAGGCTGAAGGTATCGTTCAACCCCTGCTCCCCTATTTTTTCACTCGATACCCTATTTTTGTAGACAATAAGCCGGTTCAGGATCTCGCAGTGACCAGTCGGAGCACTCCAAAGGTATGGTTCTTGCCGCTCCAATTGTGTTCATCACTCCAATCAATAACCAGTTGTTATGGTTTTTTACAAGTCTCAATGCTGCTGAAGTTACTGCTTCCACTTTATATTTTCAATTATCACCATCTCCAGCCTATGTGCTCATAACCATATGCATTTTGAGCTTTCAACCTGGGAAAAGCATGAGCACCCTCCTGCAATGCCACTATTTGCAAAGGTCACTGGTTTTTGCACATCGACATTCCTCACACGCTCCAAATTAGGAAAACTGAAGAAGACATTAGAAGAAGTGATTAAACTTTGCAAGGAGGTTTACTTGTTTCTTAGATCATGGCAAGTTTTCTGTAATGGAACAGAGATTGTGCCCCAAAAGTTTAAAAGATTTGAATCATCCTAGTGTTGGAATCCGATACCATATATGGATTCTTTGATGGGGCCGAGCAGGATGGAAATTGTGGTACTAGCATGAGCCTCCGTATATATGACTCTCAAAGTTTCAAGCTAAGGATGGGTGTTGGGAGTGGCACTAATACTTTTTTTGAACTTTTAGCCTTATGGGGGCTTTTATGGTTCGCAAAAAAAAAAAATTCTCTAGCTTTCTATTTTTGGTGAATCAAAGGTCATAATTGATTGGGCCAGAGGTCTCACCAATTTGTAGTCACTGAGTTATGATTGTTGGTTGAAAAGGATTGGGCTCCTAAAGAATTGTTTTCTTTCTTTATCCTTCAGGCACCTGTACAGAGAGTTCAATTCTGACATGGACAACCTATCAAATCTTGCGATAGGAGACTGCCCTGGTATTCTTCACTTATGTAAGTACTCAATAAACAGAATCATGTTTACTGAAGGTTGCTTTACTTGCTTCTAGTTTCTCCATTCTGGTTTTGCCTTGGACTGTTTTAGGTTGTATCTGCAAGACAACTCTCTGGAGCCCTGCTATTTTTTGTCTCACATTTATTTTGTCTTTTCCACATTTTTGCTTTCTATAGGTTGATGGGTAGAATCCCTCTCGTTTATTTTTGGATATTGTAATGTTTTTCCCAAGGCTTCAATATTGTCTTCTATCCTACTTTGAAGGGGATTTTACATGAACAACTATGATGTAATTTTGATTCTTATGAATAACAAATTACATATTTTTTTACAATGAAAAAAAACCATTAATATAGAAAGATTCCACCATGTTTCTTTCTATATTTAGAAAAACAATTTAAAAAGCTATATTTTAACAAAATATATAATCTAAATTTCAATAAATTATAACAAAATATATAATTTATATTTCAATAAATAGAGATTCCATAATTTTTTCATTTACACCTTGGAAAAAACACAATTTAAAACACTCTATTTTGACAAATATATAATATATATTTTTATGTATAAATTTGTTTCCATTTTTCTTGTTATCTTTAAAAATTTAATTTTATTTTGTTGACTCGTCAATTTATCTTTATAAAAGCAAATACCTTCAAAAATAAAAAATAAAAAATAAAAAATAAAAATAATCAAAAGTTAAAATTAACATTGTTTCATATTTCTATATATTATTAATATTACTAAAAAAATACTTAAAATCATTTTTAGTAATATAAATAAAACTAACCAAACACAATTATGTCTACACCAACATAACCTATATTTAAACCTTACCACGTTATAATTCCATAGTTGAAACGATGGCATTTTTTTATGTTATATGGTTATAACACACAAAGTTTGACATTACTGCTTGCATACAATCTCTTCGTCGCATGACCTTGGATAAAGATATGGTTAAGATTTATGATGTGGCATATAATAATATAACAATCCACATTATATTGGTATGGTTTTAATGGATATGTTTAACATTACCGCTTGCATACAATCTCTTCGTGGCATGACCTTGGATAAAGATATGGTTAAGATTTATGATGTGGCATATAATTGATCCGGCGGATTATTCCTCTGAAAGATCCAATATGGTACATGGTTCATAGAAACGGCGTTTGAAGAAATCGGACGGCAAAACAAAATACATAGATCGGAAGATTTTCTCTTTCCGCAGATCGGAGGTCGGAAGCATTTCACTTCCGCATCAGTGGAAGCTTCTAAGCTTTTCTCCTTCTGCAGATCGGAGGTCGGAAGCATTTCACTTCCGCATCGGCAGAAGCTTCCAAGATTTTCTCTTTCCACAGATCGGACGTCGGAATCTTTTCCCTTCCGCAACGTCAGAACTCGAAAGCCTTTCGAAATCCACAATGGCGGAAGCTTTTCCCCTTCTGAAATGGCGGGGCTTTTCTCCTTCCACAACATCGGAGGTCGGAAGCATTTCCACTTCTGCAACGACGGAGTGATTTTAATTCTGCAATGGCGGGAACTTAAAGATGTTCGGAAGCCAGAGTGATTTCTCTTCTGCAATGGCGCAGATAGAAGGATTGGAGCATAAAGGCTTCTGGAAGCCGCAACGGCGGAAGAAAAAAGGCTTCCGGCAGCCGCAATGGGGAAGCTCAGCAGACATTCAGATGGATCGGAAGGTGGAGGAATTCAAGAGCCGCAACGACGAAGCTCACAAGACCTCTTCCCCATTCGCAACTGTGGAAAACAAATGACTGAAGCTTCCGACTCGAAAACCAACAGCCAATGGAGATGGAGTTCATCGGAGCTATTGCTTGTCCTCTCCCGCAACGGTAGAAGCTCAGATGACTAAACCTTCCGATTCCAGTACTCAGCAATGCATTTGCGCGGGACATTTCAGAACGGTTTTTGCAGAATCTTGATACCGTATGCTGGTAACGTTGATAGGGAGATGAACGGTCTGGGCATTGGGCAGAAGGAGGTGAACAGTCACACTTCTTGAATGGTTTTCTTTGGTCATTGTAATAGAAAAGATGAGCAATAAATGGGACACAGTTCGTTGAGAGCAGGGGGGCATTTGTTTTCTCTGGTATAGAAGCTTGGGAGTTTGCTATAGTTTCCAGATTGTTGTTTGTATTAGAGTCGACTGTATTCTCTGTTACATTTTGGGTCCTTATCTTTTGAAGACCAGATTGTAATTCCACAGAGATTAGTCTTGAAGACTTTCCGTCCAGCATTCTGTTTTACAGTTGCTAAAGCTGATGCCAGAACCTTTTTGTACCATTTTAAGAGATTAATTGGATTGGTTCCCATTGGAGAGGGGCCCGGAGACGTAGCCCAATGGAGGGGGTGAACTCCGTTATCAACTCTGTTTATGACTCTGTTTCTGTGTTTTCTGCTTGGAATCTATTTATCAGTCTTGTTTTCATTCCTGTTCTGAGCATTTAATTTCATTTAATGCTGTTCCATTAATTAACTTGTTACACGCATTCTTTTACAATAAACTTTTAAAGCACTAAGTTGAGATCCTACGGATCATATTTGGTATCAGAGCAGGTTGACTGTTGTGCAAGTTTGTGAATGCTTACCAGGTCCAGGTTAAAGGTTGGTGAAGGAGAATTAGTTGAAGGAGATCCTGAGATTGGCTCCAGGAGAACATTCTCAAGAACCATGTCTTCTCCACGAAGGGAAGAAGAAGGACATACCGAATGGGAAAAACCTGTTATGTCTGAAACTGAGTTTCTGGAGGCTTTTATGAGCATGAAAGCCATGATGTAACTTCTACTCGAAGAGCGAGCAGAAAGGAAGAAGAAAGAAGAAGGATCTTCATCCAGAGATCTAGAAGTGAAGCCTGAAGAAAAGGGTAAAGGAGTAGGAGGTGATGGTGATCCCCCTGATACTAAACAGACTTTTTCTTCTTCTCATACTTCTCATAATGCAAGTCCTAATATGCCTTATTTCAAAATGGATGTAAAGTTTGAATTACCTATTTATAATGGAGATGTAGATGCTAAAAAATTAGACAATTGGATCAATCAGCTTGAAGTATATTGCAGGGTGCAGGGCATTAGTGATGACCCTTCCAGAATTCAATTGGCCACTTTGAGAATGAGTGGAATGGCTCTTGGTGGGAGAGCAAGATTCAGCAAGATCTTCGAAAGAATGGTAAAATTATTTCCGTTTGGAATGAATTCATTGAAGTATTGAGGAAGCAATTTTATCCTTTAGGTCATATGCAGCAATTAACCATGAATTGGCAAATGTTTAGACAAGCTAAAGGACAAAGCATTCAGATTATACTCATGAATTTAGAAAGAGGGCTATTGTATTGAATGTTTCATTAGATACACAGGAAACTCTTCTTAAGTACATTGGTGGCATGCATTCTTATTTGAAGCATACTTTGTTGATGTTTAACCCTAGTAATTTGGATGATGTATGTGTTCAAGCTACCCATTTAGAAGCCAGGGGTAAGCATGCTAATGATACTTTTGTGAAAAAGTCATTTAAATTTGACAGCAAATCGAAAGGTTAAGATAAGGGGAAAAAGAAGATGGCTACTATTAAGAAAGAAGGTGAAAATCCTACATGTTCGCATTGTCAGAAGGGACATGATGTCTCTAAGTGTTGGAAACTTCATCCAGAGTTAAGGCCAAAGAAGTACGGAGGAAACAAAGACAAAGGAAACGCAAAAGCTACTGCAGCAGTTGTTCAAGACTTGGGATCTGACTCAGGTGATGAAACAAAGGTTACAGCTGTCGGAATCCAAGGTAAGGATAAAAGTATCTCACTTCCCATTGATGCACAATCAAGTTCTAGTGCAAGTACAAGTCTGCCATCTACTTCTAAGCAAAATGATAAAGATAGAAGTGCACTGTTTCATGTTCGTGTCATTGCAAATCATACAAAGATTGATACATTGTTTGATAGTGGTTCACAAGTAAATCTGATATCAGAAGAAGTGGTTAAGAAATTGCATTTAGTTACTGTGCCTCATGAAAAGCCCTATCCTCTAGGTTGGGTTACTAATGATACACGATTGCAAGTTACAAGGAAATGTATATTAAAATTTGCAATTACTGAAAATTTTAGGGATGAGGTAGAATTGGATGTAGTACCACTTGACAGTTGTGGAATTGTACTTAGGAGTCCATATTTGTATGACCAGAAAGCAGTCTTTTATAAAGAGCAGAATAAGTATCATCTTTTTAAAGAAGGTATGGAATATATTGTACGAGCACATAAGATGAAAACCAATCTAGCAATAGTCTCTGCAGGGCAAATGAAGAGGTTGGTAAATGCTAGTAATAATTTTGTGTTGATGATGGTTAAGATGAAAAATGATGAAGTCTCTAAATCTTTTGAAGAATGTGACCCTAAGCATAAATCTTAACTGATTGACATCATTTCTGAGTATGATGATTTGTTTCAAGATCTGAAGGGGTTACCACCGAAGAGAGAGATTCAGCATGAGATACATTTGCATCAGGATGTGCCACTCCTGAACATAGCCATGTACTGGATGTCTGTAATGCAGAACGAGGAAATCAAGAAGCAGGTTCAGGAGCTGATTGAGAAAGGGGTCATCCGGCCCAGCACTTCTCCTTGCGTCTCTCCTATAGTCTTGGTTCCAAAGAAGGATGGGTCGTGGAGGATGTGTATCGACTACAGGGCCCTTAACAAAATCACCATTAAAAACAGGTATCCTCTTCCTCGTATTGATGATTTGCTTGATCAGTTGAAACATGCAGCTTAATTTACAAAATTGGATCTACGTAGAGGGTATCATCAAATCCGTGTTGCTGAGCATGATGCTTGGAAAACAGCTTTTAAAACAAAACAGGGTTTGTATGAATGGCTTGTAATGCCTTTCGGGCTATGTAACGAATGATGTCTTTCGTTCATTCATTGATGATTTTGTAATTGTATATCTAGATGATATCCTTGTGTTTAGAAACACTTGAGGAGAGCATGTTGTACATGTGAAGAAAATTTTAGATGTACTGAGAAAGGAAAAGCTTTATGTAAAAATGTCTTAATGTGAATTTGCTAAAACTTCTTTAGTATATCTAGGCCATATCATTGGTGGAGGCCACCTGCGAGTGGACCCAGCCAAGGTTGCTGTCATTGTAAACTGGCCATGGCCTAACACCGTTACTGAAATCAGAATTTTTCTGGGTGTGGTTCAGTATTGGAGGAAATTCATTTCTGGGTTTTCTTCCATTGCTGCTCCATTACATGCGTTGACAAGCATTAAATAAATTTTCCAGTGGGGAGGCAAGCATCAGAGAGCCTTTGACACTTTGAAGGAAAGAATTAGCACCTCACCAGTTCTGACATTGCCAGATTTGCAGCAGCCATTTGAGATCGAAACCGATGCCAGCGGGATTTTCCATGGGAGCAGTTTTGATGCAAGGAAGGAAGCCAGTCTGTTACCATTCAGAAACATTCTCTACTGTGGTAAGTAACTATCCGACCTATGACAAAGAATTGTATGCTTTAGTACAGAGTGTAAAGAAGTAGAAACATTATATTATGGGAAAAGAGACAGTCATACATACTGATCATCAACCACTTCAATATTTACAATCTCAGACTAAAATACAACAAAGTAGGCATTTAAGATGGATGGGGTTCTTACAACAGTTTCATCTCATAATCAAATACAAAAAATGAATTCATAATAAAGTAGCTGACATGTTATCAACGCCACCTATGAATGCTTCAATCATTCTTCAGAACAGTTCATTAACACATGAAAGTTATATTGAACAGTATGCAGAAGATAAAGATTTTAAGAAAGTATATGCATCACTAATACATGGTAAACAGGAAGAGAACTGTTTTGTGCATGAACAACTCTTGTATCATCACGGTAAACTCTGTATTCTAGAGAAAGAAAGAGTGCATGTGATCCGAGAGGCACATAGTTCATTGATTGCAGGACATTTTGGTGTAAGTAAAACGTTGTATGTATTGCAGAATCATTGTTATTGGCCTCAAATGCAAGAAACTATAGCTAAATATATAAGGGGTTGTGTTATGTGTGCAACAAGTAATCCTAGCAATAGGAAATTGGGTTTGTACACTCCTCTTCCAGTTTCTTCTTGTCCTTGGGAAAGTATTTCTATGGACTTTGTAAGGGGGCTACCTATGTCTAAAAAAGGGCATGATTACCTATATGTTGTTGTGGATAGGTTCAGCAAAATGTGTATCTTAATGACATGTAACAAGCAGATCACTGCTGAACAAAAAACTCTTTTATTCTTTCAAAATGTTTGGGTACATTTTGGGCTGCCCACGTCTATTGTATCTGATCGGGATTCTCGGTTCTTGGGAAAATTCTGGTCAACTTTATGGGAGCTTATGGACACTAAACTGAAGAAAAGTACAACTTTTCATCCACAGACCGATGGGCAAACAGAGGTAGTAAACAGAATAGTGGTTCAGCTGCTCAGAGGATATTGTAGTAAACATCCTAAACTTTGGGATGAGCAGTTGCAGTATATACAGCATGTTTACAATCATGCAATTCATTCTTCCACGCAAAAATCTCCTTTTGAAACTTGTTTTGGTTACCTGCCAAAAACACCGATGGACTTCTCTTTTGGCAAAGATGCAGTGGATGGAAATCATGATGCAGAAAAAGCTTTAAAGTTCATTCAGAGAATCCAAGCAGTACAGCAGGCAGTTCAAGAACAGTTGGAGAAGAGCCAGGTAAACTACAAAGCCAGGCATGATAAGCATCGAATTGATCATCAATTTCAGGTAGGTGACAGAGTTTGGTTACACATCACCAAACAAAGGATGAAAGGTGAAGGTAAAAAGCTTAAACCTATCAGGTATGGTCCTTTTGAGATCTTGGAAAAGATTGGTACTAATGCTTTTCGCTTGAATTTACCTCCATACATGCAAATTTATTCAGTTGTTAATGTTGAGAATCTTAAATTGTATGAGCCTCCTATGATCATGGATGAGGAAATTAACATACAGATTCCTTCCATAGATGATTTGGCACCTGAATATATGAGAGATTTGGAGGATGATGTTATTCTTGACAGAAATGTAAGAACTTCACGAAGGGGGAATGCTGAGTACCTTCGAGTGGGGATGAAAGGAATGCATCCTAGAAAAGCAAGATGGATGGATATTGGTAAAGGAGGGAACTTTACCCTCACTTACTTGCAGAATAATTCAGGATTTTGGTGGTCCAAAAGCTCTCCAATGGGGAGGATTGATCCGACGGATTATTCCTCTGAAAGATCCAATATGGTACATGGTTCATAGAAACGGCGTTTGAAGAAATTGGATGGCAAAACAAAATACACAGATCGGAAGCTTTTCTCTTTTTGCAGATCAGAGGTCGGAAGCATTTCACTTCCGCATCGGCGGAAGCTTCCAAGCTTTTCTCTTTCCGCAGATCGGAGGTCGAAAGCATTTCACTTCCGCATCGGCGGAAGCTTCCAAGCTTTTCTCTTTCCATAGATCGGACGTTGGAAGCTTTTCCCTTCCACAACGTCGGAACTCGAAAGCATTCCTGCATCCGCAACAGCGGAAGCTTTTACCCTTCTGAAACTGCGGGGCTTTTCTCCTTCCGCAACATCAGAGGTCGGAAGCATTTTCGCTTCCGCAACGGCGGAGTGATTTTCCTTCCACAATGGCGGGAACTTAAAGACGTTCGGAAGCCGGAGTGATTTCTCTTCCGCAACGGTGCAGATAGAAGGATCGGAAGCATAAAGGCTTCTGGTAGCCGCAACGGTGGAAGAAAAAAGGCTTCCGACAGCCGCAACGGGGAAGCTCAGCAGACATTCAGATGGATCGAAAGGAGAAGCAATTTGAGAGCCGCAACGACGGAGCTCACAAGACCTCTTCCCCATCCGCAACTGCGGAAAAAAAATGACTGAAGCTTCAGACTCGAAAACTAACAGCCGATGGAGATGGAGTTCGTTGGAGCTATTGCTTGTCCTCTCCCGCAACGGTGGAAGCTCAGATGACTAAACCTTCCGATTCCAGTACTCATCAATGCATTCGCGCGGGACATTTCAGAACGGTTTTTGTAGAATCTTGATACCGTATGCTGGTAACGTTGATAGGGAGATGAACGGTCTGGGAATTGGACAGAAGGAGGTGAACAGTCGCACTTCTTGAACGGTTTTCTTTGCTCATTGTAACAGAAAAGATGAGCAATAAAGGGGACACAGTTCGTTGAGAGCAGGGGGGCATTTGTTTTCTCTGGTATAGAAGCTTGGGAGTTTTGCTGTAGTTTCCAGATTGTTTTTTGTATTAGAGTCGACTGTATTCTCTGTTACATTTTGGGTCCTTATCTTTTGAAGACCAGATTGTAATTCCACAGAGATTAGTCTTGAAGACTTTCCGTCCAGCATTCTGTTTTACAGTTGCTGAAGCTGATGCTAGAACCTTTTTGTACCATTTTAAGAGATTAATTGGATTGGTTCCCATTGGAGAGGGGCATGGAGACGTAGCCCAGTGGAGGGGGTGAACTCCGTTATCAACTCTGTTTCTGTGTTTTCTGCTTGGCATCTGTTTATCAGTCTTTTTTTCATTCCTATTCTGAGCATTTAATTTCTGTTAATGCTGTTCCATTAATTAACCTGTTACACGCATTCTTTTACAACAAAATTTTAAAGCACTAAGTTGAGATCCTACGGATCAATAATAATATAACAATCCACATTATATTGGTATGGTTTTAATGGATATAAACATATGTCTTTGTGATATGTTTTAAACATTGGCGCTTATGGTTTAGGCTCCACATTATACCATATTATACCATATGGTTTAAATATAGTGTTATAACATATGATTTACATTATATTGGTATGGTTTTAATGGATATAAACATATGCCTTTGTGATATGTTTTAAACATTGGTGCTTATGGTTTAGGCTCCACATTATATCATATGGTTTAAATATAGTGTTATAACATATGATTTACATGGAGTCATGGTGACCTTGGGTTTGGTTACTAGGCTTAATCCAAAAGCAAACAAAATAAAGAAGTATTAGGTACACTTTTTCTTGGACATGGATTGCATCCACACCTACTGCTGTGAGTAGTGTCTCCCATCCATGATAAGCTTTGTGAGTACTTCTAATTCCACCTATATGCCTTGCCTTCATACATCCTTGTTTTATTGCTTTAGACACCATCTGGATATGGATATGTTGCACCTGCGTATTGGAAAGAAGGATACGATATGATGTGCCCATCTCTAAATTATATAGAAAAGGGAGGGGTTCTTTTCCTACATGACCAAGTGGAATCCACACAGCTACGTATGGCACATGATCCCCTAGTAAACTGTTATAGAGCACCTAACGCTTCTGCAGACCAGAAAGATATACCCGAGATAACGGTGGATGCCCTATTGCAGACCGGGGGTTTTTATGAAATGAAGTGAAGCTTCATTTAGTTTTTGGTTTATTGAGGGCAATGACATAAGTGCAGACAAGACAAGCTGATCCTGAAAATGGATCAGAGAATTTACAAAGCAGGGCAAGAACAGGCTGAGGCCGGTGTCGTGGTCACCAAAAATGAAACCCTTGCCCCATTATATGAATCACAACCCTACCCTACTGTGTTGAATACTTAGGCTAAGAGGACTATATTTACAAATAATTTGTCTAAATCTAAGAATATGCTTGAAGACACATCTAAGAAGAGTAAATGGAGTTGGAATTCAGGAAATTCTAAACATGGTGATGAGATTGGTGTCGGTGGACAGAAATTGAAACTGTCAAATATTGGTATTGAGATTCACGTCGGGTCTCCATTGCCTTCAGAATGGCATCAATGTTTAGACCTTCAGGTTTGTTCTGTGTTTTTCTTGATTATCTATTGTGTTTTTCTTTTATTCATGTTTTTTTTCTTTGTTGTGGATGTGGTGGAGATGAAATGGCTAGATCATAATCCCCTTACAGTAACAGAGGATTGCTACACCTACAAATGCACTAGAATAGGCCATAAGGATCAAATCTATTATTGGATATCCCATGATTTTCATAAGTTGCAGCCCCGAAAATAGGCCAGACCTGCCCAGGTTCATAATAATATTGCTATGTTTACAAATAAAATTCAGGAACTAGCAATTCCAAGGGTTGGTAGACCAAAAATGTTGTGTACAGGATTTCAGACTGAAGGTTATAATTTCTAAGAATTTCCTCACTTCAAGGTTCAAGGGAGGGACCTGGACTCTTTACTTTCCCTGCGGGACCCCTTCCAGAAACACTTACGAGAGGAGTTGTGCAAGTCTTTACCTACTGTTGCACCTCTTTTTTTGTAGTAAAGTATAATGCTTTCCCAAATACTGAAACTGCATAATATGCTTAATATTGTTATATTTGTAAGATTCATGAGCATCCCCCAAGAATTGTAAGACTCATTGATTAACTTTGGGGATTACAACAATCTCATACGGAAATAAGCTTTCCATTACCCGAAGAAGCCAACCTTTTAACAAACTAATTCAGAATATATAAAAAAGGAGAAGGAAACTAAATATAGAATTAGAAAGTTAATTCCTAAATTTCTGCTAACAATCTGACAGCTTCATAAGATATCCTAAATGAACTCAACTGCATTCTATCCTATTTCTAATTAACTTAGCTCTTCCATTGACAACAAAGCTAACTCGATTCTTTCTAGAACTAGTTCACTAAATTGATTACCACTAACCTAAACATATGGAGATTCAATTAAGGGAAACCCACTCCCTTTTGTCAAATTTAGAATCTTAATTTTTGAATGGTCACATTGCAATTTAAGAGTGATTCCCCTACATCATTTATCCTTAGTAAAAGATCTAGAGTAACCTTGGTAAGCAACACTACAACTTTGGGAGAAGAGAGGTCTGTAGTGCTTTGGAGCATAACCCAATTGTCAAAGAAAGAGCTAGTACTAATTTGTCAGGTGTGAGAGGTGTGAGTACCTCCTAAATGCATACTAATTTGCCATATGTGAGAGGAAGTGATGTTTTAATTTTGGTAAAAAATTAATGATGTATTTTTTATGTTTAGTTATTTCTATAAGTCGCTGTTAATTTTTTCTTAATTTTTCTAGAGGTTGAAATTTAATGAAAGTGGTTTCTAAACCCAAATTTTAATTGCAAGTAACATGGATATGATGGGTATATATTGCATAATGTTAGAGGGTGTCATTTATGATTTGTGTTATATCAGGAAACCTACATCCATTTTTCAACAGTGCTAACAAGTGTTTGTCGATCCCAAGAGTTGATACACTCGATGTTTGTACTTCATGTATAAGTCGATGTGATCAGGTGGCGATGCTGTTAATCAATCCAAGTATGCATAAAGAGTCTATGCCGATTCTCATTATGCTACTCCATGTAGTCGATCCCAGAGTTGATACATGAGTCGATTCCTTCTTATGAAAGGAAATATTTGTTAGAATATTTTTATTGAGGGCGATTCTTACAAACCTTGGTTCCATGATCAGTTTTATCTCCGGGTGCCTATTTCATCAATTTTACTTATATATCGATTTAATTGCTTAATTTTCCGTTTCGCCTTTGCATTTGCTGCTAGGAGTTGATTGTTTTAGGCAGGCCTAAGCACCTTGCATAATTTTATTTTTTGATAGAAAAATGGCAGAGCAAAGTTGGAGATTAAAATTACGTGAAACGACGTCAGTTGCAACTATAATGAAATTTGTGGCCCAAGGGGACCAGAGCCTCTGAATTAATTATGAAGGATGGGTGGCTAGGATACACGTCTTTGGTATATTCCCCAAATTCGTCAAGCATACACATTGAACGACAAAGATTTATTGTGAATGGGCAGCAGTGTGGGAAAACCTCAAATCAAATACGTAAGCAATTTTTCAAAATGTATTTTTGGTGCAATTTTATATGCTGTCATTTTATTTTTAGTTTTTACTATTTAGAAAAAAAATAAATTTAAACCTGTTTCTAAACTCAAATTTTAATTGCAGATAATATGAATGCTAGGAGGTGTATATTGCATAATGTTAATGTTAATGAGTATTAATTATTGATTTGTGTTATTTTTGATAAGTAATTTTTTAGATTTTTGTTAATATATAATAAAAACTAATTTTTTAATTGCTTAAATTCTTTAAATAAAAAATTTATTGATGAAAATTTTTTACCTTAAATTTATTAATGAAAGAATTCTACTTAATGGTTGAAAATGTATCTTTTTTATGTGACGAAAGAAATAAAAATAAATAAAAAATAGTTTGAAAAATAAAATTGAAATGATCGAGACAAAAAGACAATTGCTAATCCAATTCTATTGGCATCATTTTTTTCCTAATCCAATTCTGTTGCCATCGTTTTTTCTTCATCCAATTCTTGCCACACGAAAGGTCAGATGTGCTAGGTATATATCAATCAATCTTACAATTCTCAATTGGTCGTCGTCGGGAAGATAATCCACAGAGGGCCTGTTAACACGTTTCTTTTTCCAATTTGACAAATCAGGCATCCACCCAATCTAAGCATGGTGTTACCCATAGCCAGGTGAAAGCATTTTCCAATTTCTGTCCAAATGGGTTTTCTTGGTTTTGGCATTTGTATTTAGAGAATGCAAAGGGTTTTAGGTTTTTTTTTGTATTTATTCTAATTTTACTGGGCAGTTTGATTTTGAAAATTTCTGTCTGAAATTGTAAAAAAATGTTTACTTTGTCTTAAAGGGATCTATTAGCCAATCAGCATGTTCAAAAGCCAGGGCTAGAGGGAATCCCAGTGGCACAAGAGACTCTGAAATTGAAAAGGGTCTTGCAAAATCCTCTATTCCCAGACACCCTGCAAAACCCGATAATGTTGGTCTAAGGGTTCTGAGAAACAATGTGGCTTGCAGTATCTCTGGTTCCTCTAACCCAAACAACAGGATTTCATCTACAGTGGGAAGATTTCAAATACAACTGCTTCTCATTCTTCAATTATTACAGAGGCTCTACCCATGGATGGCAATGCCTCAGATATTTCTTCGCTGGAGCAGAAAACCTTTGCAGAACCTATACATATCAAAGCATCATTTAAATTCAAAACCATTGGAAGGTAATTTTATGAATAAACTCTTTTTGCTTCATCCCTTGTGTGCTATGTGACCAGAAACCTGACTCGGGGGATCATTTCTTGTTTCTGTTCCAATTCTTGTTCCCGCTCCTTGCCTGACCCTATATTTGTCCATTACTAATCAAATTTATATGTTTAATATAGAGGGTGTTAGGGGAGTTGTTTTTTATTCCCCAAATCCAGGGTTCATTTCTTGTTTATGTCCCATACTTGTTCCCGCTCCTCTCCTGACCCTATTAAAGTGCATTACCAATCAAATTTATATGCATAATATGGAGGGGGTTGGGGGGAGTTCATGCTTCTTATTACCTCAAATCCATTAGACCCATTTGTTGTTCCATTCCTTGTTTCCCATTTCTGGAAACATAGTTCTCACAATTTGAAGGGTTTTTAAAAAAAATTTCACTATTCAATGTGAGCTGCAATTTCTTGTATGGTAACTGTTATAACAATGAGACTTATTATAGTCCACCTATTTGAAGAAAGGACTCTAGTGGCAGTAGGGGTGCAAGAATCTAAGATTGTTGACATCGACACAGATAATAGAGATCCTCAGATGTGCACATTCTATGCCTCTGATATCTATGACTATCTTCACAACACTGAGGTACTTCCCACCCTTCATGTATTTCATATATTTATAGGAATAAGATGTTTCATCTATGCTGTGCAATAAAAGCAATTCATATGTAAGATATGACTATATCTACTGATGCAGTTCATATGTGAGATATAATTATCACTGCTGGTTTTCTCTCAATAAATGATCAGTCTTTTAAGCACTTGCTAATGCCAATTACAACAAAGAAAACAAAACTGCTTAAGGATTCCCAGAAACACCTGCTAGTACATATTACAGCAAATAACCAAGGCTGTGAAGATGCCTAGAAATAGGGCACAACAGTTTGTTTTATAGACGTCCTAATCTATGCTTGCTAAAGAAAAAGAAGGATATATCAATAGACAAAAAGATTCATGAATCATTACACAACAAAGAAAATATTATAAGAAAGACTAATGTTTTACTCCATGAGCGAATGACTGTGCATAGCATAATTACATATCATTGCACTCCTCCTTGGACATTGACTTTAGCAGCAAATAATTTTTCTCTATCTGGGTATGCATCCTGCTGTGATTGAAGCCTTGCATCTTTTCTGTCAATGTTTTCCTCAATAACTGTCATTTTTTCCCCAACACACTGAGTGCAAAAACAAGAAAAACAAAAACCTAGAAGAATTTTACTAAAACTGTATTTGTAACTCCTCTGGCCAAATGTGGAATTAATGCCAACATGGATCTAATATATAGCTGGATCAGACCTCCTTTTTCCATCAAATTTTCCTTTATGTCAATGACTGGATTTGGCCTTTTTAGGTATTGTTTAACTGTTTTATTACCTGTATATGAATAGAAAACAAGGAGTAGCATGACACCAATAGTTCTACTCCATTGCAACATCATCGTAAAAGTAGACCAAAATACTTACTACAGTGCCCAACTTCTTCTCTGGAAAATCTCTGAGAAATAGATTGGGCATTCTCTCAACGGGAGGCCTAGATAACCTGGAAAGGAGAATAGGGCCAAAGGCAGTGTACCTGGAATTTCTCTTCAATTATGAGGATAGGAAAGACAAAGTCAAGATGAAGAAACAAAGTGGGATATGTTGAATCCCTGGGCAGACACATGTGCCACTCCATTGATCCCATCTCACAAAGTATCCAAACATTACTTATTTAGGCCCATTAAAAGTACGGAATTGCAAAATATTGCAGGTACCGGCTTTCAATCGTCGGGAACATATATATTCGGACACTTTAGCATGTAGATGAAGCTGGTTCCAGGTGACTCTGCCGGCATAGTCACTATATTTTATGTAAGTAGATTCATCAAAAGTTTTCAAACCCATCTTCATCAGTTTTTGTTTAGGAGATATCAATCAAGAAGATTAAATTAAAAGAAATTAAGATATAACAATTTGCATTTAATGGAATTGTTGTATAGTGAGATTTAATTATGTATTACTAGCATAGCTATTTTAGTTGTGGTTAATGAATATTGTTAGGTTACAAGTTTAGTCATTGGAACTGTTCCATTAACTATGGGTTATTTATGTTTCCTTGTGGGTTATTTATGTTTTTCCTGCTTGTTACCACATGTCATTCAATAGATATATGTACATATATGCTGGATTGTTTATTTTAAGCTTCGAACAAATGTTATAAAATATATCTTGAAAACACATTATTCTGGTCTTTTTGTGTTTATTCCAAATTATAAAATATAAATACTTATTGTAAATTTTTTTAATGATGATTAATATTCATTAACACCAACTTTGGTTTATATAAACTTGAGAAGTATAATGCTTGGTTTACTTTAAAATCTTGTTTTTATGCTTAAAAAATCTTGTTTTTATGCTTAAAAAATCTTGCAAAGAAGCTTTTTCAAGGTACTCTAAGAGAAAGTGATTTTCAAATTCAACGATCTAGACTTGTACAGATGGCAAACCCTTTCAGCCCATAAAATTGTAGGAATAAACCAACAACCTGTTTAATTGTAAAGTTTATAAGAGTTCGATCCTAATATTATTTTTTGAAATATATACCGAATACTAAATGCTGTTGACCTAATTTCAGTTAAACTCTGTTCACCTAATTTCAGTTAAGAGCTCTCATACTTTTATTGTTTCAAGTAGCTGTCCTCACAGACCTCTCAGCATGACGAGATAGACTTTGATTTCTTGGGAAACAGGACTGCGCAGCCTTACATTCTCCAAACGAACGTTTTCACTGGAGGTATAGTCCCTGCGTTCTAATATTGCAAAATATTGCAGGTACTGTCTTTCAATCGTTGGGAACATATCTATTCGGACACTTCAGCATAAAGAATATGTTCTGGTTGTGTCCCTTAAAAGAAAGAGCCCTGTGAATCCTTAGGTACACTTCCAGTTGTTTGTCTCCATCCATAAGGTTAAGGTCTATAAAGAGAAATGAGCTTTATTTAAATAGGTGAGGCCAATGAAGAAATCTCTCTGGGCTATATATGATCTCTCTAAATGAGGCAAGTGGTTCTATTTTATTATTCTTTAAGCTCTCCTATTTCAACAAATAAATACCAGATGAAGCTGGTTCCAGGTGACTCTGCCGGCGTAGTCACTGCATTTTATGTCAGTAGATTCATCAAAAGTTTTCAAACCCATCTTCATCAGTTTTTGTTTAGGAAATATCAATCAAGAAGATTAAATTAAAAGAAATTAAGATATAACAATTTGCATTTAATGGATCATTTCTTGTTTCTGTTCCAGTTCTTGTTCCCACTCCTTGCCTGACCCTATATTTGTCCATTACTAATCAAATTTTTACTGATCAAATTTATATGTATAATATAGAGGGTGTTAGGGGAGTTGTTTTTTATTCCCCAAATCCAGGGTTCATTTCTTGTTTCTGTCCCATACTTGTTCCTGCTCCTGTCCTGACCCTATTAAAGTGCATTACCAATCAAATTTATATGCATAATATGGAGGAGGTTTGGGGGAGTTCATGCTTCTTATTACCACAAATCCATTGGACCCATTTGTTGTTCCATTCCTTGTTTCCTGTTTCTAGTAACATACTTCTCACAATTTGAAGGGTTTTAAATTTTTTTTTCACTATTCAATGTGAGCTGCAATTTCTTGTATGCTAACTGTTATAACAATGATACTTATTATAGTCCACCTATTTGAAGAAAGGACTCCAATGGCAACAAGGGTGCAAGAATATAAGATTGTTGACATTGACGTAGATAACAGAGATCCTCAGATGTGCACATTCTATGCCTCTGATATCTATGATTATCTTCACAACACTGAGGTACTTCCCACCCTTCATGTATTTCATATATTTATAGGAATAAGATGTTTCAGCTATGCTATGCAATACAAGCAATTCATATGTAAGATATGACTATATCTACTAATGCAGTTCATATGTGAGATATAATTATCATTGCTGATTTTCTCTCAATAAATGATCAGTCTTTTAAGCACCTGCTAATGCCAATTACAACAAAGAAAACAAAACTGCTTAAGGATTCCCATAAACACCTGCTAGTACATATTACAACAAAGAACCAAGGCTGTGAAGATGCCTAGAAATAGGGCACAGTAGTTTGTTTTATAGGTGTCCTGATCTATGCTTGCTAAAGCAAAAGTAGGATATATCAGTAGACAAAAAGATTCATGAATCATTACACAGCAAAGAAAACATTATAAGAAAGGCTAATGTTTTACTCCATGAGCGAATGACTGTGCAGAGCATAATTACATATCATTGCACTCCTCCTTGCACATTGACTTTAGCAACAAATATTTTTTCTTTGTCTAGGTCTGCATACTGCTATGATTCAAGCCTTGCATATTTTCGCTCAATGTTTTCCTCAATCACTATCTTTTTGTCGCCAACAAACTGAGTGCAAAACAAGAAAAACAAAAACCTAGAAGAAGTTTACTAAAACTGTATTTGTAACTCCTCTGGCCAAATGTGGAATTAATGCCAACATGGATCTAATATATAGCTGGATCAAACCTCCTTTTCCCATCAACTTTGCCTTTATGTCAATGACTTATATGGCCTTTTTAGGTACTATTTAACTGTTTTATTACCTGTACATGAATAGAAACAAGGAGCAGCATGACAACAATAGCTCTACTCCATTGCAACATCATCGTAAAAATAGACCAGAATACTTACTACAGTGCCCAACTTCTTCTCTGGGAAAATCTCTGAGAAATAGATTGGGCATTCTCTCAACGGGAGGCCTAGATAACTTGGAAAGGAGAATAGGGCCAAAAGCAGTGTACCTGGAATTTCTCTTGAATTATTAGGATAGGAAAGCCAAAGTCAAGATGAAGAAACAAAGTGGGATATGTTGAATCCCTGGGATGACACGTGTGCCACTCCACTGATCCCATCTCACAAAGTATCCAAACATTACTTATTTAGGCCCATTAAAAGTACAAAATTTTCCATTGGATAATAATAGAGAGTTTATATTTTCTTCCAAAAAAGAGAGTTAATATTAAAATTCCATCTAGATATTTTTGGTATCAAAGTATGAATTTATGACTAATTTTTAGATTTTTTAATATTTTTTTGGTATCAGAGTATGAATTTATGACTAATTTTTATATTTCTTGGAAGGTCTTGGTTCTGGGGATAGATTATTTGAAATATGATAACTACTTTAATTGTGGCATAAGTCCTTAGCAGAGGTACAATCTATTTGTACTATGTTTGATCAATGAGATTTTTATACATGGGTCTAGACTTTATAGTATTGAATTTGTCTGGAAAATATACAGCTACCCAAAAATGAGTGAAGCTCTTAGAAAGGCAGGCCGCCCAATATTCTATTCAATGTGTGAATGGTAGGAGGCATTTGTAAACAATAATCTGTACATTTAATTCATGGTTTAATTAAAGAGGCATGGTCACCCAAATCTTAGTTTCATGTATTTTGATTATGCAGGGGTGAGAAGAATCCTGCAACTTGGGCACCCAAGATAGCCAACAGTTGGAGAACTACAAGAGACATTGAAGACAAATGGGAAAGGTGATAGAGTTCATAGATTCATGGGCATAATGTCTTCTAAATTTTTGAAATTGGGAAATATAATTTGCTGTGTATAATATATAGTTTCTCCTTATAATCATTTGACTTTAAATTGTTTCTCTCAGAATCACATCTAGAGCTGACTAGAATGACCGGTGGGCAGCTTATGCAGGGCCTGGTGGATGGAATGGCAAACTAAAAACTCCTCTTGTATCATGTAAATTATCAGAATGTTGCTGCTAATATTTCTATGAGGAATTTCAATCTCAAATTCCAATTTTCTCTATGTATTTGGTCATTTCCTCTGCCAGATCTTGACATGTTGGAAGTTGGAAATGGCCAATTGAGCACCAAGGAATACCGATCACACTTCAACATATGGGATTTAATGAAGGTAAGAAAGGGGGTCGAGTGTAAGATGTCACAGTCTCTGTTAGAAATTGATAGTAATGAACAATATATTATTATACATCTCTGTGATAACTGCTAAACGCAAAAGAAACCTAGAACAAAACAAACTGAATTTGAAAAAGAGCAGAGTAGAGCAAAGCAAAACAAAGAATACATAGTAGAATTGATGAAGAGTCAATGAATTCATTTCATTTTCTATATAAAAGTGTGCTACTTGCAATTAATAATTTGACTATCTATTTTTAATATTCTGTACTATCATTGTCTCATGATGGATGATAATCAAATCTGATATCCTCCAGGCACCTTTGCTGATTGGATGTGATATAAGGTCCGCAACTCCACAAACTATAGAGATTCTAGGCAACAAAGAAGTTATTAATGTCAACCAAGGTCAGATTTATAAATTTGCAACAAGACTTTTGATGTATATGTTTCAAGGTTAACTTTGTTAATTGACATCTATGAATTCTATTGGATTTGTGCAGATCCACTAGGAGTTCACGGAAAGAAAGTCAGCCAATAGGGGCACATTGAGGTATGAATTATTTTGTAGGTTAAATATTTAGTTTCTCTGAAGATTAATTCAATATCTAAATTCTGTAATTTCATAGCCTTTGTACTGTATTTACAATTTCAATGTTTGTATGCTATCTCTTGTGCCTTCTATTTCCAATCTATGTTTTGTAAGTCTGACCTATTTTATTTCTATATAAATTTGAACATATAAATGACTGCAGGTTTGGGTTGGGCCACTGTCCAACCGCAGAGTTGCGGTAATCCTATGGAACAGAAGTGGTTCACAAGCATCTATAACTGCCAAATGGTCTGACATTGGCCTTCCCTCTAATGCAGTTGTTCAAGATAGAGACTTGTGGGCTGTATGACTACTTCCTCTTATTTTTCATTATATTTCTCTTTTCACATCATTATCACACTTACCACAACTAAATTTGTGTTTTAGGCAATACTAAAATTTTCTGTGGGGTTTCACATAATTTTCTTCATACCCCCAATGTCAACTGGTTACATACACCTTATTGGATGCACTGCAGAGAGAAGTACTTCACTTGCCTTGACACAAAATTCTCTAATCAGCAGCTCAGCTTGGTTATAGAACTTCCTAAAGCTTGAACCCAGAAATTGCTAGTCTAAGGCAAATATGGGAATCAGCTGCAAGTCAAAGCTACTGATGGGAGACTTGTGTGTCAGAGCACCTGAAGGATTAATCTAGGGATCAAGTTATTATATCTTAGAAGGTTTTTTTGAGGATAGAATGCAGATGTATGGTTAGGAAATGGCCTGATACTGACTTCTTCTCATTCCCATTTTGACATTGCAGCACTCATACATTCGATCAAGTTTAAAGGGAAGCCTCACATCATCAGTTGCTTCACATGCTTGCAAAATGTACATTCTTAGCCCTTTGGGATAAACCCTCACCAAAACAACCTATCCTTCTGAGTATGAAGCAGAATGGAATTCTGATTTAAGCTGTTGCTTTATGCAAACAGAAATATAGTTTGTGTAATTTTTCTAGGCCATAATTTCAACCAATTCTTCTGAGTATGAAGCAAAATGGAATTCTAATTTCCAATATGTTGAAACAGTAGAACAACTAGGGACAAGAAATCTAATGGCACAAGAGGAATAAGTGCAAAAAAAGCTGTTACCTCATTTTGGAAGGTCTTGGTCCAAATAGGATCTTCAGGTTGACCTTGTCTACATTCAGTTAAGTCTTTCAAGGCATGGTTTTGCACAGAACAAGACTGAAAACAGTTAAGAGGAATGGCAAGGAAATCCAGGTTTATAATTCAATGAAACAATGCATCCACTTCAAATATAACCATGGAATGATAACACCATATCCACATAATTAATGTGAGCTTGATGTGGATACAAATTTTACAATCGCACCTGAGATATTTCATTAGGTTGCCTAGCATTCAAAGGTTTCCCATGTTCAGAATTAGGAAAAATAGTAGGGGATTTCCTGCTCCCTTCAGAGAAAATCTTTCCTGAATTAACTCTAACTGTAGATATACCATGACTTTGGGACATACTGTGACATTCTTGGATTCTAGCTTCAATTTTTTTGGATTCAACCTCTGCATCCTTGCATATTAAGCATCCTAAAGGTTGAATTTTTGTTTCAAGTCTTTCTGCCCCAACTTGACCATCCTTAGATTGGCATGAATACTGCACCAAAGAAAGATCACACTCATTGGCTGACTCTCCACTATCACCTGGGAACACACCACCCTGTGAGAGCGCACACTCTTCAATTGTAGATGAAACAGAGTCAAGGCCAATCTCTGAAGTCTTGACCTTGAACTCGTCTTTCTCAGTCTCTTTTTCATCTTTGTTAAAAACTTTTCCTGTCATGCATGGCACATATAACCCTGCTATTATTACTTCCTTGACATCCTTTTCAAGGTTTTCAAGATAACCAAGTTTTCCTCCACCTTGGGTGCTAGGATTCCCTACAATAAAACAGCCTAATAAATGTTACGGTTACTTTGCACCAGCTGCAAGGATATTAAGTGTTCAGTAAACTATTTTAATTTTTAACGTTTAGCTCCATGCCATTATCAATATATAGGAGTAACTGTTCCTTTGGAAATCTTTTTGTCAGTATCTCTTATTTCACTCTGAACTTCAAAATCTAAATATACCCAAAGAAATTAAATTATCTTGCTTCGTACTTTCCAATTCACTAAGCAAAGGGTTAAACTTTTAAAGCCTGTCCTTTATTTAAAAAGAGTAAAAATACCATGTTAACAAAACATTTTTATATAGGCTGGAACATAACAGAAACATATATATGACCCAAAGATGAGCATATCAAACCTGAACTGAGAACTCTATTGCATGTTAATTGTGCAACTTCAAATGACTGTGAGAACCAATTTCACAACTACCTGAATTTGAAGTCATGATGCATTGCTCATTACAAGGATTTGGCTGCCCTCCATCTTGTGTTGTTGCTTCAAATGCTGTGCAGCCTACATTAACACTGATTTTATATTCCTGTTTGATAAGACAAGCTTTTTCATCATTATCATTCTCTATTTTCATGCCGGTTCTAGCTGTTTTAAAACTATGTTTAGATTTCAAGTTCATAATATTGTATTTAGTAAGACTATTTGGTATTTCTATGGTAGTTTTGGTTACTTCAACATTGTTTCCAAAGTTTGGATTCATATGACCAGTCTGCTGAGTAAGATCATCCTCTATTTCTACACTAGGCCCTAGTGCTTTAACACTCCCTTCAGATTCCTAGTTCATAAGACCAGTCTGCCTAGTATGATCACTATCCATATCCATGCTAATGATGACTACTTCACCATTGTTTTGAAATTCTAGGTTTGAGCGTTCAATTTGCTTGGCACAACCATTCTCCATCTTCATGCTAAACTGAGTAGTTTGCATTGCTTGCTGATAACCATCAGTCATAATTTTTTCAACAGGAAATGTTAAATTATTAAGTTTCTGATGATAGGTGGCTTCTGATGTAAGCTGAGCCGCTTTCTCATTCTTTTCGCATTCCTCTACCATTGGACCATTCTTGTCAATATCTCCATTCTCTACTGCCATGCTCATTTTGGTTATTTGCACAGCTTGTCTACAAGCAGTAAACATACTTTCCTGCACATTCAATGTCAATTCATTATACTGTTGTATAAAATATGGCTTCTAACCGCGGTGATTTGTTCAGTGCTCACTAAAATAATAACGAGAAATGATTTCCCTCTTTATACTTTCAGACTTGATAGCGAAACTAAGGACATTGCAGAATAAAAATTCATTTCCAAGTTCCAACACAGTTTTACTATCCTCCGGCATTAGCTATCCAATGATCAAATTTTCAGACTTCTGACTGCTCACCTTGTGGGAAGGTAAGGATTCTAATGAAGTAGAATTATTTTCAATCTCTAAGTTGTTCACGGCACCACTTTCATTCAAGCTAGCAATGATAGATTTGTCAAATTGAAATTTCTCTGATTCTGTCAATAATGAAACACTCAGATCCTCGACATTTTGGAGGGTAACGAAATCAATGCCAAGTGATTTCACAATGTGTGATCCACTATTATGATAGTAGATGGCTTGATCACACGACTTTTCAGCTTGTAGGTTTCCAAGAGGAAAAACCTGCAATGTCTGCCCTGCTGCCTCTTCACAACTCGGGGAATTGGAATTACATGATACATAGAACGTATTTCCAACAAACAAATTATTTTCAAGTGATGCTTTTTGTTCGTGTGATTTAGATTTTTTTCTTTAAATTAGCTAGGTCATACCCTCTCTTACTCTTACCGTCTACTCTGCCCTACTTCTATCCTCTCGCAAAAACGTACCCTATGTTATAACGTTGTACTAATGGTAGGTTTTGAACAATTCTTCATGAACCTTGAACTTTGTACTTGTAAATATAACTCCTTACCAAAATACGAGACCCAGGTCTTAGTGAGGCTCTTATATTCCATTGAAGAAGCAACACATCCCATGTTGGGAGTCAGAGTGGAAGGCAAAAACATGCCATAGGGCCTGAAGGGAATTGGAACTTAAAACTAATTCATAATCAGATAATCAGGGCAAGGCACTTTCACATTCCACTGAAGCAGGATGGAGACATGCTTTATTACCCTTATGAAGAAATAGTTTCTTGGAGGCGGTTCAAACGGGGAATATGAACCTCATCATGATTTTGTCTATCCTTTGCTTCATCATAAATGTGCATTTCATGGTCAAGTAAATTTCTTCATTTTGAAAGTCACAAATCGTGATAAGAATACGCCTTTATGCAACTATGCATTATAAGAACACTGTAGAATACCAGTCTCTCCAACCTTTTCGATAGGTTTAGTCAATCTCAAAAGCTTACTAGAATCTAAATTTAAGTGTAGTCTTATTTTAGGTGACCATACATTCTAAGGAAAGTTCAGTTCTTATCAATGGTTATTTCTCTCTATGAACTGTTGTCCAATCATCATGGAAGCTGTTTCAGATCCTGTACATCTCAACACATAGCTGATATATATTTTGTTATACCTAATAGTTTGCAAGTTTTTCAAGTTTAATTCATGCTTAACCAGTTGTCTTTCCTTTCAAATAATTGGTATCATCACCTAGAAGCCAAATATACAACCCTTTAAAGGTTTCTCTAAAGACGCAATGTTGTAGGAGCAGGGTATTTCTCTTTATATTTGCAACATGACTCTTTAATTATTGAATCCACTATTAGGTGCCCTTATAGCCAAGGAATAATGATTCACAAAGCATAACTCCTCCATACAAAATGGTACCTTTGAAACAGTATATGATTCAATGCTAAATACTTGCAATACTTGCAATTCTTTGAATTCTAGGTCTAGAGATCATTTTTGCAAGACATTACGGTGCATAGGGAGTCAAGTCTCTAATTTTGCAAATGATAATTGTCGAGTCTCCATTAGCAATAAGTTTCTGAATCTGCCTGGCTCTTAGAATGTTTATCACTTGATTTAAAGCTAAAATAGGCTTCACAATAAACTAGGCTTCACAATAAGAGAAGAAACCTTTTGTAGTTTGATCACAACCACAGACCTGCTTATTATGGAACCTTCTCAAAGAAAACGTGAATATACTTTGCATAATTTTAAGTTTATTAATTATCAAAGCAACAAGTTGTGTTTTAATTTTGATAGCCCATGATGAGGAACATCTGAAACACCTTGAAGCTCATGGATTCTTAATAATGCAGTAGATGAGGGAAAGTTTTGTTTCTGACTCTTTGTTTTTGATGCAGTGATGGCATTGGGCTTCGAAATCCTTTTAGGAAGGAGTCTTCTTTGGATTATGAGAATGATAGTGATGAATAACGGGAAGAGGTACTCATCACTAAATCTCCTTGGTAAGAGTATTTGTAGTATTTTTATTAGCTTTAGTTACAGGGAAAATTGTACATAGCTCTCAGGAATTAGTTTATCATAAATACTAGTTACTAGTAAGTTGTAATAGTAATAATTATGTAGTTTGTAGATTGATATCTATCATAAATTTGTTTGAATATCATCATTGTCAAGCAATAACAACTTCTTAAAGGGTGCTAACTCAATGGTAGAGCACCTGTCTAATTATAGGAAGGAGGTTGGTGGTTCGATTCCTTCGTGCCGTATCATAAATTTGTGACTACAAAAATGACTAAATTCGAATATATATGAATATTAGTAGCTAATTTCCCATATCTTAGTCGTATTTAGCTTAGTCATTAATATGTTAACATCTAGTAGTTTATTTAGTCATATATTTGGTCATTAATGGTTGCAATTAGTGACTAAATCAATGACTAAATCAATGACTAACTCAGTGACTAAATCAATGACTAAATCAATGACTATCAATGACTAAATCAATGACTAAATCATTGACTATCAATGACTAAATAATTGTCTATCAATGACTAAATAAATGACTACTAAGTCAAGCTATTTATGACTAGTGAAATACGACTAGTTATAAGATAGTGGAAATTTGCTACTGTTAGTCACCGACTCAAAAATAGTTGTTTATAGCCTGATTTTAGTCATTTTTTTAGTCATTAATTTCTCATTTTCTACTAGTGATTGCAAAGTGGCAAGTTTGGACCGTCGGAGGTCCTAATCCCGTAAAGAATCCAAATCCAAATCCTAACCAAAATGTTCAAATGATTGCTGCTGAGACGAGAGAGCCCAATTTTGTTGTCGTAACACAAGGAGGTTCCGCGAATGGAGCTGATAAGAGTAAACCACAAGAAAAACCGCAGGTGTGACCCACTGACCAGAATAAAGTATCATTTGACGTTCAGAAACATAAGCAAGTATTTTTGGGCATGCGAATGAAGTTTGTGGATCCAGAACAACCACCGACCTCAGCTGAAGTTAGGGAGATGCCTGAACACTTCCAACATATCTTCCAGGAACAAGCTCCAGGAAAGGTTAGTAATCTCAAGCCATTTATTTCAAGTTGTTTAGCATTGCTCCATGATAAATATGTTATTGCAGATCTACAAGCACTTATAGAAGAAACCCAAGTCGAATCGCAACCTGAAATAAGGGTTATGCATGTCAAAATGAAATTCAAAACAGGGCACGAATTAAGAATGACTGCTTAGATAGGGGACTATGACATTGATTGCATTATTCTTGATCTAGGATTGAACATCAATGTTCTGACACGACAGACTTGGGAGAGCATGGTAAAGTCAAGCTTGGATTGGTCCCCTGTCCAGTTGAGGCTTGCAAATCAAGCGAAGGTCCTACCAATTGGTAGGATGAGTCAAGTCCCTATCGACATTGAGGGGCTACGCACATTTGCAGACTTTGAAGTCATCAACATTGCTGATGAGAAAAACCCATATCCCGCACTTCTAGGGATAGATTGGGCCATTGATAATCAAACCATTATAAACTTCAAGAAGAGGATCCTCTCATTAGAGGATGATGAAATGAGAGTAGTGTCGCCCATTGATCCACTAGAGGGACAACGATAGGTCAAACTAGTCTACAATGAAGGACAGGGATATTATCTAGACCATATATATAATATCAATGCCCCAAAAGATAATAATGTAAATCCTACAATAGATGGAAACATGAGCTGAAGGAGTACTAATTCTTGCACATCAGATTCTGGAGAGGCCTTGGAGAATTGGAAAAAAAGATTGCATGAAGGATCTATGCGGAGATGCACCAGGATTACAAGGTCTGTGTGACGGGTGGAGAATCAGTCGAGGGAGTTACCAACATATGATGGCTTGCCTAATCTTGTGACCTTCCTAAGTGAGTTTGAAGGGATGTTAACATAACCACAATGCTTGTTTGTGTTAAACTATGTACTGAAGGCTACGCTCGCTAGATGGTGGGGTACACATAAGCAATCCATATTAGAATGGCTATAGCATAGAAGGTTGCTAAAAGTCAGATTCGATGAAGAAGTCACCATCGTGAGTCAAAAGTACACAGGGCTGACAAACCCTATTGAACACCTCAATTAGTGTCACACGACATTTGCAGAATACCCACGACAGGAATGGGTCCATCATTTCATATACACCTTGGAAATGACACCCAGAAGCTGGTATACATCCATGGAGTTGCAACAAGGAACTCAGGATTGGGACGAGGTGGTTAAAAAATTTGTGCACAACTTTGCATTTGCTGATGAGCAGCCCATAGTTGATGTTGTGCTTCAAACGATCAAGGAGAACATATTTTCTGAAATCCTTGCCGAAGTGGCGTTCTCCCACCAGTGCAGTGCGACCATCTAGCAATGGATGGCTTGTTACAATATGGCTGGAGAAACACATGATGATTTGACTAAAATAAATGTATCAGAGTCGAATGGTATGCATGAAGTCAAAGGAAGTGGCATTTTGAGCGACCAATTCCTCAAGTCGCTAAAAATCAAGAAAGTGAACATTGGTTCACTGGAAAACCTGAAGTTCGCCAATATAGGGGATTATTGGGATGATGAAATGGTATCAAATATCACATACTTGATGAATGAGTTTCAGGACCTATTCCCTACTAAATTATTAGAGATGAACGGAATAGTAGGAGATCCGGGGGAGATGAAAATACCCTTGAAACCAGATGCTAAACTAGTTAAGAAACGACCTTATAGGTTGAATCCAAGGTATAAAGAGAAGGTGAAAGATGAGTTTGATGCAATGCTCGAAGCGATAATCATTGAACCTATTGAAGAATCAGAATAGATCAGCCCTATAGTGATCCAGGATAAGAATACAATAGGTGAAGTCAAGATCTTTGTCGATCCGAGGAAGCTGAACGATGCATGCTTGCATGATCCGTTCCCAACACAATTCATAGATGAAGTACTAGAAAACATCAGAGGGAAGGAGATGTATTCATTCACCGATGACTTATCTAGCTATCACCAAGTAAGAATTGCAAAGGAGGATCGACACAAAACGACTTTCGTCATAGAATGGGGATGCTATAAGTATATGATAATGTCCTTTGGAATCGAGAATGCACCTGCTATTTTTTATAGAATAGTAGTTTATTCTTTTAAATATTTCATACATAAATTTCCTGAGGTCTACTTTAATGATTGGACTATGTTTGGTCTAGTAAGAGACCATATTGAGAGTCTACGCATGATGTTGGGACGTTTTTGCTAGTATCAGATCGCGCTTAATTCAAAGAAATGTATTTTTTGCACACCATGTGGTGTACTGTTGGGACATGTCGTGTGTTGGGATGAAATTTTTGGTCGACCCAGTGAAATTTGCAATTATCCTCGACTTTACACCACCAACATCAGTCACGCAACTATAATTAGTGTTAGGACATACAGGCTACTACAAGAAATTTGTTAGAGGATATGCGGAGATGACTGCACTGATGGAGAAAATGTTGAAGAAAGATGCAAATTTTCAGTGGACAGAAGCTTTCCAGGAAAGATTAGAAAAATTAAAGAACAAGATGGCCACCATGCTAATATTGGTATTTCCTGACTGGAAGAAGTAGTTCCCTGTCCATATGGATGCGTCATCTTTCACGCTTGGCATAGTTTTGACACGACTAGGTGAGGGTGCGCTTGGCCACCCTATTGATTTTCCTAGAAAAAAAATGTCAACCACAGAGAAAAAATACACAACGACAGAGAGGGAAGGCCTCACCATGGTATATGCGCTGCTGAAGTTCCGACACTACTTGTTGGGTGGACATTTTAAAATGTACACTGATCATTCGGCACTTAAATACCTGGTCAGCAAGCCAGTGTTGGAGGGGAGGATCTGTTGATGGCTCCTCCCGTTTCAAGAATTTGACTTCGAAGTCATTGTTAAACATGGTTGACTAAATGTGGGACATGATCATTTATCATGGATAGAGAGTGGTGAAGAACCAACCAGTCTGGAGGATAACTTACCTGATGTGCAACAATTTGCAGTCACCATGGTTGATAAAATGTTTGAAGCTATCATTCACCTAATGAGTACAGGCTATGTGCCTAAAGGGGTCACCATTGCACAAAAGAAACATTTGGTCACCAAGGCCACTGATTATACGTTGATTGCGAGACACTTATACAATATGGGGCCTAATGAAATATTTCGATGCTGTGTCTTTGACCATGAACGAAATTGGGTAATGAGTGAAGCACATGCCGATATCGCAAGAGGAAACTATGCTGGAAAGGAAATTATGCGCAAGATATTGCAAGCTAGCTTATGGTGGCCAACTATACATATGGATACTAAGAGATTTTTCCGCCACTGCTATATTTGCTAGAGAATAGGTAAACCATCGAGGTGTGACGAGATGCCGCTAGCTCCGTAGATACCCCTTCAAGCATTTGATAAGTGGGTCATATATTTTGTTGGACTGATTATTCCACTAGGAAAGAGGGCTAGTGCGTGCTACATTATCACAATGACAGACTAATTAACCAGATGGGTTGAAGCCGTGCCTACTAAATATTGTATCGCTGCGACTGTGGTAAAGTTTTTATTTGAAAATGTGGTGACCAGATTTGGCTGTCTAAAAATTCTTCTAATTGACTAAGGTACACATTTTGTTAACAAAATGATTGATGAGCTTACTGTAGAATTCTAGATTCAGCATAGGAAAACAACACCCTATCATCCTCAAGCAAATGGAACAGTTGAAATACTCAACAAGATTCTAGAAAATACATTAACCAAAGTATGCAATGTGTGCAGAGATGATTGGGATCAGAAAGTTTCAGCTGTGCTATGGGTGTACCATACAACTTGCAAGCGACTAACATAACACACTCCATTGAAATTGGTGTATGGGAAAGAAGCTATTGTGATGATGGAATATATTGTGGCGAGCCTCAGAATTGCCGCACTAACAGAAATGACTGATGCAGATGCTTTCGAACAAAGGTTGTCACAACTCGTTCAGATGAAAGAGGAACGATTCGTCATAGGCTTTCATCAAAACACAGAGAAACAAAGACAGAAATAATGGCTTGATCGCCATATTAGAACTAAACATTTTGAAGTCGAAGGACTTGTTTTGCTATACGATAAAACATTTTTGAAGCATCCAGGAAAATTGAAGATGCAGTGGCTAGGGACATATGTGATTGCGCACATCAAGGAGGTTGGCACAGTGAAATTACATAAGCTAGATGGATCTCCAGTCGCAGGAATGATTAATGGCATCCACCTGAAACCTTACAATGTTAGCTGCGACACGGTTGCGTAAGAAGGTAAAGGTATGAAAAAAAGAGAAAAAGAGGAAAGGGAACTCTTCTGTCACACGACTGCAACAGAAGTATGCAAATCAAAGGAAGAGCGAGAATGACAGCTGGAGGTCATTAAAGAACGGATTCCCAAAAATATTTAGGCGGTTTTGACAGTGAGGCATCATTAATTCGATAAGTTCAAGGAGAATGACGACGTGAGTTTTGGTCCCATCCTTCGTCCTCACCATAAATTCCCTAACAGGTACATATAAAAACTCAAGTATGTGACATAATGTTGGAATGCGTCAAATGTGAATCCCATGTGATCGACAAGACATTGATCTTCCCTCGAATGATCACATGCAGGACAAGCGCATCCCTATAAATATGAGCCTTCGTCGTTAAGAATCCTTTTACTTGCATAAAGAGAAGAAGAGTGAACTAGAGCTTGTAATTTTGAGAGCTGAAGCTAATGGTCATTTCCATTTCTAGCACCAGTGAGTAGACTGATGTTACAAGAGTGTCAGCAATAGTAGAAGATATTACTTCGCAAGAGCTACAACCATGAGAATAAGAACCAAAAATAATGGTGCCATCGAATCCACAAACAGTTCCTATAGCCAGTTTGGCCCCTACTTCGGCCTTTGGTTCAGTCCCTACTTTGACCTCTGGTTCAGCCTCTACGTTGTCTCGGGTTCAAAACCAACCCACTAATTCACTATTTAACATATTGGTTGTAGGTCCATGACTGTTTATATTGGAAAGAGACATCCCAGGCACATTAGGGCCTCGGGTTAGGAAGCTGAATATTACAAAGAAGTGTAAGGCCACTGGGGACATACATATTGAGGATGCACCAAATTCACCACCGCAAAGAGATTCCAATGCCACTATAGAGGAGCAGAACTTGCTATCTCCATATGTTCAGCCAAGGATAGAATATGCACATGAAGGGAAGCTTTCGATGAAATCCTGCTCCTCCTTGGTCGCACCCCAGATCCCTGCTGGAGTGCTGCTATTGATGAATATCATCCCAAAGCTGCTGAAACTATAGTTTGAAGATACTGATACAAGGAGGCAACTGTACCTAGAAAGACACAACTACATGGTTGTGCTCCCAGCCGTGTCTCTTGAGTGAATGTTGTTAGTTCTAATGCATTGGGATCGAGGTATAGAAAGTGCGGGTCTACTTAACTTACTGCTCATGCCACACTTTGGCTGAAGCAAACAGGCGATCACATATGTGCGACAACTCCTGGTCTGTTTCCATGGAGGATACTTATGGCTATACATACCATATCTTATCGATGTTGAGCTCATTTTGACGATAAAGAGCCTCTCGCACCAAGGACACAACCCTGCACCAAGGACACAACCCTGCGCCATATTTGTGCGCAAATAGAGATACGACGAAGATAAAGGAGAAATATGACCTCCAATGCACAAATAGAGGATTCCTCATTTCCTCTATTACTGATAACATGGTGAGGTTTGCCGCAAAATTTTTATCTTGCAAGCTGCTGCACAAGATGCGACCCACAGAGTGCACTGCCAGGAGTGTGGAACTTGCAGAATAGTGCATAGCAGGAGTGATGTTCTCTACTGAATGAGATACTGGAGGCTGCTGAGCAAGCATAGGAGGAAAGTAAGGCCAAATTCCACTACTCCTGGTTGCTTATTTTAATTTCTTTTGTTTTTTGTTCAAACCCATCTGACTACTAGCCACTGGATGTCCCAGTGCTTTTCCATGGCACGAAGTATCAGAATCTATGGGAGGACAAAGAAGACAATATCCAACAGAAGGATAATAACATAGAGTTATTTCTGCATGCAGAGGCACTAAGAGACGTAATCAAACACCATCATAGACTGTGAGCTGTGATAGTACAAAAGTATGTGTCCTTCATAAGGTTCTAGGTTGGTGTCCACAATACTATTCTAGAGCCGCGAAAGGATCCGACGAAGAAAGCGCACCCAGTTCCTTTATTTATTACCGACTTAGATGTGGATGCGACCATCCAGGACTGGCATGAGGAATGGTGCATCCCAGTCAACGTGGAAATGGACCAGGGAGATAACCAAGGAAATGGACAAATTGATGGCCAAGGTAATGATGGGGGAAACAGGAAAGGAAACCAGTCGTAGGAGACAAAAGATGACGATGATGAAAGTGATCAGGTCTCTGATCAAGATGATGCAGAAGGCACACCTACTGATGAGGATGTGTAGAACCTTCACAGATAATAACAGAAAGAGCAGCCTTAGCTACAGCACAAGAAGCATAAAGCTGATAGAATGACCAACACTATCAGCTTAGATGAGGGAGACATGAGCCTTCTTGCAGACGCTATTGCAGAAGTGGTGAAGACTAGAATTAAAGGTATCGGTAAACAACAGATGAAATTAACTAACACACTCACCACCCAGGTCAAAAATTTCACTAAGGCTATTAATGAGGTAAAAAGCACAGTTGGAGTGAGACATATGATGTTGATCCTAGTGATACATTATCTGCACCACTGTTGTTACCATCGCTCAAGTTAGAATTTCAAGCGCAATCAGTGGAAACAATAACTCCAGATTTCGACGATGTTATCCAGTGATGGGAACACTAACGCTAGATTTTTCTAAACTAGAATTGGCCAAAGTATATTCTATTCAACATGCGACCACAACTGGAATTCACATTAGAGAAAATACCTTAGCCTACTAGGTTACAAAGAAACAAAGGAAGGAGCAAAGTCGTAAGGTCCTCCTTAGGTAATAGGAGTAAGATATTGAAGCACACGAACAAAGTAGGCTTGCACTAGCTGAAGCCATCAAAAGCGTAGCCACAGAGTTCCCCATGGAATAAGGACAAAAAGACGAAGACGCAACCGCAAAGTTCATCCAACTATCCAAGATTGCTACAGACCTAAGGAAATAGGTCGAGGATCTTAAAGTGCAGCAACAACCAAGCACACCTCCTAAGGTGCTAGAAGAGTGCAGGAAAAAAACATATGAGGTTGTTGAGCGAATCAAGCAAAGAGAAAAGCTATACACGGAAGTAGTCGAAGCCGTTTCTACGACGTGGGAATTTCTTCTAGAAGATGAAGCCATGGAGAAAATAAAGGAAGATGCACGACAAGATGATTTAAAGCTCACCATGGTTAAGGCAGGCATGAAGAAGCTGTTGATCAAAGAGAATATTGCAAAGGTCATCGAGTTGAAGAAACTCCAGCAGCAAGCCAAAATATCCACGACCAAGAGCAGAAAATAAATGAGGAAGTCATGGCACAATAGACAAAGGTTGAAAGAGTTACAGGGGCCATTCATCCTATAAAACAAAAGATCCAGCTTATCACACAGTCCCTGGAAGAAGTACCATCTGAACAAATCAGTTCCAACTGTGTGGAACAATTGGAAAAGCAAGTAGAGGAAGTAGGGCAAAAGGTTGGCTGAGTAGAAGGTATTTTGAAGGAATTTCAGGACAAGGTTGGTCCCGTGGTGGATTCCAGCGCCAAAACCATGAGACATGCTTAGTGTCTTAGAATGAGCTACATTTGAGTGTTGGGGGCCTATTGGTCTAGGAAAGAGCACAAGGAAGAAACTGAATCACAAATGCAAGAGGAAAAGTAGGTGCATGAAGAAATAAAGGAAGGAAAAGGGAGAAAAGGAAGCACAAAGTAGAGAAGGCTGTGACGAGGAATGGTGCGATGAGGAATGGTGAAACAAGGAATAGCAGGCCTTGAGTCGATGAAAGATTGGTAGGAAGAAGAGTAAAGGCTGGAAAGAAACAGTTCAGAATACCATAGGAGTTCGAGTCGGTGGAATACTAAATGATGGGTTTTTGTGACTAGTTATGACCTATACAAGCAGATTGAAAGGCATTTCCGCGGCTAGTTATGGCCTGTGATTAATGTAATGAAGGATGTGTTGTGTCCAGTATGGCCTGTAATAAATATGAAAGACGTTTTTGGGGCTACTTATGACTGTAATAACTGATTTGTACTCAGTCGACCTTGCACGGTCTTGTAACATATATAAATAGTAAAAACCCGCTTTGTATAAGGGTTGAGTTGGTTCAGTTTTTGTTCAGAGAATAGTAGAAGTAGTTTGAGGAGATTAGGGAGAAGTTTGATAGTATAAGGCTGTTGAGCTACAGATCTACAGCTATGTGCGTAGACAGTTTTGTAAGAGTCATTCTGTAGCAGAGTGTGCAAATAGTAGAGTAGAAGAGTTGATCGAGGTTGTGTGCGAATTAGTAGGAGTAGATAGAATAAAATTTTCCTTGAGAGCTTTGGATCTGTCTGTTGGTTCTATGGGAGTATAAAGGTTCTTGTCTCCCCATTCAAACATAAGACCCCTTTTCCCAAGGGGCTGCTTCATTAGCAGCTATATCCGCTTCTTCATTCGAGCCTCTGAGAATATGGTAGAAATGGATTTGACAAAAGGAAGAAGTTAGTACCTGGATTTTCTGGAGAACTTGCTTTAGTCGGCTATTCGAAGGGAGTTTCTGGAATATGAGTGAGTGGATGATCAACCTAGAATCGCCAAAAATAATAAGATCTATAATACCATGGGATGAGACTTGAAAGAGAACTTGCAAGAGTGCTAATGCTTCAGTAATGTTATTTGTGTCTGAAACAATTCCCCAAGAATACTTAAAAGTCATATCATCATCAGGGCCAAAGAGAACCCTTCCCCCCCCTGCCACCCTTTTTATTTAATTTAAATTGTTTAAACATATTAATTTGTACTTTAATAACAATCTAATAGACTATGGCTAATCAATACTCTAATCATTTTGAAAAAAATAGAGAAAGCATATTATGACACAAAATAAAATAAAAACTGATTATGAAAATTTCAAAAAGAACGCGTCAAAATGATCAAATGGGAAAGAAAGGGATATGCATCTCAGAAGGTAAATACTTAGAAATAGAACAATGTATTTCCTTATGAAGTATAATGCTTATTTTTATTGTATGATGATGTTAGGTATATGTTTAATAACATTCTTGGATACAATTACAAAGAAGAGGAAAATACAATCAATAGCAATGAAGATTAAACCTCCTATGCCTTTGAATGACGATGCTAGTGCTAACAAAAAAGGAAATGACAAAGATACATTTTCCTCTTTTCAGGAGGAGGAGCAACATGAACAAGGTAAGCCCATTAATTCATATTTTTCTAGTTCTTTATAACTATAAATCTTATGATTAAGAAATCCATAACACCTTTATGTGCCCTTCTTTTATAGAATATGTTCACAAACAACCATGCCATATGGATAACAATGTAGAAGGGGAAGATCCCTTGACACAAAAAGAGGCAGAGAACATGAAGAACAAGGTAAGCTCATTAATGTATAATTTTGTAGTTCTTCATAAACAAAATTTTATGAGTTAGAAATCCATAACACCTTTACGTGCCCTTATTTTACAGAATATGTTCACAAAGAACAATGCCAACAATATATTAGTATACAAAGTGAAGATCCCTCTACACAAGCATCGACAGAGAAAGTCAAGAAGGAAGGTAGAGGAGGAACTAAATGTGTAGAAATCAATAACTTTGAGGAAAAGATCGAAATTCATATCAATGAAAGGAACCAACCAATTGGTCCAAACTCCATGAAGCTATCTTCATTATTAGGTGTGTTCGCAAGGGAAATGGTTCCAATCAATTATTTTGATGGGAGGAAGGTTTCAGATGAATTAAAGGAGGACTTGTGGAACATTATTAATGTGAGTATTAGACATTATGTGTATTTGTTTTCAACATTTCTATTTTTGGATGATTTTGATGTTTATTTTCAAACCATGTATGACATCTAGAAATGCAATTCTTGTATGTTGCATGAAACATTCATAATCCCTCCGGTCCTTCAAGAATATTGTATGAAATCCATTGGCCATAAGGCAAATAGTCATAGATATCGGTTGACCAAAAAATTCCGCGACCCTTATGAGTCAACAAAGGAAAGATTAAAAATGTTCCTCCAATTAGGATAAGGGAGACAGTGTGGAGAGAATTCGTCCTATCATGAGCCACCACTGAATTCCTGGTAAGCAAAAATTTCACATATTATATAGTCAAGTTTTTTAGAATGTCTATTAGCTTGTAATGTTGACTTATATATGTTATTTTCAATTGATTTTTAGGATATAAGGAAAAAAACAAGGAAAATAGAGAAAAGGAGAGGGGCTTGCACACCTCTGGACGTCGATGTTATCAACAGGTCGAAGTTGATATGGCAATGAATTGGGATGATATTTTATCCGATATGAGAAATATTAGCATATTTTAGTTTCATTGTAATGTCATGACTTAACCATACTATTTTACTTGTTGCAACTAGAAAAAATATATAGCCTCTGATGATACAACTACAAGCATTACTAGGGACGACTTATGGAAGATGTGCCATCAAAAGAAGGACGACACTCGAACCACGCCAGCAGTAGGAAAAAAAATAGTATGTTCTCAACCTTTTAATTTAGGTATTAATTAAAATTTCAGTTTACATGTTAGAAATGTTTTCTTTTATGATCTTATTTAATTGTATGTCAATGTTAGCAAAAAATTAAACACGCAAAAGTAGAAGTTGCATCTCAAGACTTTGCAGCTAGGGATGATTCCCTTGCTAAGGTACTAGGGGTTGATGCAAGAGGACAATGTCATGACGTTGGCTTAAGAGTTGCACCAAATAAATTGTTTGGCAAAAGTCCATACAAGGAGGCTCTAGTTGTAAGCCAAGATACAGTGAAAGAAAAAATACAGGAAATCACATCTTTGAAAACAATAGTAATTGAATTACTGAAAAGAGTAGAATATATGGAGAGAGAACATGTGGTCAAGAAATAAAGTGTTAGTTTCCAATTCTTTACTGTTTTCTCAATATGCATATTTTCACACTAATGATCTGGATTCTAATATCTGATTGGTCATATAAAAAGTATCCTACTATACAAAATGATCATGCTGAAATCACGCTTGTGGTGGAGGTTAGTTGTTTAATTATGATTTTAAATAATATTTTATTTCATCTTTTGAATATATATATTACATTTTGTTTCCTTGATAGAGTAATACATGGGACATAACAACCCCTATGAATGGACTAATACAAAAGAAATTAACTTTAATGCATACTCCATCATCCCTAGTTAGAATTGAAAATTTTCATAATTTAGTTCAATTTTATTTTAGTTTGTTAATATATTAGAAATTATTGTCTATTGGTTGCAGAGTCATGCATCAAAATATGATCAACATTTGGTACAAAAAACACCAATGGTTCCATCGAAACTGCAAATTGACAAAATGAAAACACCAATTCAAGTAAGATTGTAATTATTTAATCTAGGATCGTCAATGTTTAAATTATTATTTCCATGCATCTTACTTTGTCTCATTTATTTGCAGGGTCAAGATAATGCTAATGATTTGACACCAACTTCCCAACTGGGGATGGAAGGAAAGAAATTCTTTCTCATTTCATTAAACTCAAGGGTTAAAGTTGCAAGGGCGACAATACATAAGTATGACCCAAATGCAATGGTACACTGTGTCCCTATTGGAAAAGGCTATTATATTGTGAATCCGACAAAAAATTTAGATCCTCTATTTGGAAATATAGCTCTACCATGTCCCAGTAGAGCATTACGTAATCTAGAAGATGCTTTGCTGAGCTTCATTCCTTGGCATAAGGATGACATTGAACTATGTAACTAGTGGTTATATTGTGTGTTTAATGATTTCAGCGATGTTGTATCAACTGAGAATAGTTGATTTATTGAATATTTATACTTAGACTAGGACATAGTTTATAAATTTGTTGTAGTTCAGGATTAATCTTTACATTTACTTAAAATTTTGGGCACAAGTTGCCATTATATTCCATGGACACAATTTATGATTTTGCAATACATAAGTATTATATAATCTTCATTGCATGTGAAATGAGATGTTGTGTTGTGAATATGTGGAATGAGAAGTCTGTCTATCATATTTTCATTAAGTTTTTTTTTTCGTAAATTAGTTTATCGTTCTTCTTTTTTTTAGTATGAAAAAAGCGTAATTTTATTTCATCCGCCGAGAACAAAATTACATTATGTAGATACACATAAATGTGTCTTTCTAATTAGCTAAGAGATCCTGTAAAGAAAGACTCTGGATGTCTTCAATAAGTTCAAAAAAGAAAAAATTAAAAGTATTGGTGCCCTGTTGCATTGAATATACATGATATTGTTCTTTTTAACAACCTGTTCAAGAAATGATAGATGCACTATTAAAAAAAAGTCCTTTGTCCAACAAAATTTCAGATAGATAAATAGCATAACAAAGAGTAAGTAGTAACTTGCAAAAAAAAGAAAATTAGTTTATCCTTCTATTGCCTTATATTGCCAAAAATAGACATTTACAGGAAAAAACCAAGCCCTCCCATTTCTAGGAAAACAGGCTTGGAAATCAAACTGGCACTCTCCCTCGAAAGGAAACGAGACAATACCAAAGTGATTGTGAGTTCTTGACATAAAATGTCACCATTTAACTGAAGTATTTTTTAAAACAAAAATAAACTAGAACTTAGACTAAAAGAAAAAAATGGTCAATCGATAGACTAATCATGAGGCATGAGCTTCATGCCCAGTATCTTAGCAAATTCAACCTGATTGTCCAGAATCCTTTATAGGAGCAACCTGATTTTGTCCTTCTAAAGAAGAATTTCCCCATGCCGTTCATCCTTTTCCACTAAAGTTATGCCTAGGATCATCTTCTGCGACCATTGCAGGTCCAGGGATTTCTGATAAAGAGTGAGTCTTCCTCTATAGGAGCCAGGATCTGGTACTAATTCCTTGAATTCATTTTTAATTTCCTATTGTCCCAGGAATATCCTTTCCATTTTGTCCTCTCTCTCAGTGCGCTGAATGTTGGCTTGGACAGACTTAGGGATTTCACGTTTTTAATGTTTTCTCTTTTCTACTAGCTGTTTCTGAGACCGAAAGGGAAGGCTCATAGGTTCCTACCTTCCAGTCAAGGGAGGGATGGATGCATGGTGATGATGCTTTTGGGGAGGCATGATTACAGAAAGGAAGGCTGCCGTCAAGAGTTGAATAGAATCCTGGTAATGGGTTGGGTAGATTCTAAAACCATAGGAAGAGGAATTCGTAAAAAAACTAGCTTGGTTGTGGGACAGATCCCAAAATATTGTAAATACAGCAAGAGTCTAGTCCTGGTTGAAAAGAAGAGATGTGTAAATCAACTTTGCGTCCAAGGAAAGGGGGTGGTGGATAGACATATCATTCCAGGAAAGGTTACAGAAACAGATAGCAGGAGGAGTATGAATCTTACCTAGGAGGTCCTTGGATTGAGAGAACCCAAAAATTCTTGACCGCAATGCTCAAATGGCACCACTGCACACCAGAATTGCACATCCCATAAGCAAGCAGGAACATGAGTGTTCCCACCTCTGACCCATAATTGCGCTCCACAGGGAGTATCCAAGAGATTGTTTGAATACAAGTGGACATCGGGATAGCCTTCCAGTGGAGATGGTGAATCTTTATGTAACCTGGTGGAGTGAAATAATGAGCCACATGTCGAAGTTCTGCCAGCCTTTCCACCATATATTCCCATTCAAAACCATGATATCCCTGAATCCTGTTATAATTACTAAGTCATGTGCATTTGTACAAGCCTCCACATGAATCATAAGATGCAGCCATCATTTTTTGGAAGCTCAGGAGTGCGAACATATTCTTTGCAATCGATGCATGGGAGATTTTTTTTGTGGACATCACATGCATTTCAGCCGACCTTTTCATTAAGTTCAAAACCTTGGATGAGCTTAGATGTCTAGAGATTTTGGGCATGTTGGGTATTTTTTATTTTGTGCCTCTGGCATCTACTTAGCATTAAAATTAGACTGGTGTTCTGAGAACTTGAAATTTTATCTCAAATGCCTAATCTAATATATAAATTGTGCTTCCCACAGACATGGATAATCACTGAGAATTACTGTATAACTCATTTTGCATACATATGTATATACTTATTTAGGACACACATGCACATGAACAGGATAGAGTGAGTACTTGATGTTGTTTACTTCTGAAGTTCCTTGGAGTTATATTCATATATTTATTAGGAGTTGTGATACAATTCACTCATATTTATACTTTGGATCTTGGGTCCTCATCATGTATCTGGAGAATTCAGTTTTTTTATGGGACTAGGGTAAGTAAGTTCCTTCCATTCACCCTTGTTAGCATGGCCTATACGAATTTGCTTGTGACATAAATGGCCTATACCGTGGACCAAACTAGTGATTTGTAAATTTGCTGAAGATGACAATGTTTCCCGAAATGGTTAACCCATACATTTGTCCTTTTTTCCCTTGGAAAAAGATAGCTCTCTAGCACATGATAATATTTAGCACAACCCAAGGAAACCTGAATGCATCACACAAATAATTTACAAATCAATCCCTAACCAACCCCATAATAGCACTATTGAGTCAATAGATGAATGATAAGAATGCAATGATTTTGATTAGTACATAATATAAAACCTTGAAGCATACCCACTAGCAATATATCAGCAACAAAGTCAATGTACTGACTCATAAGCTTGGAATTCATCCCCACAAGGTCACATGAGAGAGAATCAAATACAAATTCTTTTTCAATCTCTACAACATCACAAATTATACAAATTCTTCTGAGTTTCATCATGCAGAATAGGTGGTAGAGTTTCAGCTAGATCCTAATATTGTATAGTGGTTCAGAAAAAACACATTATAGATATTAGAATGTGAGTGTAATCCTGTAGCCTATCTATATTTTGTTTGGCTCAGTCAATCAAAGACAATCAATTCTAGGGAGTATAGGTAAATCCCATGGCCAACAAGAGACCATTGGGTAGTAGAAAATGGAAGGGGATACTGTTCATATTGCTAAAGACACCAGTTTGGTATTTTGATATAGTATCCACATCCATATGTAAGAGGTTTCGAGTTCTAACTAAAAATAAATTGAAAAATAAGTTAATGCAGGGAAAAATACAAAATGTATAGGATTCTCATAAGTAACTATGAATGTAGAAATGATCCACATGGAAGATATTCATTCTTCACTCTAATCCTTGGAAATTTTCATCATTAATTTTCCAAAAGTAAAAAAACCACAGTAAGAAAAAATAAAATGAGCTGCTTGTTTACCATACTGGAAGAGATAAATATTCTTCATTTGTTGTAAAAGAACTATGAACTAAGATTAGAAGGAAACAAGATGTGGAGCTTTGCAACTTGATGCAAGGTTGGGGGTTTGGGTACCAAGGAGGAAGGTTTAACAGAGTACCAGTAGGGAAAAAGCGTCTTAGTAAGGTGGTTATGATCAAGCCAGGATGGTTCTTGCTCCTCCTCGTGGAGAGAGGGATCGTGGGAGGAATGCATCCTCGGAGGAGGGACCAACAATCCCCTCTGTGATCTCAGATATGGAAACTAAAAAAAGGAAAAGGAATAGTCAGACCATCTGATCCGTTTAGAGATAGGGAAGGCTCTAGTGGGATCAATAAGGATGAAGGACATGGAAATGTGTCCTGAAATCTAAGACAATCCCAAAGTTATAAATCAAATCAGAAAGAGTCAGAGAAGACATTTAATACATGAAAGAACGCGCTCTCATAGGAAAATTTGTGGGGATTTGACCCATAGAAAATACCTTGTTCTAGTGGATAAATACCACATGGAAAACCCAAGGCCATTACGATCTTCAGCTAGGAGCTAAAGGGTTCTTCACGATAATCTTATTTAATGAAGAAGACCAAACGAGAATTTTTGAGAATGGTCCCTACTTCTATAATTCAGCGGGTCTTTTCCTTAGGCCATGGAAAGAGAGATTCAACCCTGACAAAGAAAATATCACGATTTCCCCAGTATGGATAAGAATGTACTCTCTCCCAATGGAGTATTGGAAGGAAGAAATTCTGATGGATATAGGGAATACGTTGGGGAAATTCATCAAAGTCTCACAACAAACTCGACAAAGAAAATATATATCGTATGCCAGAATCTGTATCTACCTCAACATCTCTAAAGATATACTAGATGGAATCGAGCTAACATGGGAGGATGAAGAATGGTTCCAGGAAATAGACTACGAACAGATCCCGTTTAGATGCAGAAGATGTCATGAGCATGGACACCTATTTCAAGATTTCCCACAAAATAAAATACTAGGAGGGAAGAAAGATCAAGAAAATCAAGATGCTGATGGGTTCACCAAAGCCCAATACAAGAAATGACAAGCAAGAAAGACATCGAGACCAGAGATTAACAAAAGAGTGCAAACCCATAATAGGTATGAGATCCTCCAAGAATATAAGGCAATTAGCAAAGAATTCCAACAAATAGAGAAGAATAAGGTAAAAAATAAAGAAGACCAACATAGTGAACATATTAGAGCTAAACAGGAGGAGGAGACATAGATAATCCTAAAAAATCAACAAGATATTGTCAAAACGTCTACAGATAAACTTTACCAGTGGCAGCAGGAGACAATCAAGAAAGTCTCAGAGACATCTGAACCCGCAATGGAAGTTATGGAGATAGGAGATCTAGATCTGGAAGGACTAGAAGCTGCTTTCTCTGACAAGATCCCAACCCAGATCCCCCCAAAACAAGTCTCCTTACTGGAGAAGGAAATAATTCAAGCTAAAAACATGAATTCCATGGGAGTATTTGTTGAATCTCTCAAAGACAGGAATGGAAAAAAGAAACTAAAAAATGAAAGGTGGGGAAGGCCAAACAATGTACAAAGAATCAAAGTTATAAGGGAGCAACTGGTGGCTTCAGGGCCATATCCAACTATAGATGTTGCCATTTCTCCCTCTATCTAACAAAGTATTGATGCAAATTACATCCTAGAACATTAGAGGCTGTAGTAGCACTCTGAAAATCTATCTTCTCAGAAGAAGGATTGAAAAAGAAAAATCTGGGATCGTCTTTCTACAAGAAACAAAATGTTCGGGAGAAGAACTAAAAAGTATAGCCTAGAAAATATGGAAGGGTTTTGAATCAGTAGCGATATATGCCAAATGGGCATCATGAGGGCTGGGAATTCTATGGAATCCTCGAGAGCTTAACCTCTTAGGATTCTTAGCAACTCCATTTTCTCTCTCTATAGACTTCCATATATTAGGTACCAGAATAAAAGGATTTTTTGCCAATGTTTATGGGCCCCTGAGGGTAGAGAAGAAATTATCCTCTCTGGACCTGCTCTTTAATATCAAAGAAATTGCTGAGGACAAATCATGGATCCTGGATGGAGATTTCAACCTGATCAGGAACCTAGAAGAGAAAAAAGGTGGTATATGGAACTTAAACCCTAAAAGCGCTGAATTCAATGATTTAATTGATGATCTTAATTTGATAGATGTTAGAACTTCTAATGGTATATTCACGTAAAACAACAAACAAGCTGGAGACAAAGGGTAGCCTGTCAGCTTGACTGCTTTTTAATTTTAGAATCTATCATGATGGCCAATGGAGAATTAAGAGTAGTGGTGCTTCCAGCGGTAGGATCGGATCATTGGCCTATCAGTATGGAATGGGAAAATGTGGGGATAAATCCTCACAGACCATTCAAATTTGAAAAGTTTTGGCTCTTCCAAGCGGATTTCCATGAGAAACTCAAGGAATGGTGGGAAGGCTTCCCACCCATTAGAGGCACCCAAATGTATATTTTCTAACATAAAATTAAACTCTTGAAAGTTAAATTAAAAAATGGAATAAGGAGTCCTTTGGTAATATATTTCAAGCAAAATAGGCTCTAGAGTGTAAGATACAGCTGAACCAGGCTCAAGGGATGAGTATGGTATTTTTGGAGGAGTTAAGGATATAAGAAAAAATCTTGTTATAGGAATTTAGACAACGAGAACAGCAGGAGGAAGTCTACTGGAACCAGAAAGCCAGGGTCAAATGGCTCCAGAAGGTGTTGGGGCGCGCACCTTAACGGTCCCAAATTTTGGTAACTCCGCGGTTTTTGTGGAAGTTGTAAGTGGAGTTACCACTCAAAATAGTCTTAGGGGTGTCAGGGTTGAGTCAAAGTCCTCTTTTTGTAATAAACCCATGGTTTAAGTCTAGGGTTTAGGGTTCGGGGTGCCCATGGTTTAAGCCCATGGTTTTATAATAAGTGCACTATAAATAAGCACTTTTGTAAAGAAGTTAGGTTAGGATTTTTGGATGTAAGATGAATTGATACGAAGCTAAGGCTATTTTGTAAGAGAAGGTTAAGTCCCAGCTGTGTGCGTGGATGACCTCTGCAGCTGTGTGCGTAGAGGGTTTTGGGTGATAAAGGAAATATGCAGCTGTGTGTGTGGCTTTGAGGACTTGAAGGGATCTGCAGCTGAGTGCACAGATCAGAACTATGGATTTTGTAAAGATTTGAATAAAACACAGTTCTGTGGACGTAACCCCTACACTAGGGGTGAACCACGTTACATCGTGTGTTGTGGTTCTTGTTGTGTTGTTGTTTTGTTCTTTATGCATTGATAAATATACATCTGATAAGTAAGATCACTGCTAATTAAATAACTTCGCTGTGAATTCCCAGGAAAGGGTTAAGCAAGTCACGGTATGTTTATTTAGCTATGAAGTTATATATGTGAATGTTGAAGTTTTGTGTTATATGAATATAAGTTATTAAAGGCTAAAGGTACAGTAATATCCCTCTTCTGCTTGCAGAAACTTGATTCTGCGGCACCCCATAGCTGTTTCGGGTGAGACTGCAACTTGTTCGCAGGTTGTTGCCGAAAGGGCCAACAATGTGGGTCTTTTGTTGGTGCGAAGTTAATGGTATAAAACCCGGGCCTTCCCTATAGCCCAACAAATTGGTTCCGTTTCCAGTTGAATTCAGTATATGCTCAAGAGGGGTTTACGTCGTACCTCGAGGGCTATGTTCTGGAGACCCTCTGTGAAATAAATCGGTGATTGGATTGATGAGACTTATCTGAAATTCGCTGAGCAAGAGAACAAATATCTGCATCGTAGTGCAAATGACTTTTTACAAAGGTATGTTTTTTGTGATGTTTATGAAATTTTCTTTGGTAGTATCCACATAGAGTTGCACCAGTGGTTATCCAGGTTAA
>LPNX010974575.1:133882-160122 GCA_001517045.1 Pseudotsuga menziesii
TTTTATTGTTTATATAATATACAGAGAGGAAACTTATCAAGTTCCTGAAAATTTCCAATTCATGAGTAATTGTTAATAATTCTTTGATGAGATTGAATCTTAGTTCCTAGATCATGTGCAAGAATTAATAGTAAGTTCCCCCCCGTCTACTTCAATTCCCCCTCCACCCCCCCTAGATCCACTATTGTCCACATGCATGATGACATTAAGTTGCCTATTTTCAAAGGAACTAGATCAGAGGATCCAGAACAGTTCTAGTTTTTATGTGAAGCAGTGTGGACTGCTAAGACCATTACGGATCAAGATACAAAAAGAGCGCAGCTAGTTACTTCTTTCAGAGACCGTGCTCTGACCTGGTTCATGAAGTTCTCTAGCACTCAGAACCATGCATTAGCTGATATAAAAGCAACAATGATAAAGGAATTTAAGAAGCCAAAATCAAAGTCGCAGTGTATCACTGAATTGAAAGAGATTTATCAGAGGCACGGTGAATCAGTATGAGACTTTGATCAAAGATTCAAAGTTCTGCTAGACCAAGTCAGTTTCACCATTGGACTTGCGCAGCACAAGGAATGGTTCATTGCAGCGTTGCTACCGCATATCAGAACTCCACTCATGCAATAGAAGGTTGCTAACCAGCAGGAGGCTCTGGAAATCGCAATGAAGCTTGAAACCACTCCTGTTGAAGACAATTCTGGTATTGCTCAAATCCAAGCGTAGTTGGCAGTGATGGCTTTGGATCTTCGCGATATGAAGAAAGGAAAAATCGGTCGCGAAGAGGTTTGGTGTACACAATATCGGACAGAAGGTCATGCCAAGGAACAGTATCCTGTGGTAAGAAATTACCTGAATACTGGTGCACCAAACCCGTTTAACCCGCAAGTCATATATTGTGAGCTCTACAGAACAACAGGTCAGCATTGACCTGAAGACTACTATCTGCTACAGAGGTATGGGAAAGTACCTAAGAACCCCTATTGTAAATTCTGTAAATCGGTGGGACACAATGAAGATGAGTGTCGCAGCTTTGACCTCATGAGAGAACGGACTTACGATGCTTATCAGGTACAAAATGAGTGACAGAGCAATGATGGCTATGGTTACCGCGGTGGTGCATCAGGTAGAGGTGCTTTTGGAGGTCGTGGTCGAGGTGGTATGGTCAGAAGAGGAAGAGGCCAGGTTGTGTGTTACAACTGTAACCAGGCCGGGAATCTAGCGAGATACTGTTGGAACCCCACTACGACATGTCGGTATTGCCGAGCAGTAGATCATGTGATCGAGCAGTGCCCGCAGTTGATAGCTAAGATTCAGGAAAGAAACAGTGTGCCTACTCAGAATATTCAGATGATTTCCATCGAGCAAAGACCTACCCCAGCCATTAATGTTGTTACCCGGATTGGAGCTACGACAGAAGCGCAGAACAAGGAGAAACAACCTGCTGAGGCTTGGGTGAGGAAGGCCCCAGAAAAAATCCCTGCATTTGATGTTGGAAGAGAAAAAGAGACACTTATGGCAGCCACGAGAAACTTTACTGACCCCAACACATCAGTAATACCTGCGCAACAACCTCAGCAGCAGTCGCAGACGCAAGAAGCTTCGACAGACAAAGTAAGTACACTGTCCTCCTTTTTACAGAGTTGTCTAAAGCTCCTACGAAATCAGAATGCTTTAAGTGAGTTGCAGAAAGTTATTGCTTCCTGTGAACCTCAGCAAAGTTTTGGTCAGGCAAAAAATGTTAATAGAGTCAGGTGAACTGGCAGGGAAATGAGATTGAATGTTCAGATAGGAGAGTATGATATGACTGCTATTATCTTGGACCTAGGATCAGAGGTAAATGTCTTAACTAAGCAAACTTGGGAACAAATAGGAAAACCTACCCTTGATTGGTCCCCTATATAGTTGTGCTTAGCCAATCAGCAGAAGATTGTGCCCCTCCGAAGACTCCCTAGTATACCAGTAGATATGGATGGAGTCAGTACCTTAGTAGACTTTGAGGTAATTGAAATAATTGATGACAACAACCCCTATCCCGCACTACTAGGCATTGAATGGGCAATAGATAATGATGCAGTCATCAACCTGAAGAAGAGGCAGATGACTTTAGAAGGGAAAGGAATGAGAGTCATAGTCCCATTGGACCCATCTCAAGGAGAGAGATACATAGAGCCAGTAAAAGATGAAGACCAGGATGCTTTGGACCACATCTACAATATCACAGCCCAGGAAGAAGATTATGTTGATCCTACTGCCGAAGGTATCATGGATTGGAAGTGTGACAACTCCTGCATGACGGATTCAGATGATGGGTTAGAAAAATGGAAGAACAGACTTGATGAGCTGCATGGACATAAATGTGCCAGAATTACCAAATCTATCAGATGGCTTGGTGCACAGAGACCAGATTCAGAGAAAAGGGAGACTCTGGATTCAATATTCAGAGCCACAGTAGCCAGATGGTAGAATGGCCATCAGAAGAACAGTCCTAGTTGGGAAGCTCGTCAGAAGTTCCTTCACCTGAGCATTATGGATCAGCCCCAGGAGGTACAAAGCAGGCTTGATGGGAAGACTCGTCCTCAGGAACATTGGGCACAGTACTACGAAGCATGGCAGCATGTACCTCAGTAAGCATGGGTACATAGGTTTGTGCATACTTTGGAACCAATAGCAAAGAACTGGTACGCGGAGGCTGAGCTCCACCAGGATACTGTAAGTCGGGATTGTCTTGTCAATAGTTTTATGCTTACCTTTTCTACTAATGAAGTTTGTCCAGCTTTAGATGTAGCTATCAGGTTGGTCGATACTAAGGTATTTGAGGATCAAGAAGTAGTAAAATACCAGCCTAATGGGAAATCCCAAGAAGCTCATTATAACCTCACAATTGACGAGGATGATGCTTCGCGCAATATTGGTATTCATGAGTCAGAAGGGCATTGCGATGTACACGGATTAGCAGTCAGAACCCCCGAAGTGACTCAGCCCCTGAAGACGCAGAAAATCAACATTGGATCAGAAGACCAGCCTAAGTATGCTACCAATGGAGATTATTAGGATGAAGACACGGTAAGAAAAGCGACCCAACTTCTCCATGAGTGTCGGGACTTATGTCTGATGAAGTTCCTGGAAATAAGAGGAATCAGCGCAGTTGTGGATGACATTTTGTCATGGGTCGAAGCTCAACTCCATGCCGCAGATGGTGTCCAGAGGTGTCGAATATACTCATTAGGGCACATCCATAGCTACTTCTTGTGCCAAAGAAGGAAAGGTTTGTCGAAACTAAAAAAAAAATGACCGTTAGAAGAAATCAAATTTGGCGGCGCCGGTACGTTCTCTGTATTAACTGCCTGTATTAATGTGATTTTGGAAAATCTACCGTCGTCTGGACAAGATCTCTGTTAGAATTGGTGCCATCAATGCACAGTTATGACAGATTTCAGGGATAGATTCTATAAGAAGACACCCACACCCGCAAGGTTCGCACTTTTCAGTTTCTTAAGTTTTATAATTGCATCCATGTTCACTGATCGTGAGTTCCAGGAACTATTGAGAGAGTTTGAGCAGACGGGTTTGCCGAACCTTTTCAACCAACCTCTTGCATCTGCTCCCCGTGAAGAAAATCCCCCAGCGCTGACTTAGCCAATGCAGACACGCTCTGCCCGAAAGAATTTTAAGCCTGAAGTACGTTCTAAATGCAACGAAGACTGACACAAGCAATCAGGGAAAACACCAGAAGACCCTGAGATGCAGCCGTCTATATCAGCAGAGGCCTCACCTGCAGAAGATGAGAATATTGCACCAAAGCATCCACCATATCTTCCTCCAGTTCGACCAGGAGTCCAACCACCTCAGCGACTAAAGAAGTTCACATTACGCACCCCTTCCTTGCCCTCGGGTGTGTAGTTGGTCGGGACCATGACAAGGAAAATAGACCGGCTTAAGTATACCGACCATGACACGAATGATCGTGGAAAGTTTCCACAGTTCGCCCCAGCACAATACTTTCATTTTGTCAAATATCCAGAGACTAACACGACATTGCTGGAGGTAAAACAGTGGGCTGCTGGCTTGGATCAAGCGGGTCTGCTGAAGATGCTCGATGTTCCTCATTTTGGTCGCAGCACACAGGTGACTATAGTGGTCAAGCAGCTGCTGGCATTAGTACATGACGACCACCTATGGATAGGAGATCAGAAAATTCCTATTAATGGAGATCTCATTCACTAGATCACAGCCCTACCAATAGCAGGACCTGATCCGGGGACCGAATTTCCTTCAAAGCATGAGGATACGAAGCTCGCACAAAGCATGAAGGAATGCTTCGGCCTGACAAAGGGAAAACGAGGGTATCACACTTTCGCAATTCAAAAAAATAATATTCGCTTCATAGTTGAACTTCTCGCATGCAAGCTCATGCGAAAGTGCAGACCATATGAAGTGCATGCTCCGGTTATCAGAATTGCTGCGAACTGTGCCGAAGGCTACAGTTACAACTGGGTAGCATATATCACGAAGGAATTCCTTGAAGACGTCCGTGACACGTAGGAGAAAGGTAGGCCCTTTCACTATTCCTGGTTGATAGTCCTCATCACCCTCGTAGGATGGCAAGAACCTACCAAGGCGCAGTTTGCTGCTATACCTCCGAACTTGCCTGGCGCAGTACGGTACGCCTCTTTGTGGGTTTCCCAAGATAAAACCCTACAGCAGATGAAAAATTGTGTCTTTTCCTTTTATATGATGAGTATCTCGTATGAGATCACGAAAACCCCTCGGCTCAGTAATGATTTATTCTCTCAATACGATGATGCAGCCCATTTTAGCGTCAACATGAATCATATTTTCATCCAGGCCCGCGCGGATCAAAAGAATCAATGGTTTAAGTTACCATATGTAGTGACCAAAGAATACATCCTCGTGGTTGTCCAATAGTGGCCGGTGGAGTGGTTAAAGGACGCAGGGACAAAACCCACCATTCCAGTTCCCCCAGTTACCAATCTGGGTGCAGGCCCTAGTCATACACAGCAGCAAGACCCCCCTGAAGACAGTGAAGAACAAACTGAGTCGCAGCAGAGTGAAAGCGACCAGGGTGGAGATGATGGCAATGAAGAAGAAGAATAAGAATCGGTTCAAACTGCTTCAAACCCTAATTGGAAGGATAAGCGCAAGACGCCAGAACCAGAGGAAGTAAACAAACCCCAGTCCCGAAAGAAAATGAAGGCGTAGAAGAATAAGAATATTGATGCGGAGCCCAGCCTGACAAGTGAGGAGTTTGTTCAGGCCCTATCGAAGTCCACAACAGTTCTCACCAAGAAATGGTCAGAATTTACAGATATACATCTGCATGCCATCACCGAGGTAGAAAAACACATTTTGGAGTTGAAGGACTTAGTAGAAAAATCACTGACTGGTGCCTCAGAAAGCAGTGTCTCAGTAAGCGTGCAGCCAGACCTAAGGAAATGGCCGGCCAGAGATAACAAAGGACAAGTGTCGAGCGCAACTCTCATATTAACAGATGCATCGTCTCGTTCGGAGATGAGTATGAAGGTTGGAATAGATTACACTAAGCTATCCATGATGGAGCTACATCTCTGTCAGTCAACAATTATGAAAGAAATTAAGGCACGAGACCAATATTCGCAAAAACAGTTAGAAAATGCCATAAGTCAGCAGCAGGGCTTCACCGCGCAGCTGGAGGCAACGGAGTAGAGAAAGAGAGATGCAGAACGTAAGCGCATTACCCTAGTACGAGTCTTGGATGAGGCATGTCGAAGTCTTCCTGAATTCAACGTACAGCTGGTAGAAGAACCAGAACAAAGATTAGTCAGGTTGAAAGACTATGCATAGCAGTCTCGCAGTGAAATAGAGAAGCTGAAAGCAGAACATGAGGCTCATATTGCGGAGCTTCAACTCCGCATCACCCCGTAGAGCCCACCGGAGGTCAGGGAGCAACGCTGAGCAAACATTCAGGCCTCCGCAGCAAAAATCTCGGATACTGCGAGCAGTGCAACAAAGCTGTTAGAAGATAGTGTTGAGGCCTGGACCACCCTGCAAGAACATCCAGAAATTGGACAGCTGCAAGAAATCATCAGGCAGCGACAGATAGAGTTGGATACAGTAAAAGCAGAAATTAAGACTCTGCCGCCTATGGAGAAAATGCTTAAGGTAAAGCAAAGCAATGAACTCCAGCAGGAAATTGAATCGTGAAGAGCAAAAGCAACAGAAGTGGAAAGTTCTATGTAGCCACTTATCAGTGAATCTTTCAAGTTGAGTACTGCTGTGGACACCCAACTCAAAGTCCTGAAAGAATATGCTGCATTTGTGCAGACAAAGGCCAGTGAAGCATCAGCCGCAGTATTACAGGAATTGGTCGAAAAGGAGCAAGCCATCGACAATATCATGCGTGGCCTCAACAAGCAGTTCGCTATATTCGCTGACAAAGTTCGTCTACCAGAAGACCAGGAGAGTGTCCTGGGACGGGCCACTGGTGAGTCTTAGGGGCCTGTTGGGGCGCGCACCTTAATGGTCCCAAATTTTGGTAACTCCACAGTTTTTCTGGAAGTTGTAAGTGGAGTTATGACTCAAAATAGTATTAGGGGTGTCGGGGTTGAGTCAAATTCCTCTTTTTGTAATAAACCCATGGTTTAAGTCCATGGTTTAGGGTTCGGGGTGCCCATGGTTTAAGCCCATGGTTTTGTAATAAGTGCACTATAAATAAGCACTTTTTGGATGTAAGATGAATGGATACGAAGCTAAGGCTATTTTGTAAGAGAAGGTTAAGTCCCAGCTGTGTGCATGGACGACCTCTGCAGCTGTGTGCGCAGAGGGTTTTGGGTGATAAAGGAAATCTGCAGCTGTGTGTGCAGAGGCCTGCTGCTGTGTGCGCGACTTTGAGGACTTGAAGGGATCTGTAGCTGAGTGCGCAGATCAGAACTGTGGATTTTGTAAAGAGTTGAATAAAACACAGTTCTGTGGACGTAACCCCTACACTGGGGGTGAACCACGTTATATCGTGTGTTGTGGTTCTTGTTGTGTTGTTGTTTTGTTCTTTATGCATTGATAAATATACATCTGATAAGTAAGATCACTGCTAATTAAATAACTTCGCTGTGAATTCCCAGGAAAGGGTTAAGCAAGTCACGTCTGTTTATTTAGCTGCGAAGTTATATATGTGAATGTTGAAGTTCTGTGTTATATGAGTATAAGTTATTAAAGGCTAAAGGTACAGTAATATCCCTCTTCTGCTTGTAGAAACCTAATTCTGCGGCACCCCATAACTGTTTCGGTTGAGACTGGAACCTATTCACAGGTTGTTGCTGAAAAGGCCAACACTGTGGGTGTTTTGTTGGTGCGAAGTTAATGGTATAAAACCCGGGTCTTCCCTATAGCCCAACATAAGGGGAACGCAACACTAGCTTCTTTCAAAAAGTAGCCATCCAACACTAACATGGGAATCAACTCGACAGGTTGAAAATGAAGGACAGGAGTATAGTCGAAACTCAAGAAGAATTAGAAACCACTTTGAACTCTTATTTTGCTAATCTATTAAAGGAACTGGAAGAAGACAGAGAGGAAGAGGTGTTTAGACATATTCCCAAGATTATCATGGATGAACACAATCACATACTAGGAAAATCCATTGAGATGACGGAAGTGGAGATGACTATTAAGCAAATGGAAAAAGATAAAGCTCCGGGCCCGGATGGGTTCACTACGAGTTTTTTCCATGCTTGTTGGGACTGGTTAAAGGAGAAAATATGGGCCTTGGTGGAAGACTCTAGGAAGACCGGGAATATTCTCAAAGCTCTTAACTCTACTTTTTTAACACTCATCCCTAAATAAAATGGTATAGAGGACACCGGGAAACTAAGATCGATTGCTCTGTGTAATGTCATCTACAAAATCATCTCTAAGGTTATGGCCAATCGTTTGAGGCCCCTACTTCCCCTCATCATCTCACCCGAATAGGCCGAGTTTGTGGAAGGAAGGAAGATCCTGGATGGCATTATTCTGGTACATGAAATGATTCATTTGCTTAAAACCACAAAGAATCCAGGTATGCTCCTAAAAATTGATCTCTCAAAATAATATGACAAATTGAATTGGAATTTTTTGGTAGGAATTCTCAGAGGATTGGACAAACTGGGTCATGAATATGGTCTCATCGGCTTTTTTTTCGATCTTGGTCAATGGCTCCCATTCGACCCCCTTCAACGATTCCAAGGGAATAAGGCAGGGGGACCCCCTCTCTCCCTTCCTTTTCATCATAGTGGCTGCAAGACTATGAAGGTTTCTTAAAAACAGAAGATCCAAGAACAAGATTCGGGGCTTATCCCTAACTACAGGGATGGATCCCCAGACCCATCAACAGTTCATGGCTGATAATATGCTTGTGGGACCTTCATTGGTCCAGGAGGCCAGGGGCATAAAATATAGTTTGAACACATTTCTGGAAGCAAGTGGTATAGAAATAAATAAGGAAAAGTCTCAGACATACTTCTTCAATACCCCGAGAATTACCAAAAGGAATATCCTCATAATCCTGGAGTTTTCGGAAGGAAAACTTCCATCGAAATATCTGGGAGCACTGCTAGCGGAATCAAATAGTAGAGAAATATCATGGAAGGAGTTGCTGGATAAAATCAAACAGAAGCTAAACCTTTGTACCTTTAGAGCTCTTAATTTTTCGAGTAGACTCATCCTAGTGAAATAGGTTCTACAGGAAATGCCATTATATCTATTCTCGGTGCTGGCCGCTCTGAAATCAGTCATCAAACAAATCAGAAATATTCAGAGAAATTTCCTATGGGGAGGATCGAAAAGACACAGGAAATGGCCTTTGGTGGATTGGAAAACCATATGTACTCCTAAGACAGTGGGGGGCCTTGGTCTACAAGACCCTCTAGATAGTAACAAGGTGATGATTGCCAAAATATGGTGGAGGTGGATTAATTACGAAGAGGAATCGTGGGAGAAAATTTGGCACCTAAAATATCTTCCTCTCTGGCCCAATCAATCCCTAGTGTGATTTGGAGAAAACTTACCAGGGTCTAGTATATGGAAAGCGACACAGGAAAACAGAGGACTGGCATTAGAGGAAATTTGGGGTCTAAAATGGGCCTTATAAGAAAACATGCCAAAATAAGTTTTTGTGAGTTGGAATTCAAGAACCAATAGAATTTCAATAAAATAATTCAACCATAATGGTTGAATTGACATATTTGTCATTAAAAAAAACTATTTTTTTGTTCGTATTTTTGACATATCTCCTTGTGTTTTTACTCAAATTTCGATTGGGAGAGCTCGTTGGATGCGGAATTTGATTCTGCATCCAACGAGCTCTCCCGATCGAAATTTGAGTAAAAACACAAGGAGATATGTCGAAAATACGAACAAAAAAAGTAGTTTTTTTTAATGACAAATATGTCAATTCAACCATTATGGTTGACTTATTTTATTGAAATTCTATTGGTTCTTGAATTCCAACTCACAAAAACTTATTTTGGCATGTTTTCTTATAAGGCCCATCATCATCACATTTTTTCATGTATTTCTTGTTTTTGGGGTAGTGGGGTCCGTCAAAAGTATGCAGTGTGGGTACTCGTTAGATGTGGAATGAAATTCTGCATCCAACGAGCTCTCCCGATCGAAATTTGAGTAAAAAAACAAGGAGATATGTCGAAAATACGAACACAAAAAGTAGTTTTTTTCTTTCTTCCTCCAAAATTAATCAATATTATTTTATTATTTTATTATTTTAACTATTATTTTATTATTTTCCTTAGGAGGCCCATTTTAGACCCCAAAATTCCTCTAATGTTCGGAAGCATAGCTTCTGGGAAGTGCGGGACGATCAAACCACACAATTTGCTAGGGACACATGGAATCGGGAATTGGTTCTAACATGTGGAGAGGACTCCCCTATTCTAAGTTCCTTTCTTTAGAACCATTCCCTGAGCACGATGGTGGAATTCTGGGATCCTAGAGACAATGATTGGATCTTTAGGTCTTGGAAAGACAAGAATTGGTGGCAATCTCAAGCCCCAGGGGAAGATGTAGAAGATTTCATGGCAGAGCTTAATTCCAGAAGAATAACCAAGAATGATGGTCCAGAAAAACTCAGATGGGGGTACTCCAACATAGGAAACTTCAACCCCAAATAGGCCCTAGGCCTTGTGATAGAGACTCAAAATATTGAACCAGAAGCCAAATGGGGGAAAATTTGGGGAGGAGGGTGGTGGCCAAAGGTAATGGTTTTTTCTTGGCTCATGCTTAAACGACGCATTCTAACTTGGGATAACCTTCAGATCATGGGAATCATTGGACCCTCTAGGTGTTGCATGTGCGAGGAGAACAACGAAACTATCAACCATCTTCTGGATGAATGCCTAGTGCCAGACTGAATTTGGGAAAAAGGAGCATCCATAAGTTTAAAAAAAAGCACCGACACAAAGGAAGGTTGGACATCACAATTGCAGAATGACCCATGAAGGTATTCAAAAACAAAATTGTTAATAGACTGTGGGAGATTCTCCCAGGTTTTACGGTGTGGGAACTATGGAAAAGCCGTAATAGTCAAATCTTTCAAAACACAACCTAGGAAAAAGGGGAAATATGGACCATTATAGAAGCACATCTAAAAGAAATAATTACCCTACACCAGTGGACACATGAAGATTTCATAGCAGAAGTAAACAAAAGAACTATTTTGTATGAAATGGGGATTGTTGAATTACCTGTCAACAACGCATGAACCAGAATGACACCAACTTCTGTTAACAGTGCGAAAACATGGACTAGGCCACCAAAAGGCTCCTTTAAATTCAATTTTGACGGAGCGGCCAAAGGAAACCCAAGCTCAACAAGATTCAGAGGAGCATTAAGTAACTTAGAAGGAATTATTCTCAGCATGCTCTGGGGATCAATTGATAACAACACAAACAATATGGTGGAGCTAGAAGGCCTAATTAATGGCTTATCCTGGGCTCTGCAAACGTGGAAAAATCCATTGGTAGTGGAAGGAGATTCATAGATAATAATGAACATGGCTCGACAAATACAAAATGGTGCATCTACATCACAGGTCTCAAAGAATTGGCGATGGGAAGGTCGGTTATTTGCTCTCAAAAGGATTCTAGCAGGACATTCAGTCATACTATTCTCGCATGTAAGGAGAACTAGAAACAAGGTGGCGGATGATCTTGCGAATGAAGGAGTGGAAAGTCATAGCTCTTTCCATGAGAAGAGCTCGATGACAATGGAAACAGATAAGTATTATGGGAATGATGCAAAAAGCTGTCGAAAGATGACAGGGAAGGTAGGATAGAAATGAACAACTGTCAGACACATCCCAACCTGCAGAAGGTGGAAGACAGTTGTCACTCCAACTCAATGGGAATTAATTCATCCGTCATGTCATTATCAAGTAACGAGCACTCAAGTTCAGCGGTGGCGGGCACAAAAAGTTGTGAGCTGTCCCAATTGCCAGGTGGGGCTGATGAACCACGTGTCTAGACACGTGTTGGAGGTATGGAGCACGTGGTCTCCGCAAAAGGAATGAACACTAGCTAGAGAGCCCGGAAATCGACGAAGGAGCATAACACTTTGCAGAATTAATACCCTGGTTGATCCATGTGAGGAGAAGGAGAGGAGCCGTACCTACAGACCTGTGGGTATGTATCCCACGTTGGCTAGCGTAAGGACGGGGAATTCTAAAGATCTCCGTATCAATAGGAATTCAATGAAGAAGAAGGTGGCGGATCTCCCACAGAGAATGAAATATATGGCGAAGCACGGTGAATGGAATAGAATGATGGGGGTTAAGGAAAAAATATCGAGTAGGTTCAATGCTCCAGTCCGAGGGAGGAAAGGTTTACTCTCTATAAATTCACCCAAGAGGGATCGCAGGGTCTCATTCATGGTTGTGATTTTGTTCCTCCTGGCACCTAGTAACATTCTGTGTGGAGTTATCATGCCTCACTACTGGAGAGCATGGAATCACTAGAGGGGAAGGAACTAGTGGGGCAATGACCATCTCAAGGAATGATCTTCCCACAATTAATGAAGAACCGACCCCACAGACCTTTAATTGTGGAGATCAGTACATGGCGTAGACGCCAGTGGCGATAGAAGCATACATTGCCTTGAAGGAATTAGATCTCCTTAGGGAGTATGAGACCCTTATGGGTGGGCCCTTGGTGCTCAATCCTTTCTAGATAGTCCGAATTATCCTGTCCCGTGATACACAAGCTAAGGTCCAGATTGCACAAGGAATAAGGGAGGCTCTGGCCCTCATTCGGAGGGGCAGCAGGACATCTTGGCTGGGTTCTGACTTCTTGAACATATTGTAATGGATATTATGGACAGCCCCAAGGATAATTCGACCACCCCGTGGAACACTCCTGCCAATTTTCCAGCCAATGAAGACGCCAGTGCTCTTCATCCTCAGCAAGAGGAGCGCCATCCGGGACCAAACTTGAATGTGGGGAGATGAGCTCTTGGGACTTTGGTTTTGTGGTTTGTTCTGTTTTTGCTTTGCCTTATTGTAAGTAGTGTTGAAGTGTTACAATTTTCTACTGTTGTGGGGATGGGATGTTGTTCTGATGGGTTCGGGGCTCAGTAGTAGACCTGTTTTTTGCTCTCTGGAGAAAAGGAATGATGCTATAGTGTCCAATGTTATGGGATGTTTTTAATGCAGTTTAATCTACCAGCTGTAAGAAGGTAAGCTCGATCTCTTGTGTTTTAGTGCTAAGGGATGGGTTCGGGTTCCAAATGATATCTATAGGTCTTAAGGTTGGTTTCAATGTAGCGAGTGGTTTCAGTATCAGCCGCTAAGTTGGTATCGGTAGGTGCACTATCTTTGGGCTCAAATCATGTAATAGGCTTGGATTAATTTCTACAACCTTCAAGGATTTTAGGGATGCCCTTTATGAGCCTTGTTTGTTGTCAGACTGGTTCTGTCTAGTTCATCTAGCAAAACCATGTTTGTTTGTATCTCATTTTTGTATCACCATTTTGTATTATAATAGAATTTTCTCCTGCTTATTGATAAAAAAAACTATGAACTAAGATTACAAAGGATACCTTCATGGCTATAATGTGTACTCTAGATGATACGTTAAATAGGTTTCAAGATATTTATAGTGATTGATCAGGGGTTTTGATAACTTCATCTTCTAACAGCTGTATGAGTCAGTATCATCTTGTATCTAGATACTTTGGCTTTTAATGTCAATAGCCTGGAGTTGCTTAAGGAACTCCATTAAGGTTTTCTACATGATGCAATTGGCAGTTCCAATGATCACTTTTGATCATCTTTAATATTCATATAATTTATTTTTCACATTGTAGAAAGAATAACAAAATGACCAAAATTAAATATTTGAAGGAATAAGCTTGCATCTAGAAATAAATTCATATGCAATAAACAACAATAATAGTAAGCTGATTTCTTAACTCAATTGAGGCCAGGACCTTTTATGTTGTACTAAACAACCAATCTACAAATAATTTTGAATTTGAAAATCAAAACTAAGTTTAAATGCAGACTAGTCAATTTGCACTTGAAGTCACCATGTTATTACATTGTAGACACAAAGAATATGGTTAGAGGAATCAAAATTAGAAAATAACATTTTCATTTCACAAAATGATGATATTTTCCCTTTACATTTCCATTTCCCAAAATTTTATGGCAAGATAGATCTAATATACTCAACATATACAGGGTACTCTTGCATAGCAATTTACAAGTAATTTGCATCGATCTAGTTGAAAGAGGAAACATTGATCTCTCTCACCACTTCTAAGAATGCAACCATATCCTTTCATTTATTGCATAGTAATCACTTATTTAAATTTTCTTTGTCCTACCACTATATACAAGGACTTGAACACAATTCAAAAAAGGGTATGAAATAGTAAAGAATGGGTCATGACTTAATATTTGTTCATCATTATATCAGTTATGATTTGAAGTTACCAGGTGTCAGACGAATGGTTCCTCTTCTTGTTCTTCCAGTGTTTATCAAACATAAACCCCTTTTCCTTAAGTCCTCTAGCTGAATTTGAATTCTATCTCTGTTTACAACATATATTTCTCATGTCTGTCTCATATACAGACTTAATATACACAGGGTTATTCCTCACTGAATTATCTCAAATTCTTAGCTCAGGATTTACCACTCTCATGACAAATTAAAATTCCAATATATCATTAGTTTCAGGCCTCACATAGATAATGAAACTATATTAATCTCAACTCTACACAAACACTAATATTCTACCATTTCCTGAGATAGTGCATAGAATAGAATTGCTCCACTAAACATACACAAAAACAATCCATAATATAATGAAACACTATTTTATCAATTCATTTTTGTACATGCGTATTCTATTCAGAGAATTCTCATTTCTCTTCATAGCTTTATTTCACATTAGTTTGGTTAATAAATTCAATAAGCCAAGTTTATTGTCCTTAGACTTACAATATAAATCCTGGAAGTCAATGCCTCTAGCTCACTAAATAGACCTCCTAGAATTTTGCAACTACTTCTAAACTTAGGAAACTTGATCCTATCTTTACTGAACCGAATAGACGAGTCCTTATCCTATCTGCTAGCTTCTCCCACGAATTATGCCAACATGCAAATTCAGTTTCATGACTAAGCTCTTGTCCTTATGACTCATAATGTAATCAAAACCTTCTAGATTTATTTTGTAAACTTAGGATAATACATTAATTTAACTTAAGGAATTGAATTGCTCATAAAATGTCTTCACTCTTTTTGGATTGATCTTCAATGTTGAAGATGAGAGAATATGCTTCTGCATCAACTATGCTTGTTTGCATGTCTAGATATGTTATTTAATGAAATTTTTCAATAGGGTTAGAAAATAAAATATTGTGGTTAGAATGTTGAGAAATGTAATTTAATAGTTCATTATTTATACATTTAGGTATCTTTGAATGCCTTTCTAAAGCAAAGGTTTAATTGCGTTGAATATATTATCTTGAAATACTTTGTTTTGATCCCTCTAAACCTCAACAGGTGGGATAGGAATCTTCCTCACCCTCCCTATCTGAAATGCTTGCCATATAAATTTTTGGAATAGACTAAGTGTTTCCAGATAGTTCCTACTCTCAAGAATAGTGGGAATAACCCACAATAAATGATTTCTTCAATATCCATGCACATGATGGTTTATGTCAAATCACAATTTGGTCATAGAATATCCAATCAATCATAACAGATCACTATTTCTTAAATTAATGGGAAGAGTAGGTTTCAAATTACTTTTCCAATGATTTCCAATGGAATTCTTATGCTTCTTCACAATTGGCGTTATGGTTATATACTTGACCACCTCTAATTCTTGTAAATTATCCACATCATATCTCATCTAAAATTCAATGCAAATATAATTGTCAAATGGTAAAGCCACCAAGATGGGCATTTTTTTTCACCAATTGACCTGCTTAAACCGTAATTCAACCATCGATATTGATTACATTCCAGGACAATCGATGAAATGAACGGGTGATCGATATAGGAAGTAGAGCGATCGATGAAACGAAATCTACAATAAAATTCATCCATGAGACTCAACAATCATCAGATCTGGAATGAACGGTGCAGATTGAGTCAGTGTTTTGGATTTGTCCCACATAGATAGAGAAGTTGATCTATTTTGTGCTTATAAATCCCATCCTTATCAATGTTAATCAATGTGTAGTTCAGAGAGTATGTGGGGGCTCTGGGTGTTTGGACTACACGAGAAGCTCACGAGCCTGGAGCCCAGGATGACCTGTTAGGCCCCTACCCTTTTGGAAAAAATAACAACATTTGTCAATGTCACCCCTTTTGGAAAAAATAACAAAATTTGTCAATGTCAATGATGGGTTGGAAAAAACAAATAATTTGTCAATGATGGGTTGCAAAAACCAATAACAACATTTGCCAATGATGGTGTTGGCACTGAGATTTTAGCCCCTAAGGTCGAGCGAGGGGAGGCCACTCCTTAGGCAATAGAAGAACTACTTTAGACTGTGCCTTCGGCCCTGCGCAGTCAGAGAGGGATCTCTCGTTTGGCACCGGATTCTACTCTACATAAGGTTGTTAATATTGTGTGTCACTAGAGTCTACTCCGCATAGGATTTTCAATCGTCATGATTAGGGGGATAGGATCCTGAATTGGGCAAAGTATGTTGAGGAGAGGTGCATGGTGGGATTACCGAGGGCAAGGAACCATGGACAAATGGAGTCAAAACCTGTGTAAGAAATGATTACAAAGGGAAATAATGACGTGGGATTGCAAACAGAGGCAAGATAGCCGCTGATTTCCCAATCAGGAGATATTTAGCAGGCGATTAGAGGACAAGAAGGGATAGTCCATCGCATGGAGCACCAGTGAGATGAATTCCATGCAACTTTAGAAGAAAAATTGATAAATGCCTGGAACAATAGTAGGAGCATAGCGAGTATGAATTCCTAACCATTATACACTAAGTTGCAGACATGAAAGCAATCAACAAACTGGAATGGAAATAAGAAACACATTTACATGTAAAGGAAAATACATATTGGGAAAAGCAACGACACATGAATCTCTGCCATGAGAAACAGTTCTTTCACTACAATTTACTCATACACAGGTATCAAGTTTTACAAATGGGGAGCCTCAGCCCGGGAATGTTTCCCAATCCAATTCACTAACCCCTTTCTCCCTCTATCGGGAGTGTTTCTATGCAATCCTATTGCTAAGACTACCGAATTAAAGCTGTTACAAGTCGCCATCAGGCGTTAATAGTGCAAGGTGTGGACTATCACCACATTTTACAAATATAAACAAACATTATGGCGCTAGTGGCCGCATTCGGTCTGGGTAATAGCTTGACGTGTCCGGCCGTCATGAAGGATGATGAGTATGATGCCTCCCTCTTTGCCCAAAATGTGTTCTTCCACCGTGTTCAAATGCACCTTTCCACATGGTCACACATTGGCAAATTTGTTGGCCTCCTTCGCTGGTCCCGTCGCATCCGCCACCTCCTTCCTCTCCGGGTAACACTGTTACCTATGGGATTTGGAAGAAGTGCCACATCGCTTCTGGTTGAGACAAACCTGTGGGGTGGTTTGTCATTCTTGTACTCCTCACCTCTAGCAAGGTGAGCTCTCCCACATGCACAAGGGTGTAGCATATCTACACCAGCCCCATCACCCCTGGCAAGTGGACTTCACAAATCAGGATGTTAGGGCTTTAAACCCCTAATGCTCCCATCTGAAAAAACGTTTATACATGGAATAGTCAATGAATATCCCCTTTTGCAGAGGATTTGGCGGGCGCGATGCTATCAGGGGTTCCTGAAAAAACACTTATGGGAAGTAAGTGTCCAGACCTCGCGTCATTGGAGACTCGGGTATCATGTCTAGGCCCTGATGGCTGGTGTCATCATTGGAATGCAAATACCAAGGTGAAAAGTGAGTATGGAACCTTCTCACCAACCATCAACGCCCCCAGATGGATAAGCTTCTCAAACCAGATCTTCATCATCAAAATCTATCAGGCCTTTGCGGATTCATGGAGAAATAGAACTCGGGCTCTAGAGATATGTTAGTTCACTCTTGTTGAACTGAAGGAAGTGTTTATAGGGATTTTGGGCTGATCTTCGCAAAGGCTGGTCAACATTCCTACACATTCTATCATCGAGTATATCTGGTCTCAACATGTGCGAAGGTGCAAGCAGAGTGATCCTTTACTTGCTGAGGATCTAGTCATTTGGTTTCATCAGCCGTGGTGCCTTACTGTCTGCTGTGGGAAGCAGTTGTGGACGCCATATGGTATAGTAGATCCATGCTACATATTTCATGAAGTGGAAACTCCCACGTTTCCTTTTTCCTTTGAAGTGGGAAACAGAATGGTCCCCCACATCACGTTGGCTTTGCCTCATGTGAGCAGCAGATTTGCCAGCTTCTTTCCTCATTTACATAGGCCAGCTCACACAAAATCCACCTATCCTTTCATGATATGACTCTACCATAGGGATAATTCCACCGATGCGTGTGCTACAAATGGTGTCGGAGAAATTGACCAATCCGTGAGAGCGCATATTACACGCGTGAATGTCTCCTCCGCTGTCATCTCCACACTGGATGGGAAATCTGTACCTTGGGAGTCTTCTAAGTCATCTGATCAAAGGAATATTTTATGTCCACCATCCATGTTCCATTCATCCTGTCGCCAACTTTTCTCTTCTGAACATGAGAAGTTCTGGATCGTGACACGTTCTTAACCGTCGATTGAGATCGACCTTTCATGCAGCCGTCGATCTGAGTGGGCTCCACCGTCTTTCGGAATGGGAAACTTAGATATTTGTCCGTGCTAGTTCGCATTGAAAAATGAACTGTAGCTATATATTTATCCCTTTTCTCATTGCGGCCATCGATCTTCACGACCTCTACCACTTTTTCATGATTTGAGACTACGATTTTACCCGCACAAGTATAGATCGTGAAATTTATTTAGGCCACAGATCTTCCCTAGATCTCATCTCAAGCATCGAAGGCCCCCAATCATTAGCACATTTTGCAATCTGGGATGGAAGCCTTGATCATGCATATTTGCTCATGCAAAGTGGTTTGGAGCCATTGATCCATCTTTGATCAATCGCAGCCTTTGATTATGAACCCTGACCAATGTTAACAGCACACCTGCCGCTTTCCTCATTGAAGGGTGGTCACATGAAATTCGAGGGACTGGGACCCTTACCAAACCTTCGTCAAGCCCTTAGATCAATCTATTAAAAAGAGAGTGTTAACAACTGGCTCCACGAGGGATGCTATCCTCCCAGTGAGGTAGCAAAGAACCCCCATAGACCAAGTGCTGAAACCATTGGGCCGCCTTCAGTCTTTCTTTGACATCCCCATTCTGCTCCATGCCACTGCTTTAGCGAATTCATGCCACTCTTGAAAATCATGCTGGCGACTGTAAACCTGTGCTGGTAACTGAAAATGAAAACAAATTGAAAACAATAATGAAGGAAATGCTCGATAACAGCTGAGCTTATTTTCTCCTACCTACTCTACCTAACTTTGTACACAAATCTGATTAAGTGAAATCAGATTTCCAATGAAGCCAATCAAGCAACTTGCCTAATATTCTTGTTCTTGTATGGTGCTTGATGGAAAAAAATGAAACAGATAATGGGAGAAGGAAATGATAAACAAACTGATCTTTAAGGCAGAGATGTGACCAATCATTGCCTTCACCCAGACCCTCCATGTATTTGGCCATGGGGTCGTAGAAATCACGGCAACCTCCAGCACGCCCTGTCACCTGCTCATGGGAGAGCTGTCTGGAGCTTCCTGCTTCCAGGGAGTCTTCAGGCTGACACTTGGAATATTGCAGACGAGGACCTACAAAATCCCTCTCTCTGCCCAAACTTTCTGTAACAAGGGCCTGATGTGCTTCGAGAGGAAGGTCTTCTGCTTCTCCAGTTGAACCGAGTAGGCATACTCCTTCTATGTGAGGTGGCGTTCTTGAAGGTGGAGTATCAGAAAAAGTGTTTATCTGTAAATTGCTGCATCTGTCTTCATTTCTGTACAAGCTTCTGGCCTGCATCACCTCCGTTTCTTTCTGCTTTTGCTTGGAGGCCTTAACCATGTGTCGTATCAATTCAAAAGAGGCATAAAACAAGGGTAGGCTATCACCTCCAGTGCCCTCATCATCTTTTCCCACTTCGACCTCCTAATTTTGCATTGCACTTTGATTTCTTTTATCAGAAAGTGTTGTTTCAATAACTGGCTCGTCATGTATATTCTGCAAGTACTCTTCTTCATATTCGTCATACACAGGAGCACCAAAATCCTTCTTAAAATAGTCCCTAATTGACCAGGGGCGGGGCAGGTCACCATCTTCAGAGAATAATCCTGCAGGATTGCCTATTCCAGCCTCAGGCTAGACATCTTTTTGCATACCATGAGAGATCTTTGACGGGTTAGAGGCTTCCTCCTTCTGCTTGTAGGGCCCAACCAATTTATATGTATCTTTTATTTCACCACCATCGTCCTAACCTGATGATTTCTTGGACATCTCAAGGTTTTCCCCAACCTCCATACAATCAGGAAACATCTACTATAGGGTGGTTGATTTTCTCTCCAAAAGAAGCAAGGACAGGTCAGGGGAAAAGGCAGCTGCATAATAGATCTTAGCAGCATTCTCAAGAGGTTGAATTCCCTTAGGCATGTTATAATAAAAGCTTGCGAATCTTCTGTTAAAACTAGATATGGCCTCCCGCTCATGCCTCCTTAGGGAATAAAACTATGAACGTATTTGCTCCAGTGGCCTTCTCCTACCCCAAAACCTCAAGAATGTGCAAGAAATCTCTTCCCAAGTGTTGATTGACTTAGGATGCAAGTGTTTAAACCAGAGTTTGGCATCTCTTTGCAAGGATAGAGTGAACGCCTGCATGCATACATCGTCATGTTCTATCTCGAAAAGGTTAGAGAAATGCTCAAAGGCTTGTACATGTTTCTCAATAGTCAATTTTTCAGATTCTCCGTCGAACTTGGGGAGGTACTTGTAATATTTTGCGGGAAAATCATGGAGGATAGGAGGAAATTGTAGTGGTTTATATCAGCTTGGAGAAATGGGGGAGACAAGGTTAGGTATGATAGCTAAAATATCGTCCGAGGTTTCATGAATTTCACAGGGGTGTCCTTTGACATCGGGCGCTCCCAGATAAATATCTAGGAGAATATCAGATGTACAAGATGACACAACTCTTTCAGTTCATAAAGAAGGATATATAGGAACATATTCATGGCTCTGCTTAGGATGAGCTGGGATATAGAAGGCTGTTTTGATAAATCTAAGAAAAGATAAGAGCAAACTTATAAGATATGATAAGGCATCGTGGAAGAAATGTGGACTCGAGTGCTTGGACCTTCCGCCATGCATTTCTAAGATTTATGAGGGGTCCATTTTCTAGGAGGGATCTTCCAGCCTTCCTCGGTCATAAGATTTTTGGGTCACATCACCAGCGGAGTCGCCGAAGTCTGAATCCTTCAAGAGTGGAGTCGCTAGGTGAAAAGTGCTCAACCTTCTTGATGTCTGGCCAATTGTTCACAATCAACAACCAGATCAAAATATTTGTTGTTCTTCCCAGGGAGGATCTTCAAGTTCATCCTTGGCAACGATGCCAGTTTGTTGGCATCGGGATTTGAGCTGCCAAGGTCGAATGAGGGGAGGCCACTCCTGGGCAATAGTAGAATCGATTTAGACTGCACCTCTAGCCCTATGCAGTCAGAGAGGGATCTCTTGTTTGGTACCGAAGTCTACTCCACATAAGGTTGTCAATCGTGTGTGTCACCAGAGTCTACTCCACATAGGATTTTCAATCGGCATGATCAGGGGGCTAGGATCCTAAATGGGGAAAATTATGTTGAGGAGCGGTGCATGGTGGGATTACTGGGGGCAAGGAACCATGGGAAAATGGAGTCGAAACCTGTGTAAGAAACGATACAAACAGAAAGAATGATGTGGGATTGTAAACAGAGGCAAGATAGCCACTGATTTCCCAATCAGGAGATATTTAGCGGGCGATTAGAGGACAAGAAGGGACAGTCCATCGCATGGAGCACCAGTGAGATGAATTCCATGCAACTTTAGAAGAACCATTGATAAATTCCTGGAACAATAGCAAGAGCATAGTGAGTATGAATTCCTAACTGTTATACACTAAGTTGTAGACATGAAAGCAATCAACAAACTGGAATGGAAATAGGAAAGACATTTACATGTAAAGGAAAATACATATTGGGAAAAGCAACGACACAATCTCTGCCATGAGAAATAGTTCTTTCACTACAATTTATTCATACACAGGTATCAAGTTTTACAAATGGGGAGCCTCAGCCCGGGAATGTTTCCCAATCCAGTTCACTAACCCCTTTCTCCCTCTATCGGGAGTGTTTTTATATAATCCTATTGCTAAGATGACTGAATTAAAGATGTTACAAGTCGCCATCAGGCATTTAACAGTGCAAGGAGTGGACTATCGCCACGTTTTAAAAATATAAACAAACATTATGGCGCTAGTGGCCGCATTCGTTCTAGGTAACAGCTTGATGTGTCCGGCCGTCATGATGGATGATGAGTATGATGCCTCCCTCTCTGCCTGAAACATGTGCTTCCACCATGTTCAAATGCAACTTTTTGCATGGTCACACGCTGGAAAATTGGTTGGCCTCCTTCGCTGGTCCCGCCACATCTACCACCTACATCCTCTTCGGGTAACACTGTTACCTGTGGGCTTTGGAAGAAGTGCCGCATTACTTCTGGTTGAGACAGACCTATGGGGTGGTTTTTAATTATTGTACTCCTCACCTCTAGTGAGGTGAGCTCTCCTACAGGCACAAGGGTGTAGCATATCTACACCATCCCCATCACCCCTGGCAAGTGGACTTCACAAACCGAGCTGTTAGGGATTTAAACCCCTGACGCTCCCATCCGAACAAACTTTTATACATGGAACAGTCAATGACTGTCCCCTTCTACAAATGCTTTGGTGGGAGCGATGCTATCAGGGGTTTGTGAAAAAACACTTATGGGAAGTAAGTGTCCAGACCTCACGTCGTTGGAGACGCGGGTATCACGTCTAGTCTCTGATGGCTGGTGTCATCATTGGCAAGAAAATACCAAGGTGACAAGTGAGTATGAAACCTTCTCACCAACCATCAACACTCCCAGATGGATAAGCTTCTCAAACTAGTTCTTCATTGTCAAACTCTATCAGGCCTTTATGGATTCATGGAGAAATAGAACTCGGGCTCTGGAGATATGTTACTTCACTCTTGTTGAACTGAAGGCAGTGTTTATAGGGCTTTGGGACTGATCTTCGCAAAGGCTGGTCAACATTCCTGCACATTATGTCATTGAGTGTATCTGGTCTCAACATGTGCGAAGGCACGAGCAGAGAGATCCTTTACTTGCTGGGGATCTAGTCATTTGGTTTCATCGGCCGTGGCACCTTACTGTCTACTGTGGGAAGTAGTTGTGGATGCCATCTGGTACAGCAGATCCATGCTACATATTTCATGAAGTGGACTCTCCCATGTTTCCTTGTTCCTTTGAAGTGGGAAACGGAATGGTCCCTTGTGTTGCATTGTCTTTGCCTCGTGTGAGCAGTGGATTTTCTGGCTACTTTCCTCATTTCCATAGGCCAGCTCACAAAAAATCCACCTATCCTTTCGTGATATGAATATGCCACAGGGATAATTCCACCGATGTGCATGCTACAAATGGCGTCATAGAAATCGGCCAATCTGCGAGAGCGCAGATTACAAGCGTGAACGTCTCCTCCAATGTCATCTCCACACTGGATGGGAAAACTATACGGGAGTCTTCTCAGCCATCCAATCAAAGGAATCTTTTATGTCCACTGTCCACGTTCCATTCATCCTGCCATCATCTTTTCTCTTCTAAACACCGCGGGCAGTTCTGGATTGTGACATGTTCTTAACTGTCGATTGAGATCGACCTTTCATGCAGCTATCGATCCGAGTGGGCCCCACCATCTTTTGCAATGGGAAACTTAGATATTTGTCCATGCTATTTCACATTACGAAATGAACCGTAGCCATATATTTATCCCTTTTCTCATCGTGGCCGTCAATCTTCGCGACCTCTACCACTTTTTCGCAATTTGAGATTGCGGTTTTACCTGCACAAGTATAGATCATGAAATTAATTTAGGACACAGATCTGCCCCGAATCTCATCTCAACCATCGAAGGCCCCTGATCATTAGCACGTTTCGCAATATGGGACGGAAGTCTTCATCCTACATATTTGCTTGCACGAAGCAATTTGGAGCCATTGATCCATCTCTGATCAATCGTAGCCTTTGCTTATGAACCCTGCCTAATGTTAATAGCACACCTGCCACTTTCCTTGTTGAAGGGTGGTCACATGAAATTCGAGGGACTAGGACCCCTACCGAACCTCCATCAAGCCCTTAGATCAATCTGTTAAAAATAGAGTGTTAATAGATGGGTTGCAAAAACCAATTATTTGGTTGGTAATCTTATGACTTATATTGTTCTAATTGACTTAACCGTAAACCGACTTATAGACTATATAGAATGTTAACAACAATAATATTCCATATAGTTTATTTGTTTATATTTAACAATAGTATTAACATATTAATATAATAAAAAATAATATTCTATATAGTTTGTTTGTTTATAGATCTCATCGATATTCTGTGTTCGAGAGAGAGAAGGATGCTCAAAATCTGAAAGCTTCTAGGAGCATGGATTATGTGATAAAGTGAGAAACACTAATATGAAATAGACGTGGATATACTAACATTCAGTCATATGTGGACACATGACCCAAAGGTCCAGAGGATCTCATATTGAAATTTATTGTTGGGAGGAGGCCCCAATGAATGCTGATCTCTTTTCTATAATTGTGGATTCTATAGATGATCATGAGAAGTAGTTGGCATCTAGTTGGAGTCACGACAGACTCTAGAAATGGTCAGAGCCTTTTAGTCCTAAAGGATGTGATCAACTACTCAATTTACTTCTAAGGATATAGATAGAATTATTGACAGGTTGTTGGGGCGCACGCCTTAACGGTCACTAATTTTGGTAACTCCACGGTTTTTGTGGAAGCTTGTAAGCGGAGTTGCGACTCAAAATAGTCTTAGGGGTGTCAGAGTTGAGTCAAAGCCCTTTTTTTGTAATTGTACATAATTTTCGGGTGTAAGCCCATGATTTTTTAATAGTGCACTTATATAAATAGGCACTCATGTAAAGATGTCAAGATCATCTAATGAAATGAGGATCATATGATGCGAAGAAGTTAGATCTACTTTTGGGTTTTAAGGTCAAGTCGCAGTTGTGTGCATGGATGACTTCTGCAGCTGTGTACGCAGAGGGTTTTTGTAAGAAAGGAACTGCAGCTGAGTGCGCAGTTAGACTTGAGGGACGGATCTATTGTTGAGTGCACAGATCGGAACTGTTGTTTTGTAAGAAGTGGAATAAAAGCACAGTTTTGTGGATGTAGCCCCTACACTGGGGGTGAACCATGCTATATCTTGTGTTTTGGTTCTTTTGTGTGGTTTCTGTTATGTTTTGATGCTTTTGATAAGTAGGTGAATGCTAAAGTAAGATAATTGTTAAATATTAACTTCGCTGTGAATTCCCAGTTAAGGGTTAAGCAAGAAAAGTATTTTATCTAACTGCGAAGCTAATTAAGTGAATATCGAAGCTCTATTTGGTATAAATATTTGTTTTTAAGGCTAAAGGTACAGTAATATCCCTCTTCTTCTTGCAGAAACCTAATTCTGCGGCACCCCATAGCTGTTTCGGGTGAGACTGCAACATGTTCGCAGGTTGTTGCCGAAAGGGCCAACACTGTGGGTCTTTTTGTTGGTGCGAAGTTAAAGTATAAACCCCGGGTTTTCCCTATAGCACAACACAGGTGCAGAGGAATTTATCCTTGAGTCCAAGCTGAGGATCTTGGAACATTATACCACATATTGGTATTGGAGGTGTGGCTGAGACCTAATGAGCTCTTCCTCCTTTAACGGAAGAACACAGTTGAGATCCTGAGTAGATATAACATGATGGACTATGAGTACATGTCTACATTGATGGTAACAAATATAAATGATGTTGTTTTTTTATTCATATTTGGTGGATCCCACTGTACATGAAGTTGAGAGGATCTTTGATGTACTTGGTCATCACTAGGATAGTTGATACAACTTGCACTGAGGAGATGTGCTTATTTTCTCTATGATAGTCGGTGTTCAGATTGGCGCCTCACTCATTTTCACCCAACCAAGTTCACTCCACTCAAGGAAGAAGTTTGCTACCATATAGAAGAAGTATTTTCTGGGGTTCCCTATCTTTGGAGGAGTTTCTCCTTTGTTCTTGGGGTTTATCTTCTTCTATATGTGATTACTATTTATTTGGATGTCTGTTGTACTTTGAACTAATATCTCTATCACAAGGTTGGTGTGTTTTATCCCTTGTGGTTTCCAAGGTCAAAATATTGTGTCTATTATTTCTATGCTTGGTTGCTCTTTTAGTGATCCTACTATATATAATATTTGAATTATATTTCTACCTTTAAAAAATATCAGGTAAACCTTTATGGGGGTGTTTCCAACCCCCCCCACCAAAACACATGTTGGAATTTCTTTTGTGGTGGCGGGGGGGGGGGGGGGGGGGG
>LPNX010974575.1:161616-212322 GCA_001517045.1 Pseudotsuga menziesii
CCCTCTTTATCATGGAGAGAGGGTTCAATTTATAAGGATAAAGGGGTAGAGGAGGTTGAATATAAAGAGGAGAGGTCCAATGGATCCTCCTCTTAGGTTAGGGAACTAAATTATATTTCATCTAGATTCTAGGGATGATCCTCTACCTCATCCACCTTCGAGAAGGGCCTCGAAGCTTCCAATTTTTACTTCTAAATACCCCTGATGCACCTTGTTGTATGATACAAAGCACAAAAGAGGGGATGGCACACCTTTCATGAGGGGAAAGAGTGCTAGTGGCACTCCTTGTCATTGGAGAAAGAGTGCCAGCAAGGGGCTGGCACACCTTTCCGTAGGAGGAAGAGCGCCAATGCACCTATAGAGGGTAAAAAGGGTGGGAACAACCTTAAAATCAATCCATTTTAGTGAAGGAAAATTTAGGTATTAGGCATAAGGTTGACACATGGCTTAAGATGATGAGATTTTGGTGTAACAAAATGCCCCCCAAAGCACGGAGTTAGAGGAATTCTATAGGTGAATTCTTTGCAAAGTGAAGAAATCAAAGGCAAGGATGTTGGTTGGAAGGTGCTGTAGTACAACTGACTCAAATCTCACATGACTCATAACATGGTTGCCGACCAATACAATGTAGATCCATGGTAGTAGAGCCAATTGAACACAATCATGGCTATTAGACACAAGCATAGATCCATGATGAGATGATAACACAGCCATGACCAATACAAAGTGGATATGTGTAATATGACTCAAACAAACTCCATCGCAACCTAGGAATAATATCAGTGAACCTCGGGTCTTCAAGCCGAACTCGCAATGATACAAATCTAACCATGTGATTACAATGTATTTGCTTCGAACATGGTAGAACCCACTTGATTACTAGTCATTAATTTAAAGTGTTAACAAGCACGAGGAAAATAACCATTGATGTAAATGATTCCCAAGGTATCTCAATACATCCTCCAAAATGTGAATATAGGACTTGAATTCGAACACTCGGTAGAATCTTCCAATCAAAGGTCATTGATGGAAACCTACTATTGAAAGCGAGGAAACCTACCATTGAGGCATGTAGGATTCAAGGTACTTGACTTGGATTTTAAATCTAATTTCTGTATGAGGTGTTGAAGTCAACATGAATAGACTTATCAAAGGAGGGCCATGATGTATCCCCCATCATCGATACAAAACACGATCACATATGTTTTAGACCAACCTAGACAACAAATTGATATACAAGGCTGACTCAGAGATGACCAACATGATAGAAGGTAAGGTGACTGTAGATAGATGACAAAAATTCTCTTGAACATGGGCATGGCATGACTTGGAAGTACTTAATTTTGATGAGATTGATAGCAATCCCCTAATGCAATTGATTCGGGGAGTATTCTTGGAAAACTCAAATGAGCAAGAAGACTTAAGGAATCAGCAGGACTTGAAGACAAATAGATTACCCAAGTACTGAATGGATATGCAAACAAGTGCCATGTTCAAGAGTGACTATGTACTACCGTAACTCAACGAAATACAAACTCTTTCCTTAATTTCCTCATCACGTAGGATGAGTACCTCTTTTTTTATTTTTACAAGTTCAAAGAGGGTAACAAACAGTCGTTGTAGCTCATTAAGTGATGAGTCCATTTGCATATGTTTTATGAACCTGAAAAAGGAGGGGTTCATTACCAGAAAAGGTTCCTTCATCGTTTAATTTTGTGAGTCTGAAGAATGCAAACTCAGTTGTCGTTTCATGTTTAGAGATTCTGAAATGACTAAGAAGACTCCATAAATGAATTTTTCAAAAATTTAGTCCTTGAGGCCTGAAAAAGTATAAAGTAATGCCTAAGAGAAATCTTCCGGTCATGATTGAACAGAGTATACATTTTTCGTAAGTAGTGTCCCCTGGTCCAAAAAAGGGGTAAAATATCACCAGGAAGACGACTCTTCAGGTCCTTTTATGAGCGTGAAGAAGACAAGTTCACTCGGAAATATTTTCACATTTTAAGAGTCTGAAAAGAGATTAAATAGGACTCTATTAAAGTTCTTTTTTCATAATCCAATTTTAACGAGTCTGAAAAAATAGTAAAAGTACACTCAATACCTCTTCAATGAGTTTTTTAATGAGCATGATGAAGGTATAAAAGGAACTTGAAACCTTTTTCATGATTGAATCCAGAGCACAAAAAAATGATAAAGTAAGATCAAACCACTTTTCATGTTTTGGTAGAGCACAAAAAATGAAAAGTAAGCTCAACACCATCTTACTGTTTTTAACAAGCTCAAAGATCGGTTGAAAGAATGCTCAGGGTATCTGCTTCATTTTTTAAGGGGCTTGGAATAGAGAAAAACTATGCTCAAAATGAATCCCATTTACAGGTGAGTTCCCAACATGATGTCTCATGGTTGGTACTTTCCCCCAGTATAAATGTCAAGTAGCTTAAATCCAATATAAAGAGGGAGGGTACATGGCCTCCAAGATTCTTTTCATTTGCTTTACAAGAATATGGAATGAAGGTTCAAATATTGATTCTTGACACAAGGGAAGAATCTGTTTCATTTTTTTATGAGCTTGACATGAAAAGGGAACTCTGCTCAAGGTGACCTGTTTCATTTTTACACAAGCTTGAAACATAAAATAACTATGCTTGTTGGCATCCATTTCATTTTTTAATGAGCTTGACATAGAATGGGAACTTTTCTCACTGACATCTATTTCATTTTTTAACGAGCTTGACATAGAATGGGAACTGTGATCACAGACATCTGTTTTATTTTTTAACGAGCTTGACACACAATGGGAACTATGCTCACAAATAGTTCTTAGTGAACATGATATCCAGAGGTTGGTAGGTTTCCCCCTTACAAAAAGAGGTAACGAATTATCTCTAGTATGATGTCCAGAGACTGGAGACATGCCCCCAAAGCTTAACTTCATCACAATGTTCGGAGTCGAGGGACACGATAGGTGAAGGGGAAGGAACCGAAAGAACATGCAGGATATTCAGGGAAGTCTAATGACTAGGAGTCATACGATGATCAGGTTTTAAAAAGGAAAGCTGATCAATGGTCACAATTTTCCCATCACCAGGAAAATACATCACTCGAAAGAGTGTGGATAGTACAAATTTCATGGCATAAACATAATCTCGCCCAAGGAGCAGATTAAAATATAAGGGAACTTGGACTACCATAACATCGATGCAGACAGTTTTCCCTCCTAAAGTGATAGTAAAATGAGGAAGGATCCCTAAAGGCACAACAAGTTTTCGATTAAAATCCAGTATCTTATAAGTAGCTAGCACAAGCGGGGGAGGACCTATGGCTTGCCAAGTGGTTGAGGATAAGATACTAACATAAGCCCCTTAGTCAACAATAGCATAGAGTATACTCTTAGCCATAAATCTCACAGATATTTGGAAAGGAACACTTAAATGAAGACGAGATTTTGTTAGGTTACTCTAGTCAAAGGAAATAACTTCAGTGCTTGGAGAGGGTTCTATCGAGAGTTGGCAAAATTTCCTCTTGCGTATAATAATCATAGCTAAATACAAAAAATTCAGTGGGTTTTAAATCACCCTCAACTGGAAGAGAGGGACAAGATCAATATTGTGCCAAAGTGACTACTTCAATCTCAACACTCTCTAATGAAAGAGTGGGATCGAGTGGAGACGACATCGAATAGACCACTTTAACATCACTCTCTAAAGAAAGAGTGGGATCGACCACTTGGTCAACCAACAGAAGGTCAAGGGATAACTTACGATAACTGGGTGGAAGCCATTTTTGAGGAACAATAATGTCTTCCAACAACTTCAAAGCTTCATCCATGTGAGGAAAAAGGTAAATAAGGTGCATCTCCTTACATAGCAAGCAAGGTTATATGGCCTTTCCTTTTTGACTCTTAACCATAGAGTCATTAGTTGATGGGTTATCATCAGTATGATGAACATAGATTGATGAAATAGGCTGTTGGAAAGCCTCATACCACACTTCTAAAACCTAGGACAGACCATGAAAATCCTTAAGAATATGGTCACCCTTTCAAATTCTACAAAGAAACTTGGGCTTACGAGGTTTTCTTGTGGCAAAATCAACACTCTCACCACTCTAAACAGTGGCTAATGGGTTTCCAACATGACAATCAGAGGTTGGAGCTGTGACCTTCTGCTTAGTATTCTTCTTCTTAGCCTTATTTTTCTTCCTGTTCTTACCTGCCCATTTACTAACATCATAGTTTTCAATAGATGAAGAGGAAGGAAAGGAAGTTGATTCAAAGTTCAAGGAAGAAGGAGAAGGGTTAACATGAGATTGATGCTCATGCGGTGAAGGAATGTGATCCGACACAAAAGGTGCATTTGGTATAACGATATTGGAGAATAACCACACAGGTAATCCTATAGTCAATCTAGGAAGACTCAAAGTGGCCATAAAGGGAGAACCAACATCTCCACAAGGAGGAGAATAAAAAGACATACCCTGAAAAGAGGTCTCTTGGGTAGTGGTCCTAGAAGAGTCTTCCATATCTAAAATTTTCTAAAAGTCTCTAAAGTACCACACAAATAAAACACTACTCAATTCTAAAAGCCACATGCAAACTGTGTGAATAGGAGTGGATGAAAAGTCATGATTCTCATAGGATAATCAAGGTGCCACAACTCGCTATATACCGCAGGATCCAATAGTAAAACATAACAAGGAGTATTGGGACTGTACCGTTGTTCGAATACCTGACTACTAGGATGAAACATGCATATTAATCTTCCTAAGTGTTGTTCTCGATGTATTGCAATGCCAATATGACGAAAAGGTTAACTCAGTTGGTCACATGAATCCTAAGAGGGTCTCCCGATATAAACTAGGTACATGGGAGCTCAACTTTGTAGTGGTTCTATCTAATGCACAACCGCTAAACAGGAGCCTTCTGATATACAACCGAGTACATGAAGTACTTTTCTATATACCCAAAGGTACATGAAAATCCATTCTATATACTGGTTGGTACGTGGAAGAACTACAAGCCTAGGGATGCAGTGCAGGAAAATAACGATAGCTTCCACGCTTAAATACACTGGAATAGGTCTCTAACATACACACAGTTACTAAATGATTTTAATCCTAAGATACCGTTGATTTTATCTTATGAGGTTAAGTGGATACATGAGGTGTAGAGAGGAAATGTAAAAAGAATGCAAACCCTAGCTACATGACGATGCACATTTTTCTTTCGATGAAGAATACCTAAGGTAGGGAAAGAGTTTTCTTTTCAAACCAACATGAACATGAGAAACAAAGAAATGAAGAATCCCTTTCTAGAGTGCAATAACTCTAACTTTCTGTAATAATAGCCCAAAAAGTGCAATGAAATCAAAGATGCAACAAATATTAACAATTCATAAAACAAAGAGGTGAAGCACTTTTATTTTCAAATGCATGTATCAAAATGAAACTTGATAACTAAACTCTTTTCAGATCTACATACAAAAAAAGAGAGAACATCTACAACACTCCAATCATTCAGAAATCAAAAGGAAGATGACAAGCATCCAAACAACTCCAAAACACTCAAGAATTTCTCCCAATATAACGAAATGCAACCAAAACTCAATGATTGAGGGTGGAGGAAGGGTTTGGAGATCATATCTAACAATCTGAATAGATCTTAAAATATATGGTAATGTGCTTAGGGATGGCAATACTGAAGCAATAGGTGAGGGATTGAAATTTATATCCACAACCAAGTTACTCACTTGACTAGAAAAACATCCCAAACTCAACAAAATTCACCCCAAACTAAGGTAATGTTGGACTTAGGGACTCTACGACTATCATATGCAGCTGACAAACCGCAATCCATCAAACCAAACTACAAAAATGAAGGGAATTTGAACCGATCTCTAAGTTTTGAAGGGTTGGTGCACCTTCCTATAACACTGCACCAGAGTGCCATAGAGGGGTTGGAGCACTTACTACATTGGGAAATAGTGCCAGTGGTGCACTTATAACACAGGGAAATAGTTCCAACAAGACAAAGGCACTTTGTATACACTATTCAGGTGGGCCAGAGAGCGAGAGAGGATAGAATTCCTAGGGGAGAAGGGCTAGGGGTCAAGTACTGATCCCAACAAGAGTCAAGGAGGTCCAAGAAACTTTCAAAAGACAAAATCCAAAGGTAAGAGGGTATCTAGAGGCTAGAAAAAGGATTGATGAAAAGACATGAAATCAAATACAAAATAAATTAGATCTATATCATTCCCCAGTATGGTCTCCAAATTTGTTAGTGTATAAATCTACTCAAGCGGACTCAAGCCAGATCTCCCTAGTCCAAGTGGATCTAGAACAAATCAAGTACATAATACTAGAAAACTTTCCTAGATCAGTCAAGATACAATATGAAGAGATGAGTACCTTTCCTCAGATCTGTAGGTCTTCTCCTTATTTGTTGCTTCGAGCTCCAGGTCTTCAGATATCCAATTGCAAAACCTTATCAAAGAGACAAAACAAACAAAAGGTGAAAGCATACATATATATAAGATGATCTAAGCTAATATTTAAGGAAGAAAGATCTAAATATCATCAAAACAATAACATTTATGGAATTATTTTTGTATTACTGTAATCAAGGAGATACATAGAATTACATAGGGAAAGAACATTACAACCTAGCCTTAACGCTATAATCTTCCATCCAAAAATCCAAGACAAGCCTTCAAAGAGTGATGATAAACCTCCCAAAGGATGGTATTTTTTCTCCTAAAGGATTATAGGGATCACCTAGAAATTCCACCAGCATAAGAGTACCATGGTCCTTCCCCTCTTTACCATGGAGAGAGGGTTCAATTTATAAGGCTAAAGGGATGGAGGGGGTTGAATATTAAGAGGAGAGGTCTAAGAGATCCTCCCATTATCTTAAGGAACCAAATTCCACTTCACCTAGAATCTAAGGATGATCCTCCACCTCATCCACCTTTGAGAAGGGCCTCGAAGCTTCCAATTTTTTCCTCTAAACACCCCTGGAACACCTTGATGTAGGAGATAGAGCGCCAGAGAGGGGCTCATGCACCTTTCAGGAGGGGAAAGAGTGCTAGTGGTGCTCCTTGTCAAGGGAGAAAGAGTGCCAGCAAGGGGCTGGCACACCTTCCTTAGGAGGAAGAGCGCCAACCCACCTAGAGAGGGTAAAAAGGGTGGGAACAACCTCAAAATCAATCTAGTTTAGCAAAGTGAAATTTAGGGATTAGGAATAAGGTCGACACATGGATTAAGATGACAATATTTCTGTGTAATAGATGATGTGAGCAAGACTTCTATTCCATAGTTCACTTGAGCTAGTGATTTCATGGACAATGGATGTTTTTGGATGTTCCTTGAGTTTGTACGATCCTCCTTATTCACAAATTACCACAACATCTTTAATTGTCTTTCCTTTGGTCCACATGAGTACTTTTCCATCTATAAAAGCAACTCTATATCCTTTCTTATCTAATGCTGATATGGAAAGTAAGTTCTTTTTCAAACCTGTTACATATAGTACTTCCTTCATCTTCATGGAGGTTCCAGAGTCAAGCTTGTAGCTTGATTCACTAGTGCCTTTGATGGGATATTGATAGTCATACACTAATGATACTTTTTGAGGAGAGTTATTTTCTTCAAGTATTGACATATTTTTCTTCTTCCATGTCATGTGCTTTGAAGCACCACTTTCAATAAGCCTTGTATCTTCTCTAGGTGTTACAGACCCAAAGAGTGCAGAGAATAGTACATATTCTTCTACATCTTCTTCTTTTGTTTGTCTCTTTTGAGGCATTTCTTCTTCTTCTTCATCCTCATATTCAACTGTATGAGCATGATGTCTATTGGTGTTGTTCTTCTTCAATGGATACTCTCTGGAAAGGTTTCTTATCTTATGGCAGTTATAACATTGATGTTTGGAGTAGTCTTTCTTCCAACTGTTTTCTCTTTTCCTTTGAAAATTATTTGGAGTTTTATAATCCTTGTGACTATCCTTCTTGAAGCTTGAGTGTCTTCTTCTTATGGTATGGGTGGATAGATCTTGATCATATTCTTTAAGTAGAGCTTCTCTGCTAGATACTCTAGCTTCCTCTTGGATGCCAATCTTCCCATACAATGTTAAACTTCATACTTTCTTTTATGGCACACATAGTATATATGAATGAATCCCAATTTCTCGTGAGACCATTGAGAGCATTCATAACTAGTTCATATTCATTAAGGGAGTCTCCAATGGAATCTAGTTGTTCCTTGAACTGGGAGACCCTTGTGAAGTAATATTGAATGGATTATAATTTACTCATCTTGGTATCCTTCAGTTCATCTCTCAAATTAATATTTATGTTGATGTTATTTCCCTCATAAATTATGGAAATGGAATCATACATTTTCTTTTGTGTCTCTTTATATGAAACTTGAGGAATCAAGTGATCTTTGATAGAATCAACAATGATCCTCATTGCCTTGATTAGGTCCTTTTGGTGCTTCTCCTTAGCTTCATATTCATATGGTTATACAACTTCATCTTTGATGTATTTGTCAATATCATTCTCTCTAATAATGATTCAAATCCTATACTTCCATGCTTGGAAGTTTTCTATGGTTTCTAGCTTTTCGTCAAGCTTAGTGCTTGGGGCCATCTTATCCAAGAGGTCACTAAAAATTGAAATTTCTCAAAATGAAAAGTTGAGCTTACTAGGAGATTCACTTGATTGAGGCAATTTGGTTGGTCCACTTTGTTTCTAGATATTCCAAATCTTCACCCTTCAAAACTAGCTTGCGATATTTCAGTTTCTAAATATTTTTGGTTATGGTTTTCTGCAGTTTTTTTGTTAATGACCAAACTAGGGTTTGGATTTCCTAGAGATTCACCCACTCAAAAAAATTGATATAGGTCTCAATATATTCTCTCTAGAGGGGCACAAATTTATATGTAAGCAGATCTTCAAAATCCACAATTTTGCAGAAACCCTAATTTCTTATCAGAGGGAGAGGAGAGAGAGTTTCACCTTGAGAAATTTTTTATATTCAGGATAGATCCAATACCATGTTAATATTTCATATGATTAGATATATATCATTATTTTTAATCAAAATTCACAACATTAGCATATGCATAATCACTGAAAGAAACACAATCACAAGATAGATATAGATTTATCCCAGGAAACCCTAAAGGGGAAGAAAGCCCAGTAAAACTTCCTCTGTATAGATGTATAAGATAAAACCCCAAAACAGGTGATCCTCCTCCTTGTTGGTATGTCTCTATCTCTCTTATGTGATATACACAAGTGAGTGTGTGTATTCAAATGAGGAGCACAACTCCTCTATTTATACTCTTTCTGTCACTTGACTTTTAACCTAACAAGTTGACCCCACTAAACTGACTGGGATGAATTCACCTAGGAAGACTCAAAACAATATTATATTATATTCATTAGGTTACTATTTAACCGACTTACAAATGGAGGTTATAGCTCATGGAGCTATGATGACCAAATACAATAGTAACATCCTGACAAAGGAATAATACATATCCCTTGGGGTACATCAGTAAAATACATTTAGAATATTCTTAGAAGTTACAATATTTCAACAACAACCTTCCTTAAAACATTTGTGTCAATGGAAGTAAAACAAGATAACTTGTAACTAACTAATATCAACTAACATAAGGTTGTTAATCCCTCCTCAAATCATGTAATCAATAATCAATAAAGTCACAATATAATTTGGTAGGGGTGGAGAAGAGAGACCATATATTAAATGTCAAACAACAATTACAAAATCATACTTGATATGCTGTCAACACTGGCATCAACATAATTCATATTCCTCCTACTTTGACCACTTATAAACTTCAACCTCGCTTCAAATTCCTTGTCGTGTATGAATGGGAAACTCAACAAGGGATTAGATCCGAATCCGAGAAAGGGAGTTAACTTCAGAAACAAGAGTGTTTATAGAGGAGATTAGTCATAAAAATATAAGGCCAAACATACAAGGAAATTCTCGAACATAAGGGTAGTAGAATGGTTAATCTTCCTTCTCCAACAATTGAACCCAATTTATACTATCAAAAGTTGGTTAAATTCATTGGTAATGAGAATTAGGGTAGTACATGTGGACAAAACCCATAAATACCATTCTTAAGTGCATTATTAATGTATTAAAAAAACCAGAATGTACCCACACCTTTATTGAAAGAAAGGAGTAGGTACCCACGTGTTGCTTGAAGGAAACACATGGGTATGGGGTCAAAACACAATTTGACACATGTTTTATGTGTAACAGAGGTAGGAAATGGATAATATCTTGGTGAACAAGGCATCAATGGTTAATGAAAACCAAATAAATCTATACCAAATTCCCCTTAATGTATGAGGTTAGTGGAGGGGCTAATGGCTGAAACATATTATAATAACACAAATGAATTTGATAAGTTGAAGTAGGTGGAGTTCAATGAAAATAGGATCTTAAAGGTACCTACGAACAAAATTAAAGTATCATATTACTCTTTTCCTCGGGGCACACATACCCATTCTCAATGGAAAAACAAGCATGGATGACAATCAAGTACACTACAAATCCATGAAGTAAATAGAATATAAAATCATGGTCACGAAAAGGTATACAATCGATCCATGCCAAATGTAAATTATAGCCATGAGAAAATACATAGTGGATCTATGTCTTAGTATACATGAGGATAACAACAAAAACTGAGTGAAGATACATACTTTTCACTTCAAAGGCACAAATGTCATATAGCTTGATGGTACTATATATGCAACTCAAGAAATATAATACGAATGATATTCCACATAACTCAAAGTATTGAATCAACTAATTCCATCGAACACAAAAATCTACACCATGCGAATGATTGATCTAATGGTGAACATGGGAGAAACCATTTGACCATTGGTCCTTGATGTTTTTTATTGACAAATATGTGGCAACCCCTCAATGAGGAAAATGGGCACCAAGGTACTAAGTACATTCTATAAAGTGTGAATAGATGTATTGATTTCAAGCACTCATAGAATCTATCAAACATGAGACGTTGATGTAATTCCATTATTAATAGTGAGGGAAACTTCCATTGATATTACAAGCCCCAATGTACTATAAAGGTATCTAAGTATCGTTCCTAAATAAAATTCATTGGTGTGGATATAAAGAGATTTGTTTGAAGGAGGGAATTAAGGCATCCCTCATCAGCCAACATAAGGTATCAGGAACATGAATTCAATTTCTTGGACAATAATTTATATAACACACCACTGAGTACATTTTCTATGTTTTCCCAATGGAAATAACACACAAAGAAAATAACCTAGTAGGAATCTATAACGAAAAATTTCTAAAAGTGAAACCCAAGGTACAACATGAATTCAACCATGTGAATAAATGGCTTATTGTTGAACACATGAGAAACCACCCAACTAGGAATCAATGATGAAAGTCAGTGATGAGTGTAATTCCAGAAACTAGTGAGGAAAATAAGTGCTAGGGTGCTACTAACTCTAGATGATCACCTCCTCGATTAATGTGTCACAATCAATATGAGATGACGCACTAGTGAGAAGGAAATGATGAATCTTCCTACACTAGCACAAGAAGAACACAAGTTATGATGAAGAAGTTGATAAAAACATGAAAATTGGAGGGTATATATGAATGGTCATGGAATATTAAGAATGATCAACATAAACTTATATAATCCCTTGAATATATGTCTGACTCAAAATGCAACATGTGTGAAAATTGACACCAAAATGGAGACTAATGATATAAATTTGTAATGCAGGATGCATTAATAGATTCTCCATAGTGATTTGAAGAGAACCAACTAAAGAAGTATAAAAATCAAAGACCGTGGTTCAAATACTAAGGCAATACTAAGACCCAACTATCAACCACAAGTGCAATACTAGTGATTTGTTGAAGGATAACATACCTTGATTATTTCGATATATAGAATAACTATATATATCTTAGTCCCCCCTCTCTTTTACACACACACACACACACACACACACACACACTATATATATATATNTGTGGACACCCATAAGAATCTTTACTCCTTGGATAAGTTTTTGAAATTAAAAATAAATAGATGCAAAGGAAAGATACTCAAGAGAATGCATAAGCTATAAGAGATAGAAAAATGCAATGGCCATTGGGATCAAAAGTACAAGAATTGGTTTGCAATAAAATATGAAAATTAAAAATTGATAATGGGATTCCCATAAGGATGGATAAAAAAGGAGTTAGAAGAAAACATGTGGATTAAAACATAAATTTATGTTGCGGCTAAAAGGGATCCTAAGACTATGAGAAAATTCAACATGGAAACCAAAATGTGATTGAGGTGCTATCTATGGTGGCCCATGATAGGTAGGATTTACCAATCAAATTGTGACAATTAATAACATGAGAAGTGGATAAATGCCACAACTTTGTGGGATGGATCCCAAGGAAAAATGAAAGAGGGACTGATAAATGCACAATGAAAGTAAAAAATACTTATACCTACATACCATCTTGTGTTCATTTACTTCAATATCCAAGTGAAAATTGACATCCAATGCCAAATAAAATTCCATACAAACCTTCTTAATCTTACAAAATGTCAAAAATTATTTCTTAGAGTAAACGTTTTCCAAAATCCATGATGAAATTGGGGTTATATGGTTTATTAAAAGCGTGTAAATGTGTGTTTATAAGTAGATAACCAAATAAACTTGGAAATTGACCACAAAGATTTAGAGAACCAAATATCCTGTCATAGATTTCAAATATTTTGATTGACCAAATCAATATTCATTGAATCTAGGTATTTCTCATGTCGTATCTCTCATTTCATTTATTTATTTTTTCAAAAATTTACTAGAAATTCATTGGTGGTGAACCCCCAAAAGAAGTGGAACTGTGTACCCACACTTTCCTTCACATGTGGAATGGGTAAAATACCTTACCCATACTTGTGGTGAAATAAAAGTGTACGTACATGTGCATGTATCCACTAAAAATCACGGGTACCCTCTAAAGCATGATAAAGAACAACTTAGATTCCAATTTTTTTTCTCAATGCAAAGCTACATAAAAGATGGAAGAGAGATATAGAGATCATGAGGTAGTATATATCCAATATTTTATTGATCCTATGATGATGAACACAATTTGGTCTTGCAGAGTCCTCAAGTTTTCAAGTTTCCAAACATGCAATATAAAAAATAATTACTCCAAATGCTTATAGGTCAATGAATACCATATCATCTATCTTGAATCTAGGTTTTTTTTGTATTTGACTATATATGGTTTTTGTTTTTAGAGGTATATTTATGTGTAAATATGTGTGTGTATGTATGTACATACATACATACGTACATACATACATACATATATGCATGTATGTATGTATGTATGTATGTATGTATGTATGTACGTATGTATGTATGTACATACACACACACACACACACACATAGAGAGAGAGAGCAGGTACTAACAAAAAATTTGATGGTATAGACATAGGTCCCGTTGCACTAGTTGGATACCCTAGGCACCATTGTAGAGGCAGAGATGAGGACAAGACCATAGTACGAGTAGAGGCTAATAGAGTCTTTAAAGAGTCTAGAGGAACCTTAATGGGCTAATCAATAGGGTAATAATGGCATAGATAAAGGATCTTTTGAAGTTTCTTCAGAGGTAGGTTGTGGGAGTACCACACACATGATTCCAACTCTTTCGCTAATTGGCCACTACCATAATTGGTTACCATTAGAAACATGTTGGGCTAGGAATCGAGTTATAGGATTTTATGTATGTCCATTTTTGTATCATTGGACCTATGCTATATCATTAGGGATTGAAACCCCAATTTTGTTTATGTCATTACATGTTTTGGACATGATGTCATTTTATTATGATATATATGCATGGATTTTATGTCCTACTTATTTGTGGAAAAAATGATGTGTTTTCTTTTCATGATAATGTACAATTATGGTTTGTTTTTAAATTAATGAGAAAATCTCCAATCTATTACATAATTAGCTAATGCATTAGCTACATCATTAAACCTTATGAAAATATTATTGTATGTAATAATTCAAAAATTAACACTTGAGAAGTCTCACTTGCAAACACTTCCATAGAAGCGTAGGATCTTAGACATGATAAATGTTGTTAAGATGTAACGTTGCCAATTGTGAGTCCAAGTGAACTACTGTACACTAAATTACAAGTGGCATAGATTTTGATAGTAGTTCGATAACTAAACTATACCTAGTGACGTTGTTAGCCATAGGACCAAAACAATCATCCCCTAATCTCACAAGTTGAACCGTAGGAGAATACATCATCCAAGTTGTGGAAATGGAATTTCAAGTCTGATGACTACCACCATCCATGGATACCTATATAAATGTGTGTCTAATGAAATCTTCAATTAATCACAAATCATGATGATATTGAAAAAAACCAAAACAATTATAAACCAAAAACAAAGTAGAAAAAACTACTTATGTATAACATGTACAATGGATATTGTCCAACATTGTTGTCTAAACATAATACCTCTTTTATATAGATCCCATGATGAGGATAATTTAGAAATTTTCCTTCATCATATTCAATATCATAAGCTCCTTTACTAAACACATGCCTCACGTTGTAAGGAATGTGCCACTTGGGATTATCTTTTCTGGCTCCCAAGGCATCTTTGTCTTGGTCATAAGAAAAACCATATCTCCTTTAAAGAATATTTGAGGGAAGACATATTTATTGTATTTTTTATTAACATGTTTCTTATGTGCTGCATTCAGAGTGGCCACATATTTGTAGTGTTTGTCAAGACAATTCAAATAAACAAGGAGTTCTTCTTCAGAAGTTGTGTTAAGCAAGAGATAAAAAATACGTTTCAATGAGGGAATTTGACATCTAATTGAAAATATAAACTCCATTCCATAGATTAACTAGAATGGAGTAAGTCCTATAGATTCCTTGACTAGGGTTTGATATTCCCAATTTGCTAGAAAAACATTAAATGCCAATAATTTTTACTCTTATTGATCATTTGCTAGAGAATGATCTTCAAAAGTATATTTACAACTTCTACTTGTTAATTCTCTTAAGGATATTAAGGGGAAGAGTTTTCCTATTTGAACCCTAACTTGGATGCAAACTATGTCATAATTTTATTTTGAAAATGAGTGTTGTCTTTAGTGAAAATTTTATTAGGCAGAAAAACCTAGCAATGTTTCTATTGAGTATGAATAGCGGCTATTGTTTCACCATCCTTAGTAATGGTAGGCATAGCTTTGGCCTGCCTTGTGAAGTAGTTCATGACCACAATAATGTACATGTGTCTTTTCATTGAGACTAGATGAAATAACATGAAATCAGCCCCTGATTTTCCAAAGGGGCCAACTGTGACAATATGAAATAATGAAGTAGGGTGTGCACAAATTTTTTTCATGACAATTTTAAAGGGATGACTTTTATTTACCGCTTCAATGCAATATTTTAAAATGGAGGGAAAACAATATCCTACTTTGTATCATCGATAATGAGGTAACTCTTATCATGATGATGAACACATTGATGTCATCAAAGGAAAACTGGGAAGGGAACCTTTATGTATCGAGATATACATGAATGTATCCACACCAAGGGCCATTAAATTTAATGAGAAATAGATGTTCAATGGGTAATGAGTCATCTTCAACGTGATTCTCACTATGTCACAGTAAATTTGACATTAACTCAACAAAGGCAAAAGAATATTTCAATTTACAAGATGCAAATTCCAACTCAGATTCATATAGGATGACAATCTATTTGGACTACTTGCCCCTGATTAGTCATCAGGTCAATATATGTTTCAATTTAATGAGAAATAGATGTTCAATGGGTAATGAGTCATCTTCAACGTGATTCTCACTATGTCACAGTAAATTTGACATTAACTCAACAATGGAAAAAGAATCTTTCAATTTACAAGATGCAAATTCCAACTCAGATTCATATAGGATGACAATCTATTTGGACTACTTGCCACTGATTAGTCGTCAGGTCAATATATGTTTCAATTGATTAGAATTTTTTATCACTATTAGTCATTGAAAGAGAATATAATGTTGGAGTATTTGAACAACATGAACTACTACCAATGCCATATTTTCAATGTAAGAGTATTGCAATTCCAAGCAAAGAAGGACTTTACTCAAATAATATACCATGTTCTCTAGGTGTGAATCATCTTCCCAAACAAAGACCATTCCATTAGTTGATTTATATCCCAAGGATAAATAAGGAATTTCTAGCTATAGTATAGACTACCCAACACTAGGGAAGACATCAAGGCCCTTTTCAAGGCTTAAAATGAACATTGTGTAAAATCATCCCATATTAATGGAATTCTCTTTTACAAAATGTGCATGAATCCTTTGTAATCTTTTCAGAATTAGTGATGAATTGATGTAAGAAATTTTCCTTTCCTTGGATACTTTGCAGATGATTAATATTGTGTAGGGGAGGCAATTGAACTATTGCTTCCACCTTGAAAGGATAAATCATGATCCCATACTTCAACACAATGAAATTGAGAAAAATATCAGACTTGATGAAAAACATGCATTTGTGTAGATTCAAACAGATTTTTTAGAACCAACATATTTCAAATATTGCATGAATATGTGTTGGATGATTGATACTTATCTATGATTGGGTGGTGAGATCATATAGACAAGGTTTGACAATATGTTTGATTTCATGAAAAGGATATGGCATGGCCCACTAAAATTTAACTCTAACACCTTTGAGACCAAATGAAATTTTCAAGTATGCAAAGGTTCCCCAAGGATAGATAAATATTGTCTTATGCTAATATTATGGGTGAATGTTGTAGTAAGGTGGATTGCATAATTACCAGTGATACATTTTATAGATTATATTAGTAATGAGATAAATAATAGACAAGTAATGGTTGATGGAGCAAAACATATTTCTATTACTCAATAAGAACACATACAAGGTTGATTACATAAGATCGAACTGATTCTATATCCGACTCTCTAGCCTATTTATATGATTTACAAGAGGTTACATAGCTACTTGTCGGTTCAACTAATCGACACAACCTATGGAGGTCAACATAATCTATTGATATGTTTTACAAGGAGTGGGTCGTAGGACCTAGCCAACTAGCCGACTTAGGCTCCTCCAACATATTCCCCACCTCAAAATATTTCTTTGTCCTGAATAAATGAGGAGATGACACACATTGTCATAATGTGTATACCAATTCTACAAAAATTCTGTGGTTACAACAGATTCTGAGGCCCATTGTGCTATCATGTTGTGTCCTTCTGTAAAGGATGTATATTGATTTCTCACAAGAATATAAGTTTCCTTGGCCTGATCCCGTCATTTCTTATTCAGCTGTTCCTGTAGGGTCGACACGACACTTTCAAATATAATGTAAGATTTTTCAAGAGGCCTTATCGTAGTTGGTCCTCGGTAGGTAAATATAATATGCTGGGATAAGTTTTCACACTTAGTCAAGAATGCGTATTTCTCTGTCTCTAGTTTTTCAATGTGCTCTTTTCCTTCCATTCTTGTATGTTTGTGCTAATGGTCAATTGCATATGTAAGAATATCTAGCTCTTCTTCTTTTTCTTTCCAGGGGTAAAATGTAGCAACTGAACTGAATTGATCTATGTGTATGAGAAGACGTGGATGCTGCTGTAGGTGCTGGAGGTGTTGCTGCTGCTTCTGTCTTAATTTTTCTCATTTATTTTTTTCTTTCCTTTGATTTCTTTTCCTCTTTTATTTCTCTTTGTCTTTTTTTTCTCTAGATCTTTTTGTTTTTTTGTTGCTTTCTCTATCTCCATTGTTTTCTGTGGTCTTGGTGGTTCTTTAGTTTGTTTTGTGACTAGATTTGTGGTAGTATCATCATTAGAGTTTAGTGGAAGTAAACTGGTGGTATCAGGATGGAATGGTGGAAAATTCGAGGGTGGATCGGGCTACCTTTTGAGTCGGTTTGATGTGGAAGTGATGGTAGTAATTCAGGGTTGTTAGCCTTAAAGTGACCTCCTCTTGGTCCATAATGTGCTTCATTGATTATAATTTATCTTTCATGGTCGAGAACAAATCGTTGGGTGCAACTTTCATTGCTAGGATCTTCCTTTTATTTTCATTCATTCCTTCTAGAGATTTCCCTTCTTCCAGGAATTGAGCAATCTATGCTAGTTATGATGGTACAACTTCAATTCTATATAAGTGATCATATGGTAATTTATCCTCAATTCCAGTCGGTTCTTCACCTGTGTCTATTCACCACAAGTGTTTGGGTCCGAAATTTGTTTTGCCTGGTCATACTATGACTTCGAACTGAAATTATTGGAATAACAACAACCATTGAAAAATTCTCCCATGATGTAGAGGTTTATTGACCAAGTATATTAGTGCTTGGTGGTCTCTGTAAAACACAAATGTGTTAGAAAGTATATAGTGTAAGTACTTTTGGAGTGTGAATACCATTCTTAGTGCTTCTCTTTTAGTATTTGAATAATTCATTTTTTCCTTATTTAGTTTTTTGTTGATGTATGCATTGGGATAGTCCATTATCTCATCGCCAGGTTGACTTAGTATTGCGTCGAATTCTATTCCCAAAGCATCTATATGTACATGGAATTCGATTGACTAGTTTGGAAACCTTAGTATGGACACTTTGACTAATTTTATTTTTAAGATGTCGAGTGATGCAATGCATTCGTTGGTCCATTGGTACTCTTGATTTTTTTTTAATAATTCTTCTAAGGGATAATTCATTTCAGAGTAGCGTCGAATGAATTTCCTCTAGTATCCTGTATGTCCTAGAAAAATTCTTACTTGTTTAGGATTGATTGGAGGCTTTAAGTCAGGAATTATTTTGATTTTTTCATAGTCGACTTTAATACCTTATTTACATACGACATGTCCCAACAGGATTCCTATCGGAGTTGTGAATATGCATTTCTTGATATTTAGGGATAATTGTATTTGTTGACATCTCTCCAATGTAAGTCTTATCCATTTGTAGTAATATTTCAACATGGAGAAAATCGTCCAGTCATCGAAATATACAACCATACTTTTGTAGATATATTTTTGAAATGCTTTTACAACAATTCTTGAAAATACAATTGATGCGTTTTTCAATCCAAATGGCATAAATATATACACAAATGATCCAAAATCACATATGGATGTAGTTTTGTTTTTATCTTCCTTAGAAATGGGTACTTGGTTATATCTAGAAAATCCAACCATTAACAAATAACATTAGTGTCCTATGACTTCATTAATAACTTCGTCGTCAGAAGGAGTCGGAAATGGGTCTGTGAGTGTTACTTTATTAAGTTCTCTAAATTCGACACATATTCACAGGTGTGTCATATCGTGCTTCTTAGGATGTACGACCATTGGGATTTCCCACTCACCTTGATCAATGGGCTAAATAATTCCAACTGCAAGCATATTTTCGATTTCTTTCTTTACTATTTCCTTGTATTTGTGTGCCAGCTTGTATGGTATTTTCTTTACTGTTTTTGCTTCTGGTTTGATGTCAATATTCATTTCTCCCATTTCCTGCACATTTCCTTTTAGATCTTTGTAATCCTGAGAAAAACCATCTTGAAATTATTTCAGTGTATTTACGATTTTTGTTGTCTGTTCTTCGTTCCATTAATCGCCTATTTTTTCCATTTAATAGTCTATCGTTATTAGATATATCTATTAATATATACTTCTTTAGTTTTGACTTTTTGGATCCATCCATTCTGGTGCTATGCTTTCATTGATTTGTTGGTCACCTTCTCTAAATTGTGAGAATGTTGGTGGAAAGTCTTCCACTATCAATCTTTCAGGATCCTCTTTTTTTTAAGTTTCAACTTTGAATATTATTCTAACCAACTTTGAAGTGTTTGGATGTTTTGATTTCCACTTGAAGCATTTCCCTTTTATTTTTTTGTTTCCAACTGAAGGCTCGTCGAATTTTGGACTCCAATCGACTTGATGTTGTTACATGCAATATTATGTCGAACGAGTTGATGGTCCTCCGTTGGTACTTTGTTGTTTGTCGGTTGTAGGAAACTTTTTACCTGATTACTTGATTCAATTAATGACTCATCATGATGAAAAAATTTGAAGTCTTTGACAAAATTTTCCTTGAGTACTTTGTTGGTTGTGGAGCCTAATATTCCATATCCAGAGATATTATTCAGTTGTGATTGTAACCCAGGAGTACTAAACACTCATTCCCCTTGCGTTGGGGTTCGGGGTAGCGCCCCAAAAAAGGGGGTTTTGGGATGTGTGTTGGCCAACAGTATTGCGGACCCATGGTATTGGGTTAACCCTAGAATTTTCCCATTGTATTTCCCCTATAAAAGAAAGCATTGTAAAATGACTGAGTATGGTTGTATTGTATTGGAAGAGAGATTGTGAGAGTGTGAAGAGGAAGTGCAGGGATTTTGCTGCAGGGTGTATCCCTTCATATTTATGGACTGTAATAAAAGGATTGGAAATTTCTTTGTGGACGTAGCCCATCGTTTGGGTGAAGCACGTTATATCTGTGTCTCTTTGTAATTTTTTAATGTGTTTTGCATCTTATTTATTGATTTAACTGTATATCTGTTATTGCTCTGCAGTCCTATTTTCTAACAATTGGTATCAGAGCCAAAAAGGTCTATTTGGTTGGTAAACTCGTAGGAAAGAAGGGTTCCTGGTTCGAGTGGGAGAAATGGTGGAATAAGGAAAGTTTAGGGTCGAGAAATTTAATGGCCAAAACTATCAGTTATGGAAGATGCAAATGGAGGACTATCTGTACCAGAAGGATCTGTACTTTCCATTGGGTAGAAAAGCAAAACAGCCGATGGCTATGAAGGATGAAGAATGGGAGGTTCTTGACAGAAAGGAACTGGGAACAATACGACTGTGCTTGGCTTCGTCAGTGGCCTTCAATATTTCGAAAGAAAAAACAACATAAGGTGTGATGAGCGCATTGAGTAAGCTCTATGAAAAACCATCGTCTTCTAACAAGGTATTTTTAATGAAGCATTTATTTAATATGAGGATGTCGAAAGGTAGATCTGTTGCTGACCATTTAAATGAGTTTAATACACTTACCAGTCAGTTAAGTTCTGTAAAAGTGAACTTTGATGATGAGGTTAGGGCTCTTCTAATCTTGTGCTCATTGCTAGAAAGTTGGAATAGCTTGGTCATGGCTGTAAGTAACTCTGTACCTAGTTCAAACACTCTTAAGTTTGATGATGTTGTTGGTGCTATTCTTAGCGAGGAAATGCAAAGAAAAAGCACATGTGAGACATCAGGTAATGCGTTGACCATGGAGAGTAGAGGGAGACAAAATGAGAGAGGAAGGGGTCCAAGAAATCCTGGCAAGTCTAAAAAGGGAAGATCCAAGTCCAGATTCGGAAAAATAGAGTGCTGGAATTGTGGTAAGAAAGGACATTTGAAGAAAGACTGCAGAGCTCCAAAGAAAAAAGGAGACAGACAGCAAGAGACTACTCAGGAAGCGAATGTAGTAGGTGATGTGTTACAAGATGCTTTGATTCTTGCATTAGATATTACTAGTGATTACTGGGTAGTAGATTCAGGGGCTTCATGTAATGCTACAGACCATAGGAAATTCTTTCATGATTATGTTCAAGGTGATTTTGAGCATGTGCTATTGGGGGATGATGAACCGTGTAAAATTGTTGGAAAGGGTAAGGTACGGATTAAGTTAAATAATGGAAGTGAATGGCTGCTAAAGGATGTAAGGAAAATTCCTGCTATGAAAAGAAATCTGATCTCAGTAGGGAAGTCAAGAGATAGTGGCTGTTTGTCTACATTCGGAGAAACGTGGTGGAAGATCACTAAGGGATCAATGGTAATTGCAAAAGGAGATAGGATAGGTATGTTATATTTATGTCCTCATAATACTGATTATTCTATCTCTGTAGCTTCCACAGAAATAGGTGCGGTTTTGTGGCATCATAGGCTTGGCCACATGAGTGAGAAGGGGATGCAGATTCTCCACTCAATGAAACTGCTTCCTGATCTGAAGCAGGTAAGTTTGGAATTCTGTTAGAACTGTGTTTATGGAAAACAAAAGAGAGTTAGATTTCTCAGGGTTGGGAAACAAAAGAAGAGTGAAAAGTTAGAGCTTGTCCATACAGATGTATGGGGACCAGCTCAGGTACAATCTCTTGGTGGCTCTCGTTATTATGTTACTTTTTATTGATGATGTAACTAGAAAAACTTGGGTTTATTGCATTAGACAAAAATATGATGTGTTTGATACTTTTAAGAAGTGGAAATATTTGGCTGAGAATGAGACAGGAAAAAGGTTGAAATGTATGATCTGATAATGGAGGTGAGTACTGCAGCAAGGAGTTTTATAGTTACTATTCACACAATGGGATTCGCAGAGAGAAGACAATCCCTGGAACAACCCAAGAAAATGGTGTGTTAGAAACGATGAACATAACGGTCATGGAGCGTGCAAGGTGTATGAGATTGCATGCAGGGTTTCCCTTACAGTTTTGGGTTGATGTTGTAAACACTGCTTTTTATTTAATAAACAGAGGGCCTTCTAGCGCTTTGGATGGTGGCATTCCAGAGGAGGCATGGATAGGAAAACATGTAAAATACTCATTTCTGAGAACTTTTGGTTGTGAAGCATTTGTCCATATTGATAAATATGATAGAACAAAGCTTGAGGCTAAATCCAAGAAATGTACCTTTATTGGATACGGGGTTGATGATTTTGGTTATCACTTATGGGATCTTAAAAATTGCAAAATCATTAGGAGTAGAGATGTAGTATTCAATGAAAAGGTCATGTACAAAGATCAGTTGTAGGGAAAGAAAGAAGAAAAGGAAAAAACAAAGTACACAGTGCTTGATGAAATCAAAGAAAATGAAGTTTCAAAAGCACCAGAAAATCAAGAGCAGCAGCTCGTACCTGAAACTCCCGCAACTGTACAAAAGTCTACCAGGTTAAGTAGACCCCCTGGAAGATTCTCTCCTTCACTATATTATTTATTGATGACTGATTCTGGTGAACCATAATGTTTTGAAGAAGCAATGCAGGTAGAAACTAGAAAGAAGTGGGAGCAAGGCATGGATGAGGAGATGGACTCATTGGTAAGAAACTAGACTTGGGAGCTGTTTAAGTTGCCTACAGAAAAAATGGCAATGTAGAATAAATGGGTTTACAAGTTGAAGGAAGAAGATGGAGGAAAGAAGTGGTACAAGGCTAGACTTGTTGTAAAGGGGTTTGCACAAAGAAAGGTATAGACTTTGATGAAATATTTTCTCGTGTTGTTAAAATGACTTCAATTAGAACTATTTTAAGTCTAGTGGGGGTAGAAGATTTGTATCTTGAACAGTTAGATGTAAAAACGACCTTTCTCCATGGGGATTTGGAGGAAGATATTTATATACAGCAGCCACAAGGGTATGAGCTCAAAGGGAAGGGGAATTTGGTTTGCAGGTTGAAGAAGAGCTTGTATGGCCTGAAGCAAGCTCCAAGGTAGTGGTATTTAAAATTTGATAAGTTTATGACAGAACAAGGTTATGATAGATGTCATTCTGACCACTTTGTTTATTTCAAGAGGCTAGATAACAGAAGATATACTATCTTTTTATTGTATGTGGATGACATGCTTGTTGCAGGGTCTAACATGCAGGATATAAATGTGCTCAAAAGAAAAATAGCTAAATCATTTGCAATGAAGGATTTGGGTGCTGCAAAGCAAATATTTTGTATGAGAATAACAAGAGACAAGAAAAATCGCAAATTGACATTGTCAAGGTGAGTACATAGAAAAGGTGTTGCAAAGGTTTAGAATGCAGAATGCAAAATTGGTCAGTACACCTTTGGAGAGCCATTTCAAACTAAGCAAGGATATGTGTCCAGAGACACAGGAAGAGATAAATTACATGTCCAAGATTCCCTATTCATCAGCGGTTGGGACCTTGATGTATGCCATGGTGTGCACAAGACCAGATATTGCACATGTAGTGGGAGTTGTGAGCAGGTATATGAATAATCTAGGTAAAGAGAATTGGAAAGCAGTACAGTGGATTCTCTGGTATTTGAGAGGTACCACTTCTCATGCATTATGTTTTGGAGGTTCAGACACTGTTCTACAGGGATATGTTGATGCAGATATGGCTGGTGATAAAGACAGCAGGAGGAGCACCATAGGGTATGTGTTTACAGTAGGTAGAACAATAGTAAGTTGGATTTCAAAATTGCAACAGGTTGTTGCAATTTCAACAACAGACGCAGAGTATGTTGCTGCTACAGAGGCTAGTAAGGAGATGATTTGGTTGCAGAGGTTCATGGAAGAATTGGGTAAGAAGCAGGAGAATAGTAGGTTGTACAGTGATAGCCAGAGTTCCATTCATCTTGCAAAGAACTTTGCCTTTCATTTGAGGACTAAACATATACAACTCAAGTACCACTTCATAAGATTTGTTCTAGATGAAGAACTGTTAAAACTAGAAAAGATACACACTAGCCAGAATCCTGTAGACATGTTGACAAAGGGAGTAACCAGAGAGAAACTGAGTTCCTGCTTGGTTTCTTTTGGCCTTCAAGGATGAAGGTGAAAAGAAGAAATTTCCGAAGTCCAAGGTCTAGAGCATAGTCCAGCAAGTGCAGTAGTGGTGGAGTTGCTGTGATCAATCTCCAAGTGGGAGATTGTTGGTTGTGGAGCCTAATATTCCATATCCAGAGATATTATTCAGTTGTGATTGTAACCCAAGAGTACTGTACACTCATTCCCCTTACCTTGGGGTTCGGGGCAGCATCCTCGAGAATTTTTTTTGGCATGTGTGTTGGCCAACAGTATTGCGGACCCATGGTATTGGGTTAACCCTAGAATTTTCCCATTATATTTCCCCTATAAAAGAAAGCATTACAAAACAACTGAGTATGGTATTGGAAGAGAGACTATGAGAGCGTGAAGAGGAAGTGCAGCGGTTTTGATGCAGGGTGTATCCCTTCATCTTTCTGGAATGTAATGAAAGTATTTGCAATTTATTTGTGGACGTAGCCCATAATTTGGGTGAACCACGTTATATCTTTGTCTCTCTGTAATGTTTTAATGTGTTTTGTATCTTTTTTATTGATTCAATTGTATATCTGTTATTGCTCTGCAGTCCTTTTTTCTAACATAATTTCCTAGTAAATGTTTCTCCTCTTGCTTCTACCATTTTGTACCATTTGTTCTAGAAATCGTTTAGTGTATTTGGAAATAAGTGCAGCCATGTTATTTCATATTTGTATCCCAATTTTCTCCATTCTTTTTTAGAGATGTTAATATGTTTCTCAGGATATTTCCCTTGTGTGAATATTGGAATATTTTCTTGTGTTGTGAGTTTCTTTCCTATGAATATTTCAACGAAGTATGTTGATGATGTCATCGAAGTCTATAGTCTCGACTAGTGTGTATCCCACCATCTTCCAGCTTGTCTCGTGAATGTCTCGACCAAACTTTGAAGTCGACCTTATTCACCTACGTTTTTCGAGACTTCTTCGACATGAGAAGATGGGGATTCATGTTCTTCGTATCTTAGCAACGACCTATTTGACAATTCATTTTTAACTAGTGTTAGGGTTGGGTATTCTCTAATTTTTGTTTCAAAGAACTTTGGGATACTAGTGATAGAAAAAAAAATTGTTTTCTTTTTAGGGATGGCTTCGATTGTCCATCAGTCTCATTCTTACAGTTCATAGTTTTTTATCTGCCAGTCCTAAAGTTCAGCATTTGAATTGTATTTGACCGATTCGATATTTCCAAGATAGATTTCTCTGTATGCGTTTGGTTCAGTATAGTCTTCATTGTTATTTATTTGATATATTTGTCGGATGTCGACATTGTTGTCAATTGGTTTTGTCCATGGAACTCCTTGTGATGGATGAACCGGTACAATAACTTTCTGTCCATTTCCTTTGAGTTTGATTCTTTCTTTATCAAGTGATATTAATGCTTTCGTTTTTCATCCCCATGGTCGACCAACTAGTGTAGGGAAGGAGCTGGATCCTTCTTTGGTATTGATGATTTCAAAGTCGACTTTGGTCTTGATGCCTTTGATGGCCGTGTTGAAATTTTTACATACACCAATTGGTCCAATTAGTCCTAGGTGGACTAATTTTAGGTAGATTCCCAAATCATGTAATTATGGTCTACCAAGTTGTTCCCAAGTGTTTGAGTCATGATATTTACTTGTGATACGAAGTCAAGAATGATTTGTCGGACGTGGTAACCTTTGATTTCTAGATGGACAAGGGGGTCTGCATCATTTTTATCTTCATGATTTAGACGACATATATTTTTAGAATGTTTTTCCTCGACAAAATTGTTTTTGATATTGTACATTAGTTCTATTAAATTTGTGACAAATTATTATTTAGTTATTAAATTGATCAATTCATTAATAGATTCTTGTCGAGAGTCATCATGGTATTCTTGGGAATGTAATTCTTGAAATATTTTTGAACCATTATTATACATTCATTTTTTCTCAATAGAATTAGGATAATCCTCTTTACTTTTTAATTTACTAATTTGTGGATTATCAAGACCAATTTTTTCTCCTTGTCGAGTTACGATATGGAGGTTCTTAGTTTTGATGATATAAGATTTAAGAACACTAGAAAAGATGTTAACACTATTTTTATTATTAATTTTTTCAAGCATGGTAGGGAAATCTTCCAAGTAGTGATTTCCTACTCTACAATTTGTACAAAATTTTATGTCTGTTCGATCTTTGTAAGGGAATTTTGCATGAGAGTTTCCTTCATTGAGGCATGTGTAGCACTGAATAGGTCGAGGTGTTCATTTTTCTCGATTTCTGGTGTTTCAATCCCTCCCTTCACTACAATAAAAACCTGTGATTAGTGTCTCTTGTAGCTTCCTTTTAGCATCCACTATCACTTTTAGTGTATTTTTCGTCATTTTTTGGACAAAGTGGACGCGTTTCCACGGGATGGCACTTTTAATGGCATTATTTGCGTCTCTTTTTAAAATTTGGCGCTATTTTGGATGCTAATTAGAATCCCAATTAGCATCCCAATCAACGTCCTTATTAGCATCCCAATTAATGTCCCAATCTGCATCCCAATTAGCGTCCCTTTTTAAAATTTGGTGCTATTTTGGATGCTAATTTGCATCTCAATTAACGTCCCAATTAGCGTCCCAATTAGCATCCCAATTATTGTCCCTTTTTAAAAGTTGGCACTATTTTGGACGATAATTAGCATCCCAATTAATGTCCCAATTAGAGTCCACAAGAGCATCCAATATAATGCCTAGAATAGCCTCCAAAAAATGTCTTGAATAACATAGCACCATATATTAATCCAGGGTTAGCGACATAATTTGCGCCATGAAATTCGGTAGACAAAACATTCAACATAGTATCAAGTATAGAGCCAGGAATTGCACCTAGAAAACATCCAACATAGTGCTAGGTATAGATCTAGGTATAGAGCCTAGAATAATGCCATAAATTTCGAAAGGAACCATGCTAGGAATTGCACTAGGTTTAGAGCTAGGAATTGTGTTCTGAAAACGTCCAACATAACATCAGATATATCAATGTCAATGTCAATGATCATGATTCATGTGATAGTACTTTTGGATCTTTATTTATTATAGGGGAACCTAAATGATCGTAATCATGACACTTTTGGATTTTGATTAATCCTAATGAGGGGTAAATTAGCTTAATGTCACCTAAATTGATCTAATGGCATTTGAGTGTCCCCAACAACATTTGATAGACCCTAATGGCATATGATTGGCCCAAAAAACATGACGATGATGAATTGCGATAATTATGATGGAGCATATGGATATGATTTGATAAGTTTAAGACTATATCATCCACTCTTTTGAGGTACTATGTCTCCTTGTTCGTTATTATCACAATTATATTGATGATGACTACGACGACGACAATGATGTTGATTTATTATATGATGATGATGACGATGACGATGTGGATGTCAACGATGATTATGCATGTGGTATCACTTTTGGATCCTAATTGATTCTAATGGCACCTAAATGTCTGTAATGACATCTATACAACCCTATTAACATTGAAATGGTTGTAACGACATATAAACGACCTTAACAATTACATGACATGAATCCTAACGTCGATGAGTGATTAAGAACACTAATGGAAAATACGTGACCATAATGACAATGATGACGATAATTTTGTTGATGATGTACTTAATGCTGACGATGATGATGATGATAATGAGGATGATGATGAATATTATGTTGATGTACCATATGGCATTGATGAAGATGATGATGATGACAACGTTGATGTCCACAATGATGATACATGTCATAATACTTTTGGATACTGCAAAACTTGAGATATTGGAGTTAATAACAAGTAATAGAGGTTGTGAGGTGTTGACTAGAAAAATATTGTTAACCATTGGGTTTTACATTGACTGTTATGTCCATTGGGTTCAGTAGTTTCCCCAGCCCCCCTACACCCCCCTTGCAGAAAGTTAGTACAATACCACCTATCATGGTTCTACCAAAATGTCACCCTACAAGATTGTTTTGGACAACCCCCCCACCCATACCCTCATTTTTACCAAGAACATCCAAGGCACAAGAAGTGGATATCAATATTAACACAAAAGCTAACTTTATTTGTACTCTTAAGGACATTTTGGTCTTGGTTTAAAATGGAATGAAGCAACAAGCATTTCAATAATTCCCATAGTGTTACTTTGAAGAAGTGGATCAAATGTTTCTACATCTTTGGCCTTATAAGCGAACATCTCTCAAAGAAAAAAACAGTTAGCTTCTCAAGTTTTATGGCATTGGTGGATTTTTCGTTAAAGATTCAGAATATTTGGTTCAATTTTTTATGATTCTTTTGAGGTTTGACAAATTTATATCAAAGTTTAAAGAAGTTTTGTTTGTTGTGTGAAATTCCCTTTAACTGACGTATTTGAGTATTATTTTGCATTTTACCTACTGTGAAGCTAGGTGATGGAATTTCATAGACTTTATCGGATATATTTGTTTTGCGCTATGGTAAAGCTCAGGTCATGGGATGTAGGAGTTTCTTCGGTTGTAGAGGAAACCCCAACATCTCCACATTTTTACGACAAGAATCCGTAGACGAATTGCAAAATAGCCTCATGCGGATAAGGTGGGGTGGGAGTGGGGCCACATATGCTTTGCTAGGTTTGCATGGTGGTTAAATATCCCATGTATTGCCCATGAGTATTAGTGGTAAATTTTATGGCTCAATACCTTCAATTCCAACCTCTACCTATGGAATTGAAGACATAGTAACCCTTGCCTACCAAATGACTGCGTCTGCCTTTCGAGATAAGGGGCTTCCAATTCCTTGAACCCATCCATCGATTTCCTTAGAGGAGGGCCAGAGGCCAGTAAATTGACCAATAAGTCTTCGAACTGCGATGTTTATTGATGTCCGGCAAGGGCGTTCTGTAGGAATATCAACCGAGGGTATGCTATCTAATTTCCTTATAAATTTCTATTGATTTGGGTTGATTTTCCTCTTACTGCATGTTGCTACCAGGCTCTTGAAAGCAGCGAGCTCAGGGGAGGGGAAGGAGCACCCACTCCAACGACCATGACTACTCAAAACACGTAGAGGGTGAATCCGCGGACCTGCATAACACTTTTTGGCAAGCGCATTTCGGCAAAAACAAAAAAATGCACCTCGGTCGAGGGCTTGTTAAACCCTCGACCGAGGTTTTATCAAGCCCTTGACCGACGTTTTGTTCAGCCCTCGACCGAGGTATTTCTTAACCCTCGGTCGAGGTATTAAAACCTCGACCGAGGGTTAATAAATACCTCGGTCGAGTGCATTTTTCTACCTAAAATGAGGAGGCGTCGCGTGGGCTTAGGAGCAATGGACTCTAGAGAAAAAAAAATTATAATGAGATTGTTCATACAAACAATTTTAATAAACATATATTTTTATAAAAATAAAATAATAAATATCATCATTTATGGGAAAAGTTGCTAAATTTTTTAGCAATAGTTTAAATGTGAGAGGTTTTCTATTTTTACGGTTTGTTTTTTCTAGTTTGTTTTTAACATTATATGGTAGAAATTTTAGATTAATTATTGAAAAAACATATAATAATGGTTAAACTTACATAATTTTGGCGCCCCTCTTGTATTTGAGAATGCCAAATCCATTTATGCATTCAAAAACATGATTTGGACACTTGAAAATTTAGATTTTGTAAAATAAAACCCAATTCCAATAAAAAAATCACCAAAAAATATAAAACCTCTAACAAATAGACTAATCCAATTTTTTATATCCATAAGACGTAGAAAATTACAAAAAATTATACAAACTACCACACAAACATTTTACTCAAGAAATGATATCACCTTTAACCAGTACAACTTTAATTATTTATTCAACAATTTCTATATATTTAACTTGATTTCCGATTGAAATGGAATTATTTGCCAGCTCAAGAAAAATGGATGTAAAATAATGAATAGATATGAAATAATGAAGTATTAATATGTAAAATTTTAATTAACTTGATTTCTATTGAAATGCAATTATTTGCCCGCTCAAGAAAAATGGATCTAAAATAATGAATAGATATGAAATAATGAAGTATTAATATGTAAAATTTTTAAATTTTATAAACATTGAATTATTCAACGTTCTATTAACGATTTCTTTTAAAATTATAAATGATACGTGATAATCAATTTAAATTTCCAATAATTTTATCAATATCTTGATGTTATATTTCTAACAATCAATTTTTTCAACACCACATCAGACATGACGTTAAGGTGAAAACATAGTATAGCAATCGATTTCTTTGGTAATCTTCTTAAATCTATTTTGTTAAATTTTTATTTATTTTCTTTTTTTTCATTAGTTTTAGAAATAGAAGAAAACACAACTTTAAATATCTCAAGTGAGAGCATCGCATTCTAAAGTATCTCAAGTGAGAGCCAGATTTTATGTAGCTCTGAAACGGGCTCATCAAAATTACAAGGGTAGTGGCCAAAGCGCCTAGTAGGGTGTCGCAGCTTGAGGCCGAGGAAAAACTGAAAGCATAGTGAGCGATCTTGCCGCGTAATGCTCCATCCGACAACCCAAACCCACCCTTATTACTTATTATACGATATATTGTTTATGGTATGCGAGACATGAATAATAATAAGGGTTATGTTTGCTGTTGCTATCAGGGTTTTAGGACATGGCACTGGCTAAAAGACGAACATGAATAACAATAAGGGTTACGTTTGGCGTTGCCATCAAGGTTTTATGACATGGCACTGGCTAAAAGACGAGGAGACAAAACAATTGTCGGCAAACAATGGAGGCTTGAAGAGCTTATGCTTGCCAAGGTCAAGGGATTTCCGGCATGGCCCGCTAAGGTATGCTAGTCTATTTTTCATCCCCATTTGCTTGCTCTTATTTGATGTATGCGATGTATGTTGTTGCTGTTCTTTGCATTTTCCACATCAAATTATATACTTCTTGTGCCCTCTTTTAATACCGGATTGTCGTCCAAGGGTTTGTGTGAATGTTTATAGATTTTTATAGGGTTTCATTTCCATTGCGTGGATTGCAATGGATATCGGCATCTTTTTCGATTGCACAATGTGCCGATATTTTCTTTCTTAATCCCAGAATTGCAAAACTTGGTTGCTACACGGGGATTCTCTAAAACCTTGCACAAGAAATGAAACCCTATATCAAATATTAATGTTTAAACCCAAACGATGGATGCAAGTTTGTGTTTTTTTTGTGTTTAAACCCCAGCGATGGAGAGTTGTCTTATACATCCTCCATGCCCAGTTGCCCCGATCCGGTGTGCATGTCTCCAAGGACGCGGACTCTTTTTTAATATTTTGTATGAGTGGGTTACAACGGGCAGATTCCATAGTTTATTTCATAATCTTATGTAAACACTCTAGTCACCTATATATATGAAAATTGTAATAATGTAACATAAGCTTTTTCAAGAGGTTAGATATGTTCTTTTATTGTTGAGAATTAAGAATTGTGAATTTTGTTATGAGTTGTACGTTTGAATTATGTTGTATTACTTATTTGCTAATGCAATGGAGACTTCTACTTATTTGTTTGTGTCCATGCTATATATGGATGAGCTGTATGTTATTGTAATTGATATAATTTTCTTAGTTGTATTAGTTTAACTAAATGCAATATAAGTATAAGTAAAAGAATACAATCCCCACTAAATCTTTAACACTCTGCAATGCCCACTATTGTGTCTAAGCCCAATTGAATGTTTCTCCCTTATTCAGGGTTCCAAGCCAAGTGTCTGCCTCTGATATCGAAGTTAATTACCATTTCCTTCCAGAATGAAAAACCTCCAAAAGGTTACTTGGGAGTAATGCAAATCCTATCTATTAATTGCATAGGCCATATATATTTCCGAGGGATACACTTTTGCCAAAGTCCTTTTGTTATGAGCTGCCAAACTCCCTCTGCTCCAAGTGCACTAGAAAAAATGTGCAGATCCTTTATTCACCAACCCCCATCTATCTTTGGGTGTGAGATCATATCCCATTTTACAATAAATATGCGAGCATCCTCCTATTTTCCTGACTATAGATAGTGTAGGCACAACTTGTTAATGTTATTGAGCATCTTTTTTGTAATATAGGCCAATGCCATCCAATAAACTGGGATTGCCTCAATAACACTTTTTATGAGCACCAATCGTCCTGCCATTAAATCCAGCAATTGCCCCATTGGCCAATCCTATTATTTTTGTTTAGCATCCATATCCAATAAATGTACCTTTCATCATTGGCATTTAGCCAGAAACCCAAATATTTGATAGCATCATCGAGACAGGCTTAGGTATATGGGATAAAATTGAGAATCGTAGTGTAGATAGCCATTGGCACATGGATAAAAGAGATGTAGGACTTGCGTAAATTGATATAGATGCCCGTCGAAGAGGATACGAGTTTTAGAATGCGTTCCATACACTTTGCTTCTCGGAAAGTTGCATTCCAAAATAGAAATATATTGTTAACCAACAGAATTTGGGTTTTTTGTGTTTAAACCCAAGCGATAGATGCAAGTTTGTGTCTCCTAAGAAACGAACAGATAGAAACCAATCGTATCAGTATTTTTAAGCATATATCATTTTATTGACTTAAGAGGGGTAGCATCCAAGCAAGAAAATCCCTTTTCCTCAACACGTTGTTAGATGTTAATCTTATTGATAACACTCTTAATGATCTTAGGATAAGACTCATTTTATTTACAAATGTCATTAAACTAAAAGACAAGATTGGGAAAGATGAGCCAAAATATAGTTTAAATGCCATTTTATTCTTTAGGTGGAAATTGAGTCTGTCTAGCTCCAAGAGGATTACAATTGGCCCGAATTAGTCAGGCCCACAAGCGGCCTGTATTTATCACTACGATGGCCCTTAAAAATCTGAATTAGTAATTATAACTATTTTTCATTTGGCTAAGTGCATACGCTTATGTCAAAATCACACAGGACTTACACTTGGAATTTGGAATTTAACCTGACGAGTAGACTGATATTCCACTACTGAAGGACGACCTCATCTGCGAGGATATGCAATCGCTGCGTTCATTTGTGACTAGAATAAACGTCATATGCAAAAAGAGTTGACCCTATCGTAAATATCATTTGAGCTATAGCAATCCTAGTATAATTTGTTACAAATAAAAACATAATATTGATTACAAATAAGGTCAGTGATTGCTAAAAGTAAAGCATACACCATTTTCAACATCCCTACATAGAGACTTGTAGAATGCCAAGATAAAATGTTGAAGACGAGAAAATAATCCAAAGTTCATTGACCAAAAACTAAATTCTATATTGTTTTAATAAATATTGATAAATAACTTAGTTATTATTTTGCTTTCATTGTTGATATGGTTCTCATTTTTCCATTTTCTTTCTTGTGTTGCTAGTCTTAACATTCCCAATTTCAGATTTTGTACTTCTTTGGTATAGTATTGCATTATATTAGTACTTCCTATAATTTTTTGAGATTGCCATATTTTTTGCTACCTTATCTTTAGTGTACATGTTAAGTGCATGCTATCACTGGTGATGAAGTCTGAGAAATCAGGGCACAATAAAATAACTGCTAATGGAACTAAGAGCATCATCTACAGCAAGAAACTGAAATTATTGCTGGAAAATGATAAGTATTGGAGACAATCACATTAAAAATAAATGTTGTAGTTTTGAAAGCAACTTTCAAATCAACAATTTCCATGACCTCCCCTAATACCTGCTTTATTTCTGGTGAATTATTGAGACTCCCCTAAAAGTATAGTTTATTCAGCCAAAACGTTAACTATGTTGGATTCAACACAATAAGTCATTTTCTGCCTTTTAATCTTCTAGCTTTTCCTTTGAAGACTATTGCCACAAAAATACTAAAATTGCTATCTTTCAAATCAAGTTTGAGTTCCTTTTTCTGGGATATGTAATCACCTAGCATAGATGCTAACTAAAATTATCTTCGAGCCTGATTCTATATGATAAGATCCTAGTATACGCATTCCACATTTGAAGTGGAAGGTATACTAATATTATAGTGCTCGAAAGGTCACCTCTGCAACATTTTATTTTCCATATTAAAATGTTTGCATTCAATAGGAGTAAATTGCTAGTTCCAAACAAGATTGAGCACATGTTAAGCACGCAATATTTGAATTCGAGAATAATAGTCTTCACTTTTAGTCGAGAAGCATGATTACTTTTATTAATATTATTACATCCAATAAATATTTCCCGAGGCGTGGCCTAGACAAGGAGCCATTAAATGGATTTTGCTAAAGGGCATGGTTGAGCATTGTGCTCCAAATTCCAGACAGATAATGCATGATGAAAAATGAAATCCAGGAGGAAAACATCCTCAAAAGTAAAAGCCATCTGAAAATGCAAAAGAATGGCATGAACCACATTTTTCGGAAAATAATGATGGCATTTTTGCTGCCATTTAATTCAAAGAACGTCACTCTTGAGAACAATCTTGTGAAAAGAGTGATAACCTTCAGTATGTGGAAGAGAGAAGGCTAGGTGAATAGGGGATGTGTTAAGGTATTTCTTTGGAACAACACAGGTGATCTTCCAAAAATCTTAAGCAGAGTCACCTGGCAGGAGCAACCTGTAAGATCTTCTCCCTCAACTCCACCACTGGTACATACATCAGGAGCTCCTCACTAAGAAGGTTGGTAATTCCCTCTGGATTCTTATCATTGGAAAAATCAACACCTTCTTCAGGACAAACTGTTTCTAAAATATTTCTCAAAATTTCAAGTTTCAACTCAATATTACCCAATTCTTCCATCTCTGTTAAGTATGAATTGCTAGCGTCATCTGGCTCTTTGATTTGTGAAGTGGACTTGCTACTTTCTACCTTAAGTCTTCTGGTATTTGCATAAATAATAGGAGCAACTGATTCTTTTAAATGATTCAAGTTTTTCTTCTTCAAAGACATATAGCGAGCATTTTTGAACCACATATGCACCTGGAAAAGATAATCAAGATCATAAATACACATATAATTAAAGAAGCAACAAAAAAAAAAAAAAAAAAAAAAAAAAAACATATTTATAGAGTTTGGCTGCTATCTGTACGAATAAATAGAATTTCTAAGTAGCAAATTTTGAGTGTCCTATGGAAATGCCAAATTGTCAACTGACATGCTGATAAGGTAGATCCAACTGCTTTGATAATACCGGTTTGTAGGGCATTGAAGGTAACTCATTCTCAACAAATACTTGACGAAACCTCTATTACAAGACCCAAAAATATATCAATGACCCAATATTAACCACATAGATACCCAATCATATAATTGAAGATATTGCATCCACTGAATATAAAATATTTTGGTTGAAGTGCAGAAGTTCTACATCAATTTTTGAGAATCCAAATCCTGTGACACAATGGAAGAAAAGCAAGAGAAAAAGAAATTCCAAAATTAAAAAGAGAAGAAACTTATATTAGTACCTCAACCGCATTGGTAGGGAGTCTGCTCATAGTTCTTCTACTCTCATTTCTGGAAGATATAGATAAGGGTGTTTAAAAGTTTTTTCTCCTAAGCTTCCTTTTTGTATTTCTTGATTTATTTTCTACTCTAACAGCAGATGTAAGGGATGCAGATTCAATTTTCTTTTCTTTTGGTATTTTTTTCTTTGGCCCCACAACACCTTCTCCCATGAGATTTGTTTCATTGGATTTTTCATTTCTAGGCATTTCCTACAGCCAAAGAAAAATGCAAACGTTGGTACTTTTACAAGCTTGACTGAAAAAAAAAAATCATGAGGTAGTTTAGGTCAGTATATAGAAAATAAAAAAGATTATTAGTCTTTCATTTGGTGTCAATACTAGTGGAGCATCTATGTAGTATGTAGCATGAGCATCAAAAAGTCTTTGGAAGGTGGTCTTGAGGTTGTTCTTGTTTGAATCTATCCCTTCTAGTGACTCAACATTAACCACCTATCCTTCACATGCTTCAGATTTTCACATCATTTAGTAGTTGTGCTGTAAATTTGGTATTTCCTGCAAGCAGGGAGGGGGCCTAAGTATGGCCCAAACTGAGGTCAATACTCATAAATTATAATGCATCTTCCACTAAGGAGCATGGCGCCACCAAAAATGGCATGGAATTTTGTGCTCAAAGTGTGTCATGAGGTTATAACTCTAATTCTGTTTTTGATCTGCCTGTTTGAATTTCTTCTTTTCAATTCAATGGAGCTTACTTGACTCCCTCGCATGTCAACTCAACTAGGATGGGGAACATGAGTTCTGTTTCCATTCAAAATCAAAAGATGTCTCCTATGAGGAAAAGCATGCGCTATGTTCTTCGTGTAAAAAGATCTGTATATTTTATCTCCTTGGCCCTCTATAGTAAGATAAGCCATCATCTCAACTCAACTAGGAAGTAGGATAGGAATACTGTTCCCATTCAAATAAAAATATGTCTTGTGCGAGAAAATGCATGCGCCATATTCTTTGTGTGAAATGTTCTGTACATTTTAGCTCCTTGGACATGTTGTCATCAATAATATTCATCGTGTTAGCATATGTACCTGCAGCATAGATAATCGACGATATATAAGAATATAATCTTTAATCACTTGAGTACATCAATTTTTTGTGTGTTTTCCTAGCTCCATAGCTATAAGTCTTATCAACATAAATGCATAAGATTCAAATGTCATTTCTTGATGATGTAGGATCCCTATTCAAGCTACCAATCAGGATGACATTTCCAGCACTATACCCTAGTTTTGACTTTGACAATGTATTCAACGATGATCCACTACGAATGCATGACAGTTTTGTGGAGAATAGGAATATCTTCTCAAGCTTACTCTCTGCATACTACATTGTATGCAATAACCCTTACTAAAGCATTTACAAGTATTCTATGTAGTTCATGTCATGAGAATATACCGACAAGGGAAATCTTGTAAATGAATGAAGCTCAATCTACTTGTCAGCCCTGGAAGCAAAAACATGATTGCAGTATCATTGTTGCCAAACACAACAACTAAGGATACTACCAAATGAAAGCTAACCCGATTTCATAGCTTCATCGTGCATCCATTAAAATGCTTCAAACAACACCTTTGACACAACATCATGTTTGCTATATTCTACAAAAGATAATATCCAAACACATGACATCCATACACTTCACCCTACGCTTGACATATTGGTATACAACAATATTATCAATATGTGGATTACATTGAAATTTCTGAACACGTGGGGATGGACTTGTCTGCCTGACTGTGAGAAATTCTGCATGCATTTTAAACACTGATAATGATAGGTTCCTATGGCTTCATGACTAACTCATGCATTTGGTACAAGAGTTTTAGTGCCTCTTTACTATAGCCATGTCTTAAATGTCCTAAAATTATGACAGTCCAGAGCACTATGTTTCGGGTGGGCATGCTGTCAAACACATATTGTGCTTGAACCAAACTCCCACACTTAGCATATTGGTCAATAAGGGAACTTCCTACAAATATGACTGATTCAAATTGAGATTTGTTAATGGAACCATGGATCTCCTTGCCCTGCTTCAAAGCTTCTAGGCCAGCACATGCTCTAAGCAAGCTTGTATAGGTAAATTGATTTCATTTCACTACCTCACGTCTCAATTGCTCTAAAAGTACTAGGGCCTCCTCATTAAAACCTTGTTGAAAAAATCCCGCAGTCATTGAAGTCCACAAAACAACATCCTGTATGGGAATCCCCGCAAAAGGACGTCGTGCATATGCCAGATCCCCACACTTTCCATATAAGCCAACAAGAGTACTCCACAAATATATATTTGGCTCATATTCATTCTTTATAATCTTGGCATGAACTTGTTTTCCATGTTTCAAGGATTCAAGCATAACACATTCCATGAGAACACTCACAAGGTTATGTTGTTAGCTTTTATGTCTGCTCTTTGCATTTACCGAAAGAGTGCTATAGCCTCGACACTATACCTATTATGTGCATATCCTGTAATCATTGCAGTCCACATAACATTATTCCGTTTGTGCATTCCATCAAACACTCACCGTGCATCCAATACACAGCCACAATTGACATACTTATCAATAAGGTCAGTACCCACATAAGCATCCGTCCTGACTTTGGTTCAAATGATGGCAGCATGAACCTGCTTCCCTCTTCTTAGGGAACTCACCTTAGCACATGCTTTCAACACACTCACAACAATGAACTGATTGGGTTCCATTCCTTGGCATTCCATTTGACAAAAGAGTATTAAGGCGTCCTCACCATGACCCTTCTTGGTACACCCTGCAATCATTGTAGTCCATGAAACAACATCTCGTTTAGCCATTATGTCAAGCACTTGGAATGCATCCACAATTCTTCCACATTTCCCATACAGATCAACGATGACACTCTCCAAATACAAATTTGATACAAAACAACTTTTAATAAACAACCCATGAGTTTTTCTTCCAAACTCTAGAGCTTCTACCTTAACCATATCCTTGACTACGCTGACAAATGTAAATGTGTTAAGATTCACATCTTCACAATGCATTTGATAAAAGAGCCTCAAAGCCTCCTCTACAAGCCTATTCTGTGCATAGCCCGCAATAATTGTTTTCCATTGCACTGTACTTCTTTGGGGAATTTTGTCAAACACTTGGCATGCATCCAATAATCTCTCACACTTTATATACATAGTGAGAATAATGTTACTCAAAAGGACGATAGGCTTGAAACCGTTTTGATCATATGGGAATGGACGTGCCGGCCTTCTGGCCATGCTTTCACATCAATACAATTCTGGAAGAGAGAAACATACATAGTCTTGTCCACCCACATGCCCGACTGCTATGTGCAATGTAAAACCTCTAGCGCCTTCGTCAATAAACCCACCTTGATTATTGTGTTCACGTCCTTTTTATTTAGTGTTTTCCTAAATCCTCCATTAACAACATTATTGGTAAGATACAAGTTATTGTTCAAGGTTCGGTTCTTATTCTCCATAATGAACCCAACATAGTGACTATAGAGTATAGTCCTATGCCCTGTCATGATTGTAGTTTGTTAAGTATATCCGATTCTATTCCTTCTCCTAGGTTTTCAAGTCATGCCTGGTTTTCCAAAGAAAAATATAAAAAGACAGCCTCATCCTACACTCAATGGCCCCATGAATATGCTTATATCCAATGTTGTTTGGGATCATGTAGATCTCCCACAGAAAGCACTACAACATCACCTTGGGAAGAAAATAAACATTATGAATTGGCAACACAATATATCTTAACCATTTTTTAGACACCGTTCTACAGGGATATGTTGATGTAGATATGGCCGGTGATAAAGACAGCAGGAGGAGCACCACAGGTTATGTGTTTACTGTAGGTGGAACAACAGTAAGTTGGATTTCAAAACTGCAACAGGTTGTTGCAATTTCAACAATGGAAGCAGAGTATGTTGCTGCTACAGAGGCTAGTAAGGAGATGATTTGGTTGCAGAGGTTCATGGAAGAATTGGGTAAGAAGCAGGAGAATAGTAGGCTATATAGTGACAGCCAGAGTGCCATTCATCTTATAAAGAACTTGACCTTTCATTCGAGGAATAAACATATACAACTCAAGTACCACTTCATAATATTTGTTCTAGATGAAGAACTGTTAAAACTAGAAAAGATACACACTAGCCAGAATCCTACAGACATGTTGACAAAGGGAATAACCAGAGAGAAACTGAGTTCCTGCTCGGTTTCTGTTGGCCTTCAAGGATGAAGGTGAAAAGAAAAAAATTTCCAAGTCCAAGGTCCAAAGCATAGTCCAGCAAGTGTAGTAGCGGTGGAGTTGATGTGATCAGTCTCCAAGTGGTAGATTGTTAGTTGTGGAGCCTAATATTCCAGATCTAGAGATATTATTTAGTTGTGATTGTAACCCTGGAGTACTGTACACTCATTTCCCCTACCTTGGGGTTCAGGGAAGTGCCCCCAAAAAGGGGGTTTGGGGGCGGAGCCCCTGAGAATTTTTTTTGGGATGTGTGTTTGCCAACAGCATTGTGGACCCATGGTATTGGGTTAACCCTATAATTTTCCCATTGTATTTCCCCTATAAAAGAAAGCATTGCAAAGCGACCAAGTATGGTATTGTATTGTATTGGAAGAGAGACTGTGAGAGCATGAAGAGGAAGTGCAGCGGTTTTGATGCAGGGTGTATCCCTTCATCTTTCTAGACTGTAATGAAAGGACTAGCAATTTCTTTGTGGATGTAGCCCATCGTTTGGGTGAACCGCATTATATATGTGTCTCTCTGTAATGTTTTAATGTGTTTTGCATCTTGTTTATTGATTTAATTGTATATCTGTTATTGCTCTGCGGTCCTGTTTTCTAACATACTTTCCTAGTAAATGTTTCTCCTCTTGCTTCTACCTTTTTGTACCATTTGTTCTAGAAATCGTTTAGTGTATTTGGAAATAAGTGCAGCCATATTATTTCATATTTGTATCCCAATTTTCTCCATTCTTTTTCGGAGATGTTAATATGTTTCTCAGGATATTTCCCTTGTGCGAATATTGGAATATTTTCTTGTGTCATGAGTTTCTTTCCTATGAATATTTCAACGAAGTATGTTGATGATGTCATCCAAGTCTATAGTCTCGACTAGTGTGTATCCCACCATCTTGCAGCTTGTCCCATGAATGTCTTGACCAAACTTTGAAGTCGACTTTGTTCACCTACGTTTTTCAAGACTTCTTCGACATGAGAATATGGGGATTCACGTTCTTTGTATCTTAGCAACGAACTAGTTGACAATTCATTTTTAACTAGTGTTAGAGTTGGGTATTCTCTAATTTTTGTTTCAAAGATCTTTGGGATACTAGTGATAGAAAAACATTTTTCATTTCTTTTTAGGGATGGCTTTGATTGTCCATCAATCTCATTCTTACAATTCATAGTTTTTTATCTGCCAGTCCTAAAGTTCAGCATTTGAATTGTATCTGACCGATTCGAGATTTCTAAGATAGATTTCTCTATATGCGTTTGGTTCAATATAGTCTTCATTGTTCTTTATTTGATATATTTGTCGGATGTCGACATCATTGTCAATTGGTTCTGTCCAGGGAACTCCTTGTGATGGATGAACTAGTAAAATAACTTTCTGTCCATTTCCTTTAAGTTTGATTCTTTCTTTATCAAGTGATATTGATGCTTTCATTTTTCTTCCCCATGGTCGACCAACTAGTGCAGGGAAGGAGCCGGGTCCTTCCTTGGGATTGATGATTTCAAAGTCGACTTGGGTCTTGATGCCTTTGATGGCCGTGTCGAAATTTTTACATACACCAATTGGTCCAATTAGTCCTTGGTGGACTAATTTTAGGTAGATTCCCGAATCATGTAATTATGGTCTACCAAGTTGTTCCCAAGTGTGTGAATCATGATATTTACTTGTGATTCGAAGTTGAGAATGATTCGTTGGACGTGGTAACCTTTGATTTCTAGATAGACAAGGGGGTTGCATCATTTTTATCTTCCTGATTTAGATGACATATATTTTCATATTGTTTTTCCTCGACAAAATTGTTTTTGATATTGTACATTAGTTCTATTAACTTTGCGACAAATTATTATTTAGTTATTAAATTGATCAATTCATTAATAGATTCTTGTCGAGAGTCATCATGGTCTTCCTAGGGATGTAATTCTTCAAATATTTTTGAACCATTATTATACATTCGTTTTTTCTCAATAGGATTAGGATAATCCTCTTTACTTTTTAATTTACTAATTTTTGGATTATCAAGACCAATTTTTGTTCCTTGTCGAGTTACGATATGAAGATTCTTAGTTTCGATGATATCAGATTTAAGAACACTAGAAAAGACGTTTACATTATTTTTATTATTAATTTTTTCAAGCATGGTAGGGAAATCTTCCAAGTAGTGATTGCCTACTCTACAATTTGTACAAAATTTTATATCTGTTCAATCTTTGTAAGGGAATTTTGCAGGATAGTTTCCTTCATCAAGGCATGTGTAGCATTGAATAGGTCGAGGTGGTCGTTTTTCTCGATTTCTGGTGTTTCGATCCCTCCCTTCACTAGAACAAAACCCTGTGATTAGTGTCTCTTTTAGCTTCCTTTTAGCGTCCACTATCACTTTTAGTGTATTTTTTGTCATTTTTTGGGCAAAGTGGATGCTTTTCCATGGGATGGTGTTTTTAATGGCGTTATTTGTGTCTCTTTTTAAAATTTGGCGCTATTTTGGATGCTAATTAGCATCCCAATTAGCATCCCAATCAACGTCCTTATTAGCATCCCAATTAACATCCCAATCTACATCCCAATTAGCGTCCCTTTTTAAAAGTTGGTGCTATTTTGGATGCTAATTTGCATCCCAATTAACATCCCAATTAGCGTCCCAATTAGCATCCTAATTAGAGTCCCAATTAGCATCCCAATTAGCATCCCAATTATCGTCCCTTTTTAAAAGTTGGCTCTATTTTGGACGATAATTAGCATCCCAATTAACATCCCAATTAGCGTTCCAATTTGCATCACAATTATCATCCCAATTAACGTCCCAATTAGAGTCCACAAAAGCATCCAATATAACGCCAAGAATAGCCTCCAAAAAACGTCTTGAATAACATAGCACCATATATTAATCCAGGGTTAGCGACAGAATTTGCGCCATGAAATTCGGTAGAAAAAACATTCAACATAGTGTCAAGTATAGAGCCACGAATTGCACCTAGAAAACATCCAACATAGCGCTAGGTATAGATCCGCGTATAGAGCCTAGAATAATGCCATAAATTTTGAAAGGAACCATGCTAGGAATTGCACTAGGTTTAGAGCTAGGAATTATGTTCTGAAAACATCCAACATAACGTCAGATATATCAATGTCAATGTCAATGATCATGATTCATGTGATAGTACTTTTGGATCTTTATTTATTATAGGGGAACCTAAATTATCATAATCATGACACTTTTGGATTTTGATTAATCCTAATGAGGGGTGAATTATCTTAATGTCACCTAAATTGATCTAATGGCATTTGAGTGTCCCCGACAACATTTGATAGACCCTAATGGCATATGATTGGCCCTAACAACATGACAATGATGCATTACGATAATTATGATGGAGCATATGGATATGATTTGATAAGTATAAGACTATATCATCCACTCTTCTGAGGTACTATGGCTCCTTGCTCGTTATTATCACAATTATATTGATGATGACTACGATGATGACAATGATGTTGATTTATTATATGATGATGATGACGATGACGGTGTGGATGTCAACGATGATTATGCATGTGGTATCACTTTTGGATCCTAATTGATTCTAATGGCACCTTAATGTCTGTAACGACATCTAAACAACCCTATTATCATTAAAATGGTTGTAACGATATATAAGCGACCTTAACAATTACATGACATGAATCCTAATGTCGATGAGTGATTAAGAACACTAATGGCATATACGTGACCATAATGACAATGATGACGATAATTTTGTTGATGATGTACTAAATGCTGACGACGATGATGATGATAATGAGGATGATGATGAATATTATGTTGATGTACCATATGGCATTGATGATGATGATGATGACAACGTCGATGTCCACAATGATGATACATGTCATAATACTTTTGGATACTGCAAAACTTGAGATATTGGAGTTAATAACAAGTAATAGAGGTTGTGAGGTGTTGACTAGAAAAATATTGTTAGCCATTGGGTTTTTTACATTGACTGTTATGGCCATTGGGTTCAGTAGTTCCCCCAGCTCCCCTACATCCCCCTTGTAGAAATTTAGTACAATACAACCTATCATGGTTCTACCAAAATGTGACCCTACAAGGTTGTTTTGGACAACGCCCCCACCCATACCCTCATTTTTACCAAGAACATCCAAGGCACAAGAAGTGGATATCAATATTAACACAAAAGCTAACTTTATTTGTACTCTTAAGGAAATTTTGGTCTTGGTTTAAAATGGAATGAAGCAACAAGCATTTCAATAATTCCCATAGTGTTACTTTGAAGAAGCGGATCAAATGTTTCTACATCTTTGGCCTTATAAGCAGACATATCTCAAGGAAAAAAATAGTTAGCTTCTCAAGTTTTATGGCATTGGTGGATTTTTCGTTAAAGATTCAGAATAATTGGTTCAATTTTTGACGATTCTTTTGAGGTTTGTCAAATTTATATCAAAGTTTAAAGAAGTTTCGTTTGTTGTGTGAAATTCCCTTTAACTGACGTATTCGAGTATCATTTTGCATTTTACCTATTGAGAAGCTAGGTGATGGACTTTCATAGACTTTATTGGATATCTTTGTTTTGCGCTATGGAAAATCTCAGGTCATGGGATGTAGGAGTTTCTTCGACTGTAGAGGAAACCCCAACATCTCCACATTTTTACGACAAGAATCCGTCGACGAATTGCAAAATAGTCTCATGCAGATAAGGTGGGGTGGGAGTTGGGCCATAGATGCTTTGCTAGGTTTGCATGGTGGTTAAATATCCCATGTATTGCCCATGAGTATTAGTGGTAAATTCTATGGCTCAATACCTTCAGTTCCAACCTCTACCTATGGAATTGAAGACATAGTAACCCTTGCCTACCAAATGACTGCGTATTCCTTCTGAGATAAGGGGCTTCTAATTCCTCTGAACCCATCCATTGATTTCATTAGAGGAGGGCCAGAGGCCAGTAAACTGACCAATAAGTCTTCGAACTGCAATGTTCATTGATGTCTGGCAAGGGCGTTCTACAGGAAGATCAATCGAGGGTATGCTATCTAATTTCGTTATAAATTTCTGTTGATTTGGGTTGATTTTCCTCTTACTGCATGATGCTACCAGGCTCTTGAAAGCAGCGAGCTCAGGGGGAGGGGAAGGAGCACCCGCTCCAACGACCATGACTACTCAAAACACGCAGACCTAAAATGAGGAGGCATCACGTGGGCTTAGGAGCAATGGACTCCGAAGAAAAAAAATTATAATGAGATTGTTCATACAGACAATTTTAATAAACATATATTTTTATAAAAACAAAAATAATAAATATCATCATTTATGGGAAAAGTTGCTAATTTTTTTAGCAATATTTTAAATGTGAGAGGTTTTCTATTTTTACGATTTGTTTTTTCTAGTTTGTTTTTAACATTATATGGTAGAAATTTTAGATTAATTATTGAAAAAACATATAATAATCGTTAAACTTACATAATTTTGGCGTCCCTCTTGTATTTGAGAATGCCAAATCCATTTATGCATTCAAAAACATGATTTGAACACTTGAAAATTTAGATTTTGTAAAATAAAACCTAATTCCAATTAAAAAATCACCAAAAAATATAAAACCTCTAACAAATAGCCTAATCCAATTTTTTATATCCATAAGACATAGAAAATTACAAAAAATTATACGAACTACCACACAAACATTTTACTCAAGAAATGATATCACCTTTAACCTGCACAACTTTACTTATTTATTCAACAATTTCCATATATTTAACTTGATTTCTGATTGAAATGGAATTATTTTCCAGCTCAAGAAAAATGGATGTAAAATAATGAAGTATTAATATGTAAAATTTTAATTAACCTGATTTCTATTGAAATGCAATTAAGCCCAAGCGTCGCATTCTAAAGTATCTCAAGTGATAGCCGGATTTTATGTAGCTATGAAACGGGCTCATCAAAATTACGAGGGTAGTGGCCAAAGCGCGTAGTAGGGTGTCACAGCCTGAGGCCGAGGAAAACCTAAAAGCATAGTGAACGATCTTGTCGCGTAATGATCCATCCGACAACCCAACCCCACCCTTATTACTTATTATACGATATATTGTAGGCTAACGAGGCAACAATAAACCTCAGCCGAAACATTGATCTATATAGAGAAATAAACTCCACTTCACACATGTGGATTTCATCATGAGCCCATTCCTCCATTTTTCAAGGAGCTACGAAAATATTGGCCTTGTAAAATATTAATCAATAATTTAACAAGTACCCAATTGTTATGAGGCATTGATACTATTGTGGCGTTAAGGCCAGGGGAAAATTAATGGTGTTTTGGAAATTGTGGAAGAGGAGGACTGCGAGGGTATAATTCTTGTTTATGGTATGTGAAACATGAATAATAATAAGGGTTATGTTTGCTGTGGCTATCAGGGTTTTAGGACATGGCACTGGCTAAAAGGAAAACAAGAATAACAATAAGGGTTACGTTTGGTTTTGCCATCACGGTTTTATGACATGGCACTGGCTAAAAGATGAGGGGACAAAACAAGTGCTTGCAAACAATGGAGGCTTGAAGAGCTTATGCTCGCCAAGGTCAAGGGATTTTTGGCATGGCCAGCTAAGGTACACTAGTCTATTTTTCATCCCCATTTGTTTGCTCTTATTTGATGTATGCGATGTATGTTGTTGCTGTTCTTTGCATTTTCCACATCAAATTATATACTTCTTGTGCCCTCTTTCAATACCCAATTGTCGTCCAAGGGTTTGTGTGAATGTTTATAGATTTTCATAGGGTTTCATTTCCATTGCGTGGATTGCAATGGATATCGACATCTTTTTCGATTGCGCAATATGTGCCGATATTTTCTTTCTTTATCCTAGAATTGCAAAACCTAGTTGCTACATGGGGATTCTCTAAAAGCCTGCACAAGAAATTAAACCCTATATCAAATATTAATGTTTAAACCCAAGCGATGGATGCAAGTTTGTATTTTTTTTGTGTGTTTAAACCCCAGCGATGGAGAGTTGTCTTACACATCCTCCATGCCCAGTTCCCCTGATCTGCTGTGCATGTCTCCAACAACGCAGACTCTTTTCTAATCTTTTGTATGAGTGGGTTACAACGGGTAGATTCCACAGTTTATTTCATAATCTTATATAAACACTCTAGTCACCTATATATATGAAAATTGTAATAATGTAACTGAAGCTTTTTCAAGAGGTTAGAGATGTTCTTTTATTGTTGAGAATTAAGAATTGTGCATTTTGTTATGAGTTCTACGTCTGAATTATGTTGTATTACTTATCTGCTAATGCAATGGAGACTTCTACTTATTTGTTTGTGTTCATGCTATATATGGATGAGCTGTATGTTATGTAATTGATATAATTTTATTAGTTGTATTAGTTTAACTAAATGTAATATAAGTATAAGTAAAAGAATAAAATCCCCACTAAATCTTTAACACTCTGTGTCTAAGCCTAATTGAATGTTTCTCCCTTATCTAGGGTTCCAAGCCAAGTTTCTGCTTTTGATATCGAATTTAATTACCATTTCCTTCCAAAATGGAAAACCTCCAAAATGTTACTTGGGAGTAATGCAAATCCTATCTATTAATTGCATAGGCCATATATATTTCTAAGGCATACACTTTTTCCTCTGCTCCAAGTGCACTAGAAAAAATGTGCATATCCTTTATTCACCAGCCCCCATCTATCTTTGGGTGTGAGATCATATCCTATTTTACAATAAATATGTGAGCATCCTCCTATTTTCCTGACCATAGATAGTGTAGGAACAACTTGTTAATGTTATTGAGCATCTTTTTTGTAATATAGGCCAGCGCCATCCAATAAACTGGGATTGCCTCAATAACACTTTTTATGAGCACCAATCATCCTGCCATTAAATCCATCTATTGCCCCATAGGCCAATCCTATTATTTTTGTTTAGCATCCACATCCAATCAATGTACCTTTCATCATTGGCATTTAGCCAGAAACCCAAATATTTGATAGCATCATCGAGACAGGCTTAGGTATATGGGATAAAATTGAGAATCGTAGTGTAGATAGCCATTGGCACATGGAGAAAAGAGATGTAGGACTTGCGTAAATTGATTTAGATGCCCGTCGAAGAGGATACGAGTTTTAGATTGCGTTCCATACACTTTGCCTCTCAGAAAGTTGCATTCCAAAATAGAAATATATTGTTAACCAACAGAATTTTGGGTTTTTTGTGTTTAAACCCAAGCGATAGATGCAAGTTTGTGTCTCCTAAGAAACGAACCGATAGAAACCAATCGTATCAGTATTTTTAAGCATATATCATTTGATTGACTTAAGAGGGGTAGAATCCAAGTAAGAAAAGCCCTTTTCCTCAACATGTTGTTAGATGTTAATCTTATTGATAACACTCTTAATGATCTTAGGATAAGATTCATTTTATTTACAAATGTCATTAAACTAAAAGACAAGATTGGGAAAGATGAGCCAAAATATAGTTTAAATGCCATTTTATTCTTTAGGTGGAAATTGATTCTGTCTAGCTCCAAGAGGATTACAATTGGCCCGAATTAGTCAGGCCCACAAGCGGCCTGTTTTTATCAATACGATGGCCCTTAAAAATCTGAATCAGTAATTATAACTATTTTTCATTTGGCTAAGTGCATACGCTTATGCCAAAATCACACAGAACTTACACTTGGAATTTGGAATTTAACCTGACAAGTAGACTGATATTTCGCTACTAAAGGACGACCTCATCTGTAAGGATATGCAATCATTGTGTTCATTTGTGACCAAAATAAAGGTCATATGAAAAACAGTTGACCCTATCGTAAATATCATTTGAGCTATAGCATTCCTACTATAATTTGTTACAAATAAAAACATAATATTGATTACAAATAAGGTCAGTGATTGTTAAAAGTAAAGCGTACACCATTTTCAACATCCCTACATAGAGACTTGTAGAATGCCAAGATAAAATGTTGAAGACAAGAAAATAATCCAAAGTTCATTGACCAAAAACTAAATTCTATATTGTTTTAATAAATATTGATAAATAACTTAGTTATTATTTTGCTTTCATTGTTGATATGGTTCTCATTTTTCCATTTTATTTCTTGCGTTGCTAGTCTTAGCATTCCTAATTTCAGATTTTGTAATTCTTTGGTATACTATTGCATTATATCAGTACTTCCTATAATTTTTTGAGATTGCCATATTTTTTGCTACCTTATTTTCAGTGTACATGTTAAGTGCATGCTATAACTAATGATGAAGTCTGAGAAATCAGGGCATAATAAAATAACTTCTAATGGAAATAAGAGCATCATCTACACCAAGAAACTGAAATTATCGCTGGAAAATGATAAGTATTGCAGACAATCACATTAAAAATAAGTGCTGCAATTTCCAAAGAAACTTTCAAATCAACAATTTCCATGACCTCCCCTAAAACTTGCTTTATTTCTGGTGAATTATTCAGAATCCCCGAAAAGCATAGTTTATTCAGCCAAAACGTTAACTATGTTGGATTCAACACAATAAGTCATTTTCTACCTTCCAATCTTCTAGCTTTTCCTTTGAAGACTATTGCCACAAAAATACTAAAATTGCTATCTTTCGTATCAAGTTTGAGTTCCTTTTTCTGGGATATGTAATCACCTAGCATAGATGCTAACTAAAATTATATTCGAACCTGATTCTATATGATAAGATCCTAGTATACTCATTCCACATTTCAAGTGGAAGGTATACTAATATTATAGTGCTCAAAAGGTCACCTCTGCAACATTTTACTTTCCATATTAAAATGTTTGCATTCAATTGGATTAAATTGCTAGTTCCAAACAAGATTGAGCACATGTTAAGCACGCAATATTTGAATTTGAGAATAATAATCTTCACTTTTAGTCGAGAAGCATGATTACTTTTATTAATATTATTACATACAATAAATATTTCCTGAGGCATGGCCTAGACAAGGAGCCATTAAATGGCTTTTGCTAAAGGGCATGGCTGAGCATTGTGCTCCAAATTCCAGACAGATAATGCATGATGAAAAATGAAATCCAGGAGGAAAACATTCTCAAAAGTAAAAACCATCTGAAAATGCAAAAGAATGGCATGAACCACATTTTTCGGAAAATAATGATGGCATTTTTGCTGCCATTTAATTTAAAGAATGTCACTCTTGAGAACAATCTTGTGAAAAGAGTGATAACCTTCAGTATGTGGAAGAGAGAAGGCTAGGTGAATAGGGGATGTGTTAAGGTATTTCTTTGGAACAA
>LPNX010974575.1:212693-263503 GCA_001517045.1 Pseudotsuga menziesii
CCATCCACTGAATATAAAATATTTTGGTTGAAGTGCAGAAGTTCTACATCAATTTTTGAGAATACAAATCCCATGACACGATTGAAGAAAAGCAAGAGAAAAAGAAATTCCAAAATTAAAAAGAGAAGAAAGTTAGATTAGTACCTCAACTACATTGGCAGGGAGTCTTCTCATAGTTCTTCTACTCTCATTTCTGGAAGATATAGATAATGGTGTTTAAATGTTTTTTCTCCTAAGCTTCCTTTTTGTATTTCTCAATTTATTTTCTACTCTAAGAACAGATGTAAGGGATGCAGATTCAACTTTCTTTTCTTTTGGTATTTTTTTCTTTGCCCCCACAACACCTTCTTCCATGAGATTAGTTTCATTGGATTTTTCATTTCTAGGCATTTCCTACAGCCAAAGAAAATTGCAAACGTTGGTACTTTTACAAGCCTGACAGAAAAAAAATTCATGAGGTAGTTTAGGTCAATATATAGAAAATAAAAAAGATTATTAGTCTTTCATTTGGTGTGAATACTAGTGGAGCATCTATGTAGTATGTAGTATGAGCATAAAAAAGTCTTTAGAAGGTGGTCTTGAGGTTGTTCTTGTTTGAATCTATCCCTTATAGTGACTTAGCATTAATCACCTATCCTTCACATGCTTCATATTTTCACTTCATTTAGCAGTTGTGCTATAAATTTGGCATTTCTTGCAAGCAGTGAGGGGGCCTACGTATGGCCCAAACTGAGGTCAATACTCATAAATTATAATGCATCTTCCACTAAGGAGCATGGCACCACCAAAAATGCCATGGAATTTTGTGCTCAAAGTGTGTCATGAGGTTATGACTCTAATTTTGCTTTTGATCTGCCTATTTGAATTTCTTCTTTTCAATTCAATGGAGCTTACTCGACTCCCTCACATCTCAACTCAACTAGGATGGGGAACATGAGTTCTGTTTCCATTCAAAATCAAAAGATGTCTCCTATGAGGGAAAGCATGCTCTATGGTCTTAGTGTAAAAAAATCTGTATATTTTAGCTCCTTGGCCCTCTATAGTAAGATAAGCCATCATCTCAACTCAACTAGGAAGCATGATAGGAATACTGTTTCCATTCAAATCAAAATATGTCTTGTGCGAGAAAATGCATGCACCATGTTATTTGTGTGAAATGTTCTGTACATTTTAGCTCCTTGGACATGTTGTCATCAACAATATTCATCGTGTTAGCATATGTACCTCTAGCATAGATAATCGATGATATATAAGAATATCATCTTTAATCACTTGAGTACATCAATTTTTTTTGTGTTTTCCTAGCTCCATAGCTATAAGGCTTACCAACATAAATGCATAAGATTCAAATGTCATTTCTTGATGACTTAGGATCCCTATTCAAGCTACCAATCAGGATGACATTTACAGCACTATACCCTAGTTTTGACTTTGATGATGTATTAAACGATGATCCACTATGAATGCATGATAGTTTTGTGGAGAATAGGAATATCTTCTCAAGCTTACTCTGTGCATACTACATTGTATGCAATAACTCTTACTAAAGCATTTAGAAGTATTCTATGTAGTTCATGTCATGGGAATATGCCGACAAGGGAAATATTGTAAATGAATGAAGCTCAATCTACTTGTCAACCCTGGAAGCAAAAACATGATTGCAGTATCATTGTTGCCAAACACAACAAGTAAGGATACTACCAAACGAAAGCTACCCCGATTTCATAGCTTCATCGTGCATCCATTAAAATGATTCAAACAACACCTTTGACACAACGTCATGTTTGCTATATTCTACAAAAGATAATATCCAAACACGTGACATCCATACACTTCACCCTACGCTTGACATAACGGTATACAACAGTATTATCAATATGTGGATTACATTGAAATTTCTGAACACATGGGAATGGACTTGTCTTCCTGAATGTGAGAAATTCCGCATGCATTTAGAACACTGATAATGATAGGTTCCTATGGATTCATGCCTGACTCATGCATTTGGTACAAGAGTTTCAGTGCCTCTTTACTATACCCATGTCTTAAATGTCCTAAAATTATGACAGTCCAGAGCACTGTGTTTCGGTTGGGCATGCTGTCAAACACATATTGTGCTTGAACCAAACTGCCACACTTAGCATATAGGTCAATAAGGGCACTTCCTACAAAGACGAATGATTCAAATTGAGATTTGTTAATGGAACCATGTATCTCCTTTCCCTGCTCCAAAGCTTCTAGGCTAGTACATGCTTTAAGCAAGCTTGTATAGGTAAATTGATTTCATTTCACTACCTTGCGTCTCAATTTCTCTAAAAGTACTAGGGCCTCCTCATTAAAACCTTGTTGAAAACATCCCACAGTCATCGAAGTCCACAAAACAACATCCTGTATGGGAATCCCCGCAAAAGGACGTCGTGCATATGCCAGATCCCCACACTTTCCATATAAGCCAACAAGAGTACTCGAAAAATATAGATTTGGCTCATATTCATTCTTTATAATCCTGGCATGAACTTGTTTTCCATGTTTTAGGGATTCAAGCAGAACACATGCCCTGAGAACAATAACAAGGTGATGTTGTTAGATTTTATTCCTGCTCTTTGCATTTGCCGAAAGAGTGCTATAGCCTCCACACCATATCGATTATGTGCATACCCTGTAATCATTGCAGTCCACATAACATTATTCCATTTGTGCATTCCATTAAACACTTGACGTGCATCTAATACACAGCCACACTTGACATACATATCAATAAGGGCACTACGCACATAAGCATCTAGCCTGACTTTGGTTCAAATGATGGGAGCATGAACCTGCTTCCCTCTTCTTAGGGCACTCACCTTAGCACATGCTTTCAACACACTCGCAACAATGAACTGATTGGGTTCCACTCCTTGCCATTCCATCTGACAAAAAAGTATTAAGGAATCCTCACCATGACCCTTCTTGGTACACCCTACAATCATTGTAGTCCATGAAACAACATCCCGTTCGGCCATTATGTCAAACACTTGGAATGCATCCACAATTCTTCCACATTTCCCATACAGATCAAGGATGACACTCTCCAAATACAAATTTGATACAAAACCACTTTTTATAATCAACCCATCAGTTTGTCTTCCAAACTCCAGAGCTTCTACCTCAACCATATCCTTGACTATGCTGACAACTGCAAATGCGTTAAGATTCACACCTTCACAATGCATTTGATAAAAGAGCCTCAAAGCTTCCTCTGTAAGCCTATTATGTGCATAGCCCGCAATAATTGTTGTCCATGACACTGTACTTCTTTGGGGAATTTTTTCAAACACTTGGCATGCATCCAATAATCTCCCACACTTTATATACATAGTGAGAATAATGTTACTCAAAAGGACGATAGGCTTGAAACCCGTTTTGATCATATGGGAATGGACGTGCTGGCCTTCTGGCCATGCTTTCACATCAATACAAGTCTGTAAGAGAGAAACATACACAGTCTTGTCCACCCACATGCCCGACTGCTATGTGAAATGTAAAACCTATAGCACCTTCGTCAATAAACCCACCTTGATTATTGTGTTCACGTCCCTTTTATTTAGTTTTTTCCTAAATCCTCCATTAACAACATTATTGGTAAGATACAAGTTATTGTTCAAGGTTCAGTTCTTATTCTCCATCATAAGCCCAACATAATGACTATAGAGTATAGTCCTATGCCCTGTCATGATTGTAGTTTGTTAAGTATATCCGATTCTATTCCTTCTCCCAGGGTTTCAAGTCATGCCTGGTTTTCCAAAGAAAAGGAGAAAAAGACAGCCTCATCCTACACTCTATGGCCCCATGAATATTCTTATATCCAATGCTGTTGGGGATCATGTAGATCTCCCACTGAAAGCACTACAACATCACCTTGGGAAGAAAATAAACATTATGAATTGGCATCACAATATATCCTAACCAATTTTCCTTGTGGGTATTTATTAGCTTGATGGAAGAAGGAACTTTGCTCATCCCATGGTGAATAGGATTCATGTGAAGCACCAACTATTGGGTTGATCATCCTCTTTTGATTCTCCTTATTGCTCCACTTATACATGGCTCTAGGATGACCATGCTTATCTACTATATCCTATGGTGAATAGGATCTATGTGAAGCACCAACTATTTGGTTGGTCATCCTCTTTTGATTCTCCTTATTGCTCCACTTATACATGTCTCTAGGATGATCATTCTTATCTACTATATCCTTGGCATCCACACTAAGATACTTGTTGTTGATAGGTCTCATATAATGGTACACTTACGGTTGTTAGGGAATAATGATTATTGCAATCCCATTAAGCCAATTTCTTGAGTTTTTTTCAAAATTCCTAGAAAAGGTTTATGGATTTCATAACCTGCTTGATCATATATTGTGAACTTATACAAGCTATCATAATTTTTCGAGCATTAGATACTCAAAGTTATGTATTGATCCTTTTTACCATTAAAAATAACTCTATAAGTTAGGTTCCCAAATTCTTAAAGGGTGCTAGCTCAATGGAAGAGCGTCTGCCTTACAAGCAGGAGGTTGGTGGTTCGATTCCTCCATGCCCTAATGATATTATAATATCGGTTACAAGCAACTAAATTAGTAAGAAAAAAATAAGAGATAAGGGACCAAACAAGATGACAAAAATTCGTATATAAAACTACTAAAAATAACTCAATCAGTGACCAAAAAATGAGAGATGTGAAACTAGGCATTAAAATGGATGCAACACGTGGCACTAATGATGAATCCAAACATGGTGTTGATATGGTAGCAAAATATGACACAAGACTAGTAGGCATTAAAAAGGATGCAACATGTGGCGCTAATGATGAAGCCAAACATAGCGTTGATATGGTAGAAAAATAAGACGTTACTTTGGATGCAAAACATGATGCTACATAGGAAGCAAAATATGGTGCAACAATAGAAGAAATATTTGACGTTATTTTGGTAGCAAAACATGATGCAAAAAAGGAAGCAACAATTGATGCAAATTTGGAAGTGAGAATTGGCACATATTTGGAAGTAAAACATGGTGAAAAATGGGATGCTAAAGTGGTAGGAAAAATGGATGCAATCATTAGATGCTAATTTGGATGCTAACATGGTGCTATTAAGGATGCAAATATGGCGCTAATTGGGATGCCAAAGTGGTATGAAAAATGAATGCAATATTAGATGCTAATTTGGATGCTAACATGGTGCTATTAAGGATGCAAATATGGCGCTAATTGGGATGCAATTTAAGAAGCAAAAGAGGAAACTTGCTAGGAAGCAAAATAGGATGTTATTTAGGAAGCAAACATCGACGTTGTTTAGGAAGCAAAGTTGGTCTCTATTCTGGAAGCAAAAAAATAGACGCTGCTGTAAAGGAAAGTTTCCTATGGCTAGGGTTTAAGAGGCCATCAACGTATTGGGGTTTAAAGGTGGATGTATAATGTTCACCAAGCATATACAAGCAAGTTTCAGAGATTAGAATGGTTCATACCTTATCCAAATGAAGGTTGATCCAAGCATCCCTTTAATCCTTCTCTTGCTCCTCTTGCTCCTCTCGCTCCTCTTGCTACAAGAGACCTAAAAAATGAATTATACCTTCCTCAAACCAACATGACCACATATAAATTAATGATAATCAAAGAAACATGAAATAATAATCTGATTAACATCATCATATGATCATAAACAAATATTCCATCACACATTGAACAACAATTTGGGAAGAAGAAGGACATCACATCTTTATTAATCTTGAAAAGAAGTACACGTATACCTTCTATTCAAGTTCGACACCTCACGAAATCTTCATCTGGTTCTGCTATGTATGAGGTTAGAGGGGAATATGACAGCCGAAATACATTATAAAGGAAACAGATGAGTATGGAGAGAGAAGAGAATCCAAGATCGAAAGGCTCGAACAAAGGTACCTGAAAGAGAGATAAATGTCATAAAAATTGATCTCTAGGACATACAAGTCCATACACAAATCATTGCCATAAAGATACAGGCGGATCCAACATATGTATGAATGATGAAACTATCATGGTTGCTCAATATGCAAAAAGATGCCATATCAAATCTAAAGGAGTCATGGACACAAATGAACAAGGTGGATCCATGCTCAACAATCGATCATAGCCACAAAAATACAAGGTGGATCTATGTCTTAGCAAAATGTCATATAAAGTGTAACAAGGTCTTGCGCAACTTGGGAAATAGCAAAATGACGATGCTATTGTCGGCCCAAGGTCTTCAATCCAAACCGCCAAAAAGGTACGAATCCTAATCATGCGAATAAAGGAGTTGAAGTCGAACATGGAGGAAACCATTTGATTACTAGTCAATGACGAAAACCATTAACAAACGCGAAGGAAATCACCATTAATGAAAATGGTGTCCAAGGTACCTAGTACATTCCAATAAGTGTGAATACAAGGACTTGAAGTCGAACACCTGAGGAATCCATTAAGTAGGAGACATTAAAGTATTCCCACTACCCAATAGCAAGGGAAATTGCCACTGATGACTACAATCCCCAAGGTAATGTCATAAAACTCTAAATCTCATTCGCAGAGCAAGATGTGTTGTAGTTGATAAGAAGAGATCCGTTGGAAGGAAGGCATTAAGGCATCCTTCATCATCCAACATGAGGTAAGTCAAAGACTAATTGGATCTGGAATTAGTATTAAATTTCATGACAAGGACCGCCGAAGACATGATGTAATGAACTGATACCAAGGAATGGCCGACACAAAAGGTCAAGGCAACTGCAGAATGGCCGAAAAAGGTTTAATCCCTGAACAGTGAGCACGACACAAAAGTGACTTAGGCAGCTTTTGACAAAAAAGGACCAACAAAACAAATCTGCAATGTAGGAGACATTGACAGATTCCCCATATAATTGGAAAAGAGACCAACTGGAGGAGTAAGAAACTTTGAATCAGGATAAGATCAAAATACTAGGACCCAACTGTTGATATACTCAAAACTGGTGCTTTGTTCAAGGAAAAAATACTTGCTGCCATGATGTAAAAAACATGTGAATGAACTTCACTTCCCCTCTTTCTTGTAAAGATTTAACGAGTCCAAGAAAGCAAGCTCGAAGAAAAGAAAGAATAATTCTTGATAAAGCACTGATTCGTGGATTTTATGAGCCCAAACTAGTACATGCTCGACGATGTTTTTATAGTTTAGAGAATCTAAAAACTCCAAAGAAGACTCTAGGGGGGGACTTTTTCATCCAATTTAGTCTCCTGAGGCCGAAAAAGTATAAAACAAACCATAGAATAACTCTCTTAGATTTCAAAGAAGTAAGGCACACCTTTCTCGTATTTAGTCAGGAAGGTCCGAAAAAGGTTAAATTACCACCTACCCAACGCTCCTTCAAAAGCAGCATATAGCCTGAGTTTTATGAGTGTAAAGGAAGGCAATATCACTTGGAAATATCCGTTTGATTGCGAGAAATGGGGCTTACAACAATAAACTCGATTCTTTGTTCTTTAGGGTTTAACGAGCATGACAAAGACATAAAGTACACTCGAAATATTTTTCATGTTTTGGTCCAGAGCACGAAAAAGAGAAAACTAAGCTCATACCGGGGGTTCCTTTTCAGTAAGTTTAGTCCCTCATGTCCGAAAAAGTGATAAACCTATGCCTGAGAATACTCTTCTCAATTCCGAAGAAAAGAGAGTGTTCCTTTCTCATATTATTCCACATGGTCCAATAAATTTATAACCTACCACCGATGTGGATGCCCATTCACATATTCTTAATGAGCCTAAACGGACAAGTTTACTCGGCAGTCAAGTCTATTTTGAGGAATCAGAACTGGGCCTAAATAAACTCAATATCTTTCCCGTGAAGTTTTAACAAGTCCGAAAAATTCAACTCGAGGCCTCCTTACTGTTTTTAACGAGCTTGAAGGAGAGCAAAAATAATTCTCTAAATGCGAGGAGACGAGTGTCATAGACAGGAGAAACTAGTTCCAAGCGCAAGGAACAAACCTATGCATAATGCAAGGAAAGTGAGCAAGATAAGGACACTCGAGGATTGTCTCCTTAGGGTAAAAGGTGTTAAGTTGCAAAGGCAAAATGATACAAGGCTTAGTAATGATGAGAACAAAGATGAGGGATTATACAGCGAGCTAAAATAATGAAAGCCAACATCAGGCTCATAAGCGTGAGTAGGGCACATGTAAATGCAGTTACAGCTTGAACAACAAGACAAGGCCAATCAACAGTTGTGAATCCAACTAAAAATCATGTCTCCAAGAAACAACAACATCAGAATCATATTCAGAAGAAAATATCTGATGCAGGTTACTTTGGCAGAAACACATGTGACTTTGATATCTTCTACAAAAGGTAAAGTCAAGGCAGAATCGACTAAAGAAGATTCTATAGAACCAAGGCTCGAGGGTTTTTAATCAATAAGATCAACCTCAGAAGGAGAGCAAAAATCAACAAGGGAGATAGAGTCTATAGGAACAAACTTAGTATCACAGGAGTTGAAAAATTCATAAGAAAAATCAAACTCATCAGGATCACTAACTTGTTGTTCGAAGGGAGAGTCAAAAGACTCAACAAGACCAACATAAGAAGAAAGGCCAGGATTACTAGGCAAATCAAGGTTATACTTACTCACAATTGAACTAACATCCAATAGAAGATCAGACTGTATCAAAGACTATAGGAAGACTTCATTTGAAGGAAGGAGATCATCTGAGATAGGACACATGTCTAAACTTTCAAATGGATCGACAGAGTGGAGAGAAAGCTCCATGGTCTATATAGGATGACTCACCTGGTCAACTGCTCAGACCAAGTCTCTAGAAGGTAAGCATGAAAATATAGGTTGCTTCTCAGTAGCAATTGAAAGCAAAGTACATGAGGCCACATAGCTCACCTATGGCAGGGTAGTGCCTATAGAAACACTGGGAATCAATAAAGGAAAGACCTAGTCTCTAGTTGGATCAGGAGATGGATCAAGAAAATCCAACTAATTAATGGTGACAATTTCTTCGCCATGATTAAAGTACATCACACAAAAAAATGTTGACACCACAACTTGCATGGCATAGACATAATCATGTCCAAGGAGCATATTGAAGTCCAAGGGGTCTTCTATTACCATGAAGTCAACTAAGATGGTCTTCCCACCCAAAGTAACAGGTGTTTGAGCAAGATTTCCCAAGGCTATACAAGTTCTTCTATCAAACGATAGTAACTGACTAGCATTCGACACAAGGCTGGAGATCCCATGCCTCGCCAAGAACGAGCAGACAAGATACTGACTCAGGCTCCTTCATCAACAATACAATGAGCAATCGTGTATGGTTCAACTTTGACCTTTATCTGGAAAAGTGTATCAGAAGGAAGGCATGGCTTAACTAGGCTATCCCAATCAAAGGAATCAATCTAAGATCTTGGTGGGGGTTCGTCTGAAGCGAGTTTAGTTCCCCCTTGTTCAGTAAGTTCTGAACTAGCATTAAAGAAAATGTGACTAGCAGACACTTCACTCTCCAAAGGAAGAGTGGGATTGATCAACAATGGAACCGATTCAACCGCTTCATGAAATTCACTCTCCGAAGGGAGAGTGGGATTGACCAAAACTAAGGTTGGTTCAATCACATCAGAACCACTCTCTGAAAGAAGAGTGGGATCGAAGAAAGATGATATTGGTTCGACAACTTGATCAACCAAAGGTTGAGTAGGTTGTTGAGAAACTATAAGTTGTTCAGGAGAAGGAAATTCTTGAGTCTCGGACCACACTCTTCGCACCTCTACGATAGCAGGGCACTGGTGAGTAAGATGATATCCCTTGCATAGCTTACAAGGGAACTTAAGTTTGCACTTCGAACGACTATTTTTCTCAACAGTGTCAACATGACTAGTAGTGGCTGAATTTTTCTCTCAGCGTGAACTGCAGAGGATGATAGTTTTCCCCCAGCATGACCACCATAGGATGGGTGACTGGGTCCAACTTGGCTAAGAGAGGCTGGTTGTTGAGAGACTTTAGGATGTTCAAAAATGGGATGACCATGAAACCAAACTCTTCACACCTCCACGATAGAAGGAAATTTATAAGTAAGGTGGTCTCCCTCACAAAGCTTACAAGGAAACTTGGGCTTATGTTTTGAACGGGTAGTCTTTTCAACAATGTCAACATGACTCGCAGTGGTTGACGGATTGTCTTCAGCATGAACTACAGAGGTTGAGAGATTTCCCCCAGCATGACCTGTAGAGGCTGAGAGACTGGGTCCAACATGACCTACAGAGGTTGGATGGGCATCACCAACATGAACAACAGAGGCTGAATGTTTAGGATCAACATGCTTTGCAGTAGTTGAGTGTGTTCCCCCAGCATGAACTTCAGACGCTGGGTGGATGGATCCAACATGACTTGCAGAGGTTGGATGGGGAGCTTCAACTTGAAAATCAGAGGTTGAACAAGTGCCCTAAGAATGAACTACAAAGGCTGAGTGACTAGATCCGACATGACCTGGAAAGGTTGGAAGTATCCCACCAGCATGATCAACAGAGGTTGGATGGTGAAGATCAACTTGACTTGCAGAGGTTGAGTACTTAGATCCAACATGACCTATAGAGGTTGGATAGGTGCCCCCAGCATGAACTGCAAAGGCTGGGTGGTGAGGTTCAACTTGACTTGTAGAGGTTGAATGGGTGCCCCCTTTCTTATGTTCCTTCTTCCTATTCCTCCTTTTACTCCTTTTAGACTGTCGGTTACTAGTATCAGTACTTTCACCGCATGAGGTAGAAGGAGGAGGAGAATCAACTACAGGTGAAGGGGAATCAATTTTTTGATGCCCATGATATAAGGAGCTTACTTGCGAATCATCGGGGGCATTCAGGACAGTTGGAGCGGAAAACAACCACATCGACAGCCCTAGGGTGAATCCAAGAATATTCAAGGTGGCCATCAAAGGAACACCAACATTCCCTATGAGAGGAATAGTACAAGGAGTTCCCAGCATGGGGATCTCTTAGTTGGTGTTCAAAGGGGTGTTAGCCATATTTTCAAACTAGGAGAAAAATTCTTAGATTGAAAGGAAACCAAAATTATAAAGCACACACCTAAAGGCACACTAAGTACATACAAACCATACAACATTCACTAAAAAATTCCTAAAGCCAAACAGACAATCAAGTATAAGATATGCTTTCCAGAAGAAAGATGATAGATAGTTACTTGGCATCCCTGTAGATGTTCTTAGGCACAAGTGGAGGAATCACCCACCACCCTCCCACACCTTCTACTGGGGTTACCTTCCAAGCTTGTCCAAGGTCAACTAGAAATATCCTTTCGGTGTACTTGTGTATGAACCTTAGATGTCAAAGAGACTAAAGGCTACCTTAACTATATTGACAGTCTGGGGGGACAGTCGCAAGCCTGATTTGTATGCATAGGCAGGGTAGAAAATCCCGAAACCCATTATAAGATAGAATCCCCACATACGTAAAAACCTTGGTCTACACTTTGACAAGGAATCAGAAGGTTAACTCCTCAGTCCAAGTCTCCACGTGGCCTCCTGCTTAACTCCCGTTTGAGAGGAGCTTCCCAGATACAATCAACGTAGAAAATGGTTTACCTAGTGATTGGCCAACTATGTTTGAATTTAAACACTTGTGGGGAGTTTAAACTCTCTATCCCACAAGTCTAGCCTAACTATAAAATAAAATTTACTAATAATTTTTAAATTATATCATTTATTTTAAGGATTGTTTTTAGTCAGAGGGTAAATGGCATGAAACTTATGTGGTGTTTTGACTCAAAGTTGAAACAAAATGACTAAGCAAAGAGAAATGAAATGCAACAAGCAAAACATATTCTCTTTTCCTTTTGCAAATAGAAACTTGAAAGCCACAAAAGAACAAATTCTTTTTATTTATTTTTTTCATAAACAATGATATGCCATTCATCTAGACTAAAAAACTAATCTACATGCATATAAAGCAAACATGTGTTTTTTCCTTTTTGTTTTATAAATGCAAAAGAAAAACTACCTACAAACAAAAGTATGCAGATAACAAGAACAAAGCAAAATGAACTCTGCTATACAACCACCAAACAAACTCTAGAATTCCCTAAAGTCAGTATAAACCCTACTTGGAAGGAAAGCTTGCATAAGAGACAAGTCAACTAATTTTGCATGGTGAAGTTAACCAACAAAATAAGAAGGAAACCAACACCAACAAGCTTCTGAACTCAGACAAAGATCACTAACAGAGGCTGACCAGAAACATAAGCCAAAAATCATGCCAAGCAAAGGAGGTGGGGAGAAAGAGCAAAGAACAAACCCTAATGCTATAAAAAGGCTTACCACATAGATAAATAACAACCAAAAGGGATAACACTAACTTCTTGGAGTCATGCACCTGTAGAGGACCCCAAAAGACCTACCAAACAACCCACAACAGCAGAGAAAGCCACAAAAATGAGGAAAAAACACTGTTTTAGGGGCACACGCGGGTTGTACTACTGACAGGTCGTGTGTCATATGTGGGTTGACAGTACAACAAGTCGCATGTACAAGCACATGCGGGTTGTACCACTGACAAGTCGCGTATCATTTGCAGGTTGACAGTATAGAAATTCGCGTGTACCAAACCAGACACACGACTGTTCAGTCTGCAACTCACGTATGGGTGGAAAAAATCCCAAAAAAGGTCAAAACCTACCTTAGGAAGGCAGGGGAGGTGTTCTATCGAACTGATAAAGTGTTCCTAAGTGGCAAGAAAGACTTTAAACCTTGCAAAATACTGAAAGAAAGACAAAGAAGCCCCAAACAGACAAGGCTATCCCCAGCGGAGTCTCCAGTTCTATTGTAAAGGAAAGTTTCCTATGGCTAGGGTTTAAGAGGCCGTCAATGTACTGGGGTTGAAAGGTGGATGTATAATGTTCAGCAAGCATATACAAGCAAGTTTCAAAGATTATAATGGTTCATACCTTAGCCAAATGAAGGTTGATCCAAGCATCCCTTCAATCCTTCTCTTGCTCCTCTTGCTCCTCTCACTCCTCTCGCTCCAAGAGACCTGCAAAATGAATTATACCTTCCTCAAACCAACATGACCACATATAAATTAATGATAGTCAAAGTAACATGGAATAATAATTTGATTAACATCATCATATGATCACAAACAAATATTCAATCACATATTGAACAATAATTTGGGAAGAAGAAGGACATCACATCTTTATTAATCTTGAAAACAAGTACAAGTATACCTTCTCTTCAAGTTCGGCACCTCACGAAACCTTGATCTAGTTCTTCTACTTCTCTTCTCCAAGGAACTCATCCTCCGAGATCTACAACACAAGGAGAATGCTTCTAGGGCAAAGGTGTGGGCAAAGAGAGCTCCAAATCCTCCAGCATAACAATGCAAATATTCAAGTCTCCTCTCATGGACCTCCCTACCTCTATTTATATGCTTAATGAAGAGTTAGGGTCGAAGACAAAGTAGTTACAACTGAAGGAGTCAGTTGCATAACTACCCAAACTACCCAAATTTCAAAATTCGTATTTTTTTGACATTTTTTGGAGGCGTACGAGGGTATTATATATAGACAGTCATGTACATACGTGGGTTTCCTTAAGGAAAGTCACATACACATCAAAAAATCATTTTAAGGGTACTTTTGGGAATTTTAAAACTTTGGTGTCTTCTATAAAGTTTTAGCTAACTAAAATATATTTCCAACGGTGCAGAGATGAGGTCAAATGGAGTAACAAAACTCAAGATATGGGTCCTCCAAGTTAGGTGAATTTTCAATGAATTTCAATGACTTTCATGAAGTGTCGTCATGGAAGTGTCGACATGCGACGAAACCATGGGAAAGTGGTCACAGGCAGAGATGTGTCATTTTGAGGTATAACATACACTATTTTGGACATAATAAAGGATTCTATCTAGGAAGCAAAGAAAGATGTTTTTTGAGATGCTTTAAGTTTTTTCCATGACGTGTCCCATTTAGTGTCTAGTTTAACCACTAAGTGTAAAAAAAATTACTCTAAAAAGGGACACTTAATGAGTCGTTAATTCGAGGATTTGTTGTAGTGCTTGGAATCCTTCGTGTCTGTAGATGTAGTTGTTCCATTGGTCATATATTTTTCCATCATATCTTTGATAATTGTTATTTATGTCATTCTGTTCATTTCTATTATCATTCTTTTCATTGTTATCATTTTGGTTGAAAACATTAGTCTGATATAATGCATGACAATTCTGTTTATTCTTTAAGTTTCGTTGACATTCCGTTTTGGAATGAGTTCTAACTTCACATATAGAACACTAACGATATTTCTCGTTCTTCATGTTATATGGGAAGTCTTTTTTTATATGTGAGTCATGCTCTTGGAAGATGTCACAAAAACATTTTGATTGTACGAACCATATTTCTTGTCGTCGATCATCCTGTCGACAGTAGTCTTTTGTATGGCTGAATGTTGAGCATTTTGTACACCATACTTTGTTTCCTCTGAGGCTCATTTCATGAATGGAATTATGCATGTTTTCAAGTTGTTATTTGATGCGTTGATCTACAGGGACTATGGGGTAATCCTCTTCCATTTCTACTTGTAGTGCTTTTTTCAACGCATCTTCGTATGTAGTGGAGAATGTGGGGTTATAGTCTCTGGTATATTTACTTGGAGATATTTTCCATTCTCAATCCATGAATCTTCATTCATAAGTGACAGATCTTCATCGACACCCTCTTCTTGTCGAACTTGACTCAACTTCAACACCTTCCTTCTATTTTTTTCACTATACCCAACTTTCTTTCTTTCTGGTGTGTACCATCCTTCTCCCTTATCTCTTCATGATGCTTCCTTCTCTTTTGTTGTTCAATATTTTGGATATCCATAGTGATTTTGTGTGTCATTGTTCTATTTTTTTTCATTTTTCTATTTTGATTTTACAGTGTTGGTCATATCATGTTTTAATTTATCGACTGTCATTCATCTAATTTATTCGAACATGTTCGACCACCCCCCCATTGTCGACCCGAAATATTTCTAGTAAGCTATGGTGTAGTGTTCCATTTGTTGAGGAAGTATTCCTACTCTCTCTCTTGTACAAATTTTTTCCACCTCCTTTTATTTTATTCCTAGTTCATGTTATTAGGAGGTTCTAACAATAGTGGTCGAGGTTCGATAATATGCGCTACTGTTTTTTTGATACAAAATTTGAACACGAGAATTGGTAAATAACTAAGGAATTGTTAAGTGAGGTCATTCTAGAAATTTTCCTTCACGTTATCGATAGAAAATCGTTCTTCAATAGTGCGTTCTTCATAAAATTTGTCAGCAATTATTTCGAACCACTATGATAGATTCATACAACCTGCTTTGGGTAGTGTTTGGAGTAGTTTTCACTCTTTTTCATCTACAGGTGTTTTCATCCAGGAGTTTTTCAATGTGAATGGCATTGATTCGACAAACTTTTCATGCGTCTCGAAGAAAAATTTCTCTCTTGCTTAAGCAATAGTCAACTTGTTTCTTCTAGCATAATTTTGCAGATAATTTTCTATCTTTCGCTCCCACCAGTCCTTAATCTCTTGATTTGATATCATTGAGTCATGCTCGTTGTCATCTTATACATGTATTACCGGAAACAAAACCAATTTTTTAGTCAAGCATATTGCATAATTACCAGTGATACATATTATAGATTATATAAGAAATGATATAAACAATAGACAAGTAATGGTTGATGGAGAAACAAGCATTTCTATTACTCAATAAGAAAACATACAGGGTTGATTACATAAGATCGAACCGATTCTATATCCATCTCTCCAACCTATTTTTATGATTTACAAGAGGTTGCATAACTACATGTTGGTTCAACTAACCGACGCGACCTGTGGAGGTCGATAGAATCTATTGATATGTTTTACAAGTAGTCGATTGGAGGACCAAGTCGGCTAGCCGACTTAGGCTCCTCCAACAATAGACTTGAATTTGGTTATAACCAAAGAACCTTTCCATGAATGATAATATTTTATTTCTAGTACACTCATCAATAATTTGATCGATAAATGGAATTAGATAATCCTTAAGAAATTATTCATTAAGATTATTAGAATTAGTACATACACAGACAATCCTCTATTTCTTATCCATCAGAACAAGATTTGAGATCCATTCAGTTAGGGGGGTTGTAGATAAATCCAACTTTCAATAAATTTTCTGATTCCACCTTGATGGTGAATACTTTACAAGGATTAATCGGTTGCATATTGTTTCAACATGTTCTGCATTATCATATATTTTAATTTCATGCTCGATAATTCATGGATCGATGCCTAGAATTTCTTGATACATATAAGAAAAAATGTTATGATATTATTTAAAGAGAGTAGTATAGATTTAAACTTCTTCTAGAGAATAATTTACTTCAATCTTAAAGTCCTTAATGATGCAAAGCTTAGAGGAGATATTTATCATCATAGTCATAGAAAATTTTACTATATTTCATTCAACATACACATTGCGTGTCAAAATGAAACTTTTGTACCAATATAAACCTCTTACTATGATCAATGCTTTGTATCCAACCTCAATGTTCTCTACTTTAGGAAAAAAATATTACCTATGGTTCATATCCTCCCATGGTATTTTGGGATTGGTCATAGATTCCGAAATGGCCACATAATATGGTAGAATCATATCCAAAAAATATTTTTAAGTAGGAGGGATGAATGCCCAAATGGGTGATGTAAATTGATTGTATTACTCTTGTAGTGAAGGATCTTGATCAACATCTATAGTGTCCATCTAAAAAAATTTATAGGTAATCTCAATTGTAGATAAAAGCACAGTTGAATATACATCTTCATTTCCTTTTTTAAGTGTGGGATGATTGAGGATAACTCGTGACCCTCTTCGAAATATGATGTTCTAAATGGGACCAAGCATGGCGGGTTTACAAAAACCATTGAATTTGCATATACTTTGGATGAGTCAACACATAAAATGGGTAGAGGGGGATTAAAAGTTACCATGAAATATGCATACATCCCAACACCCATATTCTGAAATGCACTCATGGAGTTATCCACCATTAGAATATTGGATATTGTGGTGGTTTCTATATTAGAAAAATGGCAACTAGTGAATTGTGATGGTTTGTCCTTGATGCAGGAAGTGGATGCTAAAAAAATTGAAGAGAAAAAAATTGTCATAGTACAAGTTCATATAAATCCCAAGATAAGGTTGTAATTTAGTGGAGCATTGACAACCTCCACTTACATTGAGACAATTTTACCCCCTAATTCAACTGGGAAGGAGGGGGTGATTCCATGAGCCCTAAAAGAATGGCCATCAAATAATTTTAGCATGGTATTTGAAGGTACAATATTAGGAAATCGATGACTTATCCAACATGACAAGCGAATCACACATGTAGAAGCACCTTCATGAACTATAGTTCGAAAAATGTTTGTTCCATGATAAAAGACCTGAATCTAAAATGCAACGTGGTGGAATAGTCTTATTTTTGAGTTATCTAGTTAAAATGTTATGAATAAAAAATTAGAAGGATTGAAGATGCCAATAGTTTTTAATATTAGATTTTTATGTTATGTACAATACATTTTAAGGATTTCCAAAGAAGACATAAAACACAACACATGGGGTAGATCTTCAACAATGTTATAGTTATGAGTTGTCTAGGCATTAGGGTTATGCACATACCTTCTTAAATTCCTTTGGGTAGAAAATGAATCATATTAATTATAGGTATCTCTATTTGAAGAGGAGTAGGAATTTGTGACATAGAGGCTTATTTATACTTGGATCCAACATTTGGAGTCTTATCACTACAAGTTCTAGTCTAGACATTAATGTTCTTTTCACACATCTGTATATTTGCATTTAATATAATTACCCCTTGTGGAGGGGTACCCTGATTCCACCTTGTGTAGGTGCAGGGTTATTTTTAGTACCACCAACCATTCACTAGCCTTGTAGAGGGAAACGTTTGGTAAGAAAAATGAGTTGTTACCAGGAATCATGTTGTGCCATGTTGAGCATCCTCAAATTTAAGAAATTGATGAGTTATACGGTCATCCTTATGCAACTCGCAAGGGAACTTAATTCATTTTCTCCTTTCTTATCCCTTCCAATATTATTATTCTTATTTGTTTTAGGCCCCTCCTTGGAATTCTTGTTCTTTTAATTTTTTTATTTCCTATAGGTTTTTGGATACCTTTCTAGATGGAAAGGACAATGGAGGACTTCATGGGATCTGAGGTGTTGGTAGTACCTTGTCAAAAACTGGTTATCCACAAAACTTTCTATAGAATCAGGTACTCCATCAACATGTGGCCAAGGATTTAGTTTTGTAGGGTCATTTTTTATCAGTGGAGCATAGGTAGAATGTTGTAAAGAACCCGATATTGACAATAAAATAAATCTAATTGATGGGATATTATAACATCTTATTCCTTAGTATTTACACCTAAAAGGGCCACATCCTTGGAAATGTAGGGTAGTAGTGAATTTACACAAAAATTGACAAAAAGATGATCAAGAGTCTTAGTATTAATCATCTAACACCTCCTTATCCACTCATGAGTGTGATTTGAGATGTGAGTGGAGGTATCCTTTAAAAATTATGTAACCAACTCCATTATTTTCTCATAATGAACTAGTAATTTGAAGTGAGTAAGGAAAGTAATTTCCATGGATGTGAAATCACTATAGGTCATGCATTTAAGCTTGATGTACCAATTCATAGCCACTCTAGCTAGGGCTCATTATAAAAGTCTCATCCAAATAATATTTTCCATCAAAGAGTTAGATGAACAACAATTATGGAGTCATGACATGATTTGGCAATTCTTCTCTAGCCTTTTCTTCAAACTTAGGAATTTATGAAGGTAACTTGGTGGGAATAGGTGGCCAACTAGGATGATGCCACACTGAGTCATTTGTCAAATTAGCTACATCAGGAAGATTTAATGTCACCAAAAGTGGAAATTGAGTGTGAGTAATAGGATTCTAACTAGTAGGACCTTGCCCCTATATACATGTGTTCATCATAGAGTTGATGTTGAAATTAACCCATGAGATGTTTCCACCACTTGAGCATAAATCCAAATTCATTTGAAAACCAATGTTTTGAGGGAAAAACCTACTAGAAATATTTCCCATATCTTGGAATGTCACGTCACCTACTAGAATACCAAAGGATAGGATAAAAATGCTTCTCAAAGATGGTATATTAGACATGGAGGTATGACCTACCCCAAAGGAGAATGATAAAAATGGGGTAGTTGAACTCCTTGTAGACATGCCAAATCCATGAAAAACAAGAAGACATTAGAATTATGAGGTAACATATCAAAGGAGATGTTACCACGATTATGAGTTAGGAATATTGAAGTCCCTATCCTTATATTGGGTGTTACAAATATTGAAGTCCCCATCCCTATATTGGGTGTTATCTACACAAGAGAAAAACTTATTTTGATGTGTTGTTGAGAAGGAAGCTCTACTTGTGTCATGTGATTGACTTGCTAGCAATATTTGGGATCCCTAGAGATTACTCCATAATCCACACTATTGAAATATTTTCACTATCATTCCTTCAAATTGCATGGATTCATGGCTACCTTCCCAATCAAACTACGGTGTAAGATAGTCTTAATTGCAGTCGAGATTGTATATCCTACACTAGATTACAATATTATTTTGGGATGAAGTTTCCCATATGCAGTGATGGTGTTAGTATATTCAATTTTTTGTGTAATTCATTTTCCTCATCATTTTTTGTGGTTACTGTTGATTAATTATATTACTATATGGCACACTTAAGAACCATCTTGGAAACCATTTAATTTATTGGTGATTTTAAGGAAATGTTTGATAGCATCGATTCAAGGATGTTCAAAGGTTTATATCTTATGGGTACTTTTTCTCTACCTCTATTAATATGTTACAGATGTCCATTTGTCATATTTAACATATCTTCTATCATTGTTGTGACCATAGAGAACGATTCATAGGTGCTACCCAATCCTTTAGAATTTAGTTTCATAGGGTTGAGTATGCCTTTGTATATATTCAAAATGGCTTATCAATTCATTCATATGGATTCCATATATGTTGAGAAAAATCTTCATCTTTGATAGGAGTATGATCAATTTACTTCACCCATTTGGATCAATGATTCTCCTATTTCCAATGACTTTCTAGATGCAGTTTTGCCTTCTAAGAAGACCATGTTAGAAACATTGTCTAGTTCATAATGACATTGGGAAGATGTGATTATTTCTCATATTTTATCCTTGATATTGAGAATATGTAATTTGTTTCATATATCCTTGATTGTCCCAGTGATATTGAATTGTACCAATGGCCCATACTTAAACAATATGTGTTCACCAATATTTCAAAAACTTTATACATCAATATATTTGACAAACTTGCCATCATAGAAAAACTATTGATTCGGGATCACTATTCTCTTAGATTATTTAAGAGTGCATGTCCATTTAAAATAAATTATGGCATTTTCACTTGTTCCAATGAATAAATGCATGGTATTGATCCTTGGAATTTCGAACATGAGATAAAAACCTATGATGAAGTTAAACCCTTTCACCAAAATCTATATTCGGTCAATCCAAAAAAATGTAGTTATTATCAAGGGAAAGGTGTATAATTTGGTCCATCCTGGATTCATTTATCCCATCCCTTTGACAAAATGGGCATCCAATACAATTATTATTGAAGTACTATTCAAATATGGAATGGTTTTAGGGATTTAAACAAGGTTTGTCCAAAAGGAAATTATCCTAACTCTTTAATTGATTAGTTTATCAATGAATGTGTTAGGAATGTATATTTTCACTCATGGATGTTTTTTTGGCTATGATTAGATCCATATTCAACTTAAGAGGGGATCATAGAAATATTATTAACCTCATTAAGGATCCTGAAATTCACCTATCAACTAATCAATTGGCATGTCATGAGGAAGTATTTCAAGGGTAAATGCACCTTGTACACCATTTCAGTGGAAATTTCCTGCATATAGGGACTTCAATTCAACTAGTGCAAATTCCTATTGATTGTGTTCTTGCAATCTTGTGTTGATTCCCATACATCAAATTCCTTTTTCATTTCTGGTTACTTACTCGTCATGTTTTCAACGTGGAAATGGTAGCCACCATAAGGTAGGGAATTGCCTCCCATTATAGATTAGACCATCATTTCCCTATAGTTTGAGCCTTGGAGGGCATGAAGGACACCTAGAACATGGCATTCAATGAAGCTACATTTGCCAAGTAGTGTGAACAATCAATCATTTACATGAACTAGGTTATGAGGGAACCACAATAATTATTGAATGCATATGTGGGGAAGTTTTGGCTTAAGATGTCTATGGATCGCACTCATGTGTATCCAAAAGTAGCTGGCCCTACTAAATTTCCTACCACCACCCTACCCTATTATTTTATAGAGATATATTTTGATAAAGAAGTATGTTCCTAGCCTAAGGTAAGAAAGTTGCAGTCAACCAAAAAACTATTTATAATATTTTTGAGGCCTTTCAAACCCCTTAAATATGCATGAAGTACGTAGGTATCAAGTGAGAAGTATCCAAGAAAAAAAGGAGATTGAAGTTAGTTTATGGTAGACTAAGTCAAATTTTGAGGATTTGTATAGTCAACCCTTATATCCCATTGCATTGTTTTTTTTTTTACCATAACAGAGGGAAGAATAAATTGATCGGTGAAACAGCCACCTGGTGCTTTATTGCATGGATAGCTTCGCCTGGGGAGTCAGGATGCTTGGGCTTGGTAAGCTCGTAGGCTCCAGGGATAGAATGCAAATAAAGAATAATAAAATGACAGATATTTTCCAAAAAAGACAGCATATCCTCTGACAATGCGATGGGAGGCAGGTGTAAGTCGCTTCAGCTTGGCATATCAGTTCCCAATATCTCCTGTAGCAATTGCTTTGTCTTTGGACTTTAAGCAGGGCACCTCCTGGGGGAGTTCCAATCCATCTCTTGATTCTTTGATCTGCTCGTGGAGTTCCGGAGCTCTATTTTAAAAATTTTCTTCTGGTAGAGGTCGTCTTCAGCAATTTATTGCCGCAAGTTTCCTTGTTTCTTTGATTTAGCCGTGAGGAGGCCGATCTCTTGCTCAAATCGCTCCTCCACATGCTAGGTTGCCGGGAGAAGGTCCCAGCGTTTCTAGCACGGTCCAAGAGGTCACTGAAGACTATGGGGAAGTCCATGGGATTCTGAAGCTCGAGGAGAAAGTGCTTGGTTATAGAGAAATCTTGACATAGGAGTCTCACTGTTGACCAAGAGATAATCCTCTTAGAAAGAATGCCTGATTTATGGTATATTGCAGATTGATTCTCTGTCATTTACTGAGATGATGCTCCTGCCCAGGAGAACTGCTCTGTTTGCTTCAACGTCAACTTGACCATTGAGGTCCCGTAGAACATGAAAGAAACGGATTTTCCGGAATTTAGAGGCGATCATGTTGATTTTGTGGAGGATCCTTGAGATGTTGAGATGGAGAGGGAGCTTCTTTAGGACCATCGCTTGGATGATGATCTTTGAATCTCCGAAAACCGTGATCTCAGAGATGTTGTTGATTTGGGCCTGCTTTAGACCTTGCCAGAGAGCTAAGGCTTCAGCCCTATTGTTTGAGTCCAGGCCTAATCCCCAGGCGTAAGAAGAAAGGATAACATTCTCTGCATTGATAAGGATCCCCCCTGCTCCAGCTTGTCCTGGGTTGCCTTTGGAGGCCCCATCGAAGAACAGGCTGCATTTAAATAGCGAAGCTCTCCATTTAAGGAATTCGTGTTCATCCAGACGGACTTCCCATCTCTCTTGGTTAGTGAGAGCTTTAGTCAGGAGGTTGGCTTTGAGAGAGAAATTTGTCAACCAGCTTGATTCGAGGGGATTGAGAGTTCTGGAGTTCGAAAGAGAGCTTCCGGATTCGGCAACTTCACCTATTAAAGCTTTGCATTTGGCTACCAACTTGGAACTTGGACTTACCTCATCTCTGAAAATGCGTCTGTTTCGCTCCAACCAGATATTCCAGCATATTAATTTGGGAATCCACATCCATGTAGACTTGAGGAGGTTTTTCTTATGAAGATCAAAGGGAGAGTTTTTTATCCAGTTGGAGAACAGATCTGTTAAGTTACCTGGGATGTTTATATTAACATGGCTTGGATTGAGCACCAGTTTCCAAACTTCCATGGTATAGGGGCAGGTAAGAAGCAGGTGATTCACTGTCTCTTCTTCTGAGCGGCACAGGGGACACCGTGAGGGACCTTCCATTCCTCTTCGTTTGAGGTTATCTCCTGTGAGGATGCTGTTGTGAGCTGCTGTCCAACAAAAGTGGTCAATTTTGGGGATAAAGGGAAAGGTCCAGATGAAGTTCCATTTTGCTGGATTAGGAGCAGCATAATGTGTGGTTTGCATAGATCTGTACCCCTCAGCCACGGTATAGCAGCCTGAGAGCTGACCCCAGCCTCTCATGTCTTTGGAGGACTCTGTCATAGGCGATTTACCTTGAAGGAGTTGGGTTAAGAGATCAGCTTCATTTTTTAGATCCATGGGGACATTGCCTAGGCTCCAGTCTTTCCAGTTTTGATCGCCTTCTTCCTTCCAGCTGGATATATCCCAGAGCGTTTCTTTGTTTCTGAGTTGCAACCAGCCTCTTATATTCCCAATTTCTGAGATCTGTCCAAGAGGTTGATCTCCCAGAATGGAGTCCTCCCAGAGGTTTATTTTTTTCCCATTCCCTGGGATCCAATAGAGGAGATTTGTGAAGTGTTCTTTAGCCTTAATACAGAGATTAAAAATTGGGGAGCCTTTCTTGCAATGGACTGGCTTGTCTAGGCAACGTAATCTTGATCATGGGAAGTACTTTTTCCTTATGACTTTTTTGCTCCAGCTTTCGCGGCCTGAGACAAGACTCCATAGAATTTTCGCTCCCATGGCCATGTTCTGTTTGGATAGGCTTCTGATTTGCAGGCCTCCTTCCTTGTAGGGATTTTGGATTTTGTCCCAGCTTACCAGGTGGATTCTGTGAAGATTTCCTTTACCTCCTTCCCAGAGAAATTTTCTTATTAGACCTTCCATTTTTCCGATGATGGATATGGGAGCAGAGATGATGGCATTTTGATAGATCAGGATACTTGTCAAAACTGATTTGATGAGCACGGTCTTCCCTGCCTGGTTTAGCCGGTTGGACCCCTAGTTTTGGATTCGATTTTTGAATTTGTCAAGGATGGGGTTCCAGTGAGTAGCTTTCGGAGTTCCTTTGGTGATTGGTACACCGAGATATGTGAAGGAGTCCCAAGCATGGACCGCCTCCATTCCTAGAATTCTGGCTATCGCGCCCAGCTCTCTAACAGTGCAATTCCAGCCATAGACTTTGCTTTTTTGGAAATTAATCTTGCTGCCTGAGACTTGTTTATAAATGGCCAGCTCCTGATTGAAATGTTTTGCAACTTGGGTGCTGGCTCCTCCCATTAACAAAGTATCATCCGCAAATTGCGCATGATTAATGTTTTTTACATTTGCTGCCATTTGGAGACCAGGAAGAACATTCCTTTGTTGAGCTTCAGTCAGTTGGAAGCTTAGAACAGAAGCTTGAATAGCGTACAGAAGAGGGGAGAGGGGGCAGCCTTGTCTTAATCCCCGGGAGGCTTGGAAGAATTCAGTGGACCGACCATTGACGAGAGGGGCAATCCAGGGTGAGCTTATGCAGCCTTGGACCCAATTTACAAAGGAAATCGAGAAGCCAAGTTTCTTCATGACTAGAAACAGAAATTCATGTCTTACCCGGTCAAATGCATTGGCCAGGTCAAGTTTTATCACCATCCCCTCTTCTTTGATTTGGTGGCTGGTATGAATGGCTTCTTGGACCAGCATAATGTTATCCTGAATCTTGCGACCTTTGATGAAGCCCCCTTGGTTTTCCGGGATTATTCGGGGCAGTAATTTTTTGAGCCTGTTAGCAATTATTTTTGTTACAATTTTGTAGCTCAGGTTGCAAAGAGAGATGGGCCTGAATCTAGAGAAGTGGATGGCCCCTTTTTCTTTTGGGATTAGAGTGAGGAAAGCTGAATTTGTGCTCCCACCCAGCTTGTTGGTGGTTTGAGTATGTCTTACCATTCTGAGAAGGTCTAGTTTTATCATGTTCCAGCAGGAGGTATAGAATTTTGCAGTGAAGCCATCCGGCCCCGGTGCACTATCAAGGTTCATTTTGAAGAGGGTTGTTTTGAGCTCCTTCATTGAAATAGGAGCTGTTAGAAGGAGGTTATCTGCTTCTTGGACGAGGTTGGGGATAAGATCAAAGGGATGATCAAGAGGGTTGAGAGGTTCTTCATCCGGAGCAGTGAAAAGGTCTTTGAAGGTGCTGAAAGCAGCCTTTTTAATATCATCAATTTTTTTTACCAATGTACCTTGATAGTTAATCTCCGTGATAGCCTTGTAATTTTTCCGGGCCTCCACTTGTTTGTGGAAGTAGGAGGAGTTTTGGTCACCACTTTTAAGCCACGTGCTCCTAGACTTTTGGCGCAAGTGTTCCTCTTCTACTCTGTTGGCTTGGTAGAAGCGTTTTTGGAGGTCTGTTTCAATTGCTTGGGTCTGAGGGGAGATAGAGATAGATTCCATGGAGAGCTGATGGTTTCCAAGCGCTTGTTGAGCTTCAATTTTGCACGTAGAAGGAGATTTGATGTTTTTGGCCCAGGATTTTAGATCCTTTTTCAGCCTTTTAATTTTCTGTTCCCAGGAGTAGGTGGGGGAACCCGGGATTGGGATGGACCAGGAGTCAGAGACTACATGGAGAAAGTCCTCTTGAAGGATCCAAATTGGGCTAAAGCGGAAGGGAATAGGGCCCAAGTTAGGTTCAGAAGATAGCTCCAAAAGTATGGGTTTATGATCCGAGATACAGTTATGGAGGATTTTGGAAGATGCCAGCAAACCAGTGGTGAGGAAATCTGAATGGACAAGAAATCTGTCTAAGCGAGCCGCTATGTGGCCAGGGCCTAGTCTTTTATTTGTCCAGGTGAATTTTCCGATAGAGGGCTTAATGTCAATGAGGTCCCATCCCAGGATAATGTCCTCCAGCCATTCTCTGGATTGGTCTCTTATTGGGGAGCCTCCTTTTTTTTCATCAGCTGAAAGCGTTACATTGAGGTCCCCAGCTAAAATAATTTTTTTAGGATTATGTATGGAAAGGAAGGAATCCAATGACTCCCAACAGTGGGTTTTTTCAGAGAGGAGATTTGGGACGTAAAGGTTGAAGAGACTTACATGAAGACCGAAGTCTTTATGGCGGAGGTTGGTATAGATCCAGTGCATGCTGCAGTAGTCGGCGAGAAGGTCGAATTTGGATGCATCCCAGAAGGTAGTGATTCCACCCGAGGCTCCTCTTGAGCTGATAGCTTTCCCAGGTCCATTTTTCCAGATCGTGATTCCAGCTTGGTAGAGGGTTGAGTCCTCCAACTTTGTTTCCTGAATAAACAGGATGTCAGGCTTGTTAATTCTTATGATATCTTTCAGGGCTTCTTCTTTGGATTTGGATCCTAGACCTCTGCAGTTCCATGATACATAACGCATTTAAACTTTCTTTGGAGTGGTGGCCCCTTTGGGAGCCAGGCCTTGCTTTGATTTTGTATTTATCATCAAATTGATGGTTTTCTGAGTACCTTTGTTTATGTCACGGCGAGTTTTCTCTTCTCTATGCTTTTTCTTTGATTTGCGGCCTCTAGAGAGCTGAATTGGAGATGCGTGAGAGCTGCTAGCTTCAGAGGCGTCTTCATCCGTGAAGCCTCCTAGATCAGAGTCCAGGTTGGTGGGTTCGTAGTCCAGATCTTTTGAGTTTGCAGGCTCTGCCTCAGGATTGGACCGGTCTCTTATGGTTTCTGTTGGTTCTTCTTGGTCTTGAGGCGATTCTTCCTCATTGGCTCCTTCGGGTGTTTCTACAGGATCTAGGTCTTCTCCATAAGCGTGCTCTGTATTATTGTCCAAGACAACTACTTCTATTACTGGATCTTGATGAGTTATTGCCTTATTCGATGTGGAGGTCTTGTTAGGATCTTCTTTTGGTTTCCCCCCTACTGGTTCTTTGCCTTTGGTAGCTTCTTTTGGATCAAGAATTTGCACAGTGTTTGCCGTTCTTTTTTCTTGAGTTTTGGGTGCCGATTTTCCTTTCTTGACTTTTTGCCAGCCTTCGGTCTCCTCCTGAGGCTGGGCTTTGGGGCAGTTCCTTTGGAAATGACCGTGCTCCTGACAGTGCCTGCATTTGAAGGGCAGCTGCTCATAGTCTAGTTTTTGGTAGTGTTGCCAGGAGCCAATGGATAGTTTGATTGCTTCTGGAAGACCTGCTTCAAGATCGATCTCAACACAGACCCTGGCACAGGTGTATTGCCCCTTTGGTTCTGCTTTGTCGATGTATCTACCCAGGCCGTTTCCAATCTTTCCTAGCACCTCAGTGTTCCAACAATGGATTGGTATATTTGGGAGATGGACCCAGACAGGAACCTCTTTTGGAACGTCCACATTTGGGTCGAAGTCAGGAGTCCAACGATTGAGGTATAAACCTTGAGATCCCATGAAGTAAGGACCGCTTCTGAAGATTAGATCGTGGTCTTCTTTGGAGATGAATTCGAATATGTGAAAACCCCTTCCCACTGGGTAGCAGGTCACACTGTGTTTTAGAAGAGGCCTCCAATTCCGTTGAATCCAGTCGTCTGTTGTTCTTGTTGATGGCCATAATCCCATAAACTGGCCAACCAACCCTCGATCTGCCAAGGCTAGGGCTGTTTTGATGGCCTTCTCTTCTGGTAGGGCGATTTCAGGTATAGTGTCAAGTTTTTTTATGAATTTCGGAATAGCGGGGGTTGGAGGTTTTACCCCGGCGGGATTGATGAGTTTTCGAAAAGCTTCTACCAATGATAACGGAGAGGAGGGAGGGGGATCCCCTCCCCCTGGAGCAGCCATGGCGGCTGCAACTCGATCGAGGTGCCTCAAGTGCGCGCAACCAAGCTCTCTATTCGATCGATCCTCTCAGTGTCCCAACGTCTGCTTTGTCATATCCCATTGCATTGTTGGAGGTTCTAATACAATCAATTTCAGACACTCCATTTTTCAAGAAATTTTTTTAAGGCATGTCTCAACCAAGTTAGAAGGTTTTTGCAAGGATCCTCTATGAAGAGGAAGAAGGTGTTCAACCATTGAATTTCATTCAGTCCTCTTGGATAGGATTGGCCAGTCTATGTGTGAATCTACCTTGGTTGTAGCACCTTTAGGTACATTTTACCTATCAAAAATGATAATTCCCATTTTGTAGGAACTAGTTGACTTCAAGAACAAAAATGGGCTTGGTTTAGTTAAGGGATTACTATGGGCACACCAAATGATAAAGACACTTGATTCCTAGCCACCCCCTGGACATTGAAAATGAATTTTAGGAAACAATTTGAGACATTCTCAAGGTTCTAATTAGGAATGAGGTAATTTTGACATGCCCTTATTCTATAGAATGATCAAAATCATAGGAATCAAAATGTTCCAAAGGACTTGAGGTGGTTATTGTTGATGTAAAATCTCATCCATACAAAGGTTGTTTCCTTACTTTCAAAGTATTTATTCTCCACCGCACCTGGGTAGTGTAAAAAGAGCATCCACTTCACTTTACATTAAGGAAGAAAGCGATGCCACCACACATATTCAATGGACATGGAGTGGTGCCACAGCTCTGTCACTGTGCATAGCATGCAATGCTCTGAGAGTAACACTCTGTGTTCATCTTTCATCCAGTGGTTCCAGGTAGGATTTCAATCCCTGATTGATTTCTTGAAATATTGCTTATAACATTTTGATTTCTGAGTGTTTTTGGCTTACTTTTTGAGGAATCGTATAATCTGCAGTTTCTTTTATCTATATGCTCTTTGCATTCAAAGAAAATTTTATGTTTCTTGCATTGGATGTTACATTCATTTCTTTGTTTGAAACCTCTTTCTCCTTTCTGTAGATATTATTCATCGGAATTAGAAAATTTACATTTCATTTTTGTGTGCATGTTTTGGTTTTGGTTTGAGTTCTTTAGAATTTGAGCGTTGAATTGTGTGGTTGATTGAAATATTTTGTTTATATTTTGATTTTTGTTTTTAGGAACATAAATGATTTCTGTCCTTTCCATATATATAGTTTTCATTGAATGGAAAAGACTTGCATACTCATACTTGCATGATTTTGAGTCAGGTCCAACTTTCCATGCATTCACTTAACTATACAAGATAAAATTAAGCGCTAGTTTAAGTTTAGAATATGTAGAAACTTTTGTGTTAGGTTAGAGATGTGTTCTGGAATTGTTAAACATAGGATTTTTCTCTATTTTCCTGCACTGTATCCAGAGGATCGTGTGGTTCTTCCACGTATTGCTGGTATATCGAAAAACCTTTCACATACCCTTCAGGTATATCGAAATTTACTTTACGTACTCAGTGGTATATAGGAATTTCCCTTTCAAACAATTGTGCATTAGAAAACAATACTATGGAGTGGATCTCCCACATACTTTGCGTATATCGGGAGGCACTTGTAGGGATTCTGAGACCAACTAAGAAAAGCCCTTTGATTGTCCTATCATTGCAATACATCGAGAAAAACACTCAAGGAGATTTCTACACATGTGTCATCCAAGTAGTCGGGTATTCAGGAAAGGGTACCATCCCAATCCTCCTTGTCTCATTTTACTATTGGACCCTGTGGTATATCATGAGTTGTGGTGATGTGACAATCGTGTGAGGATATTGAATTTTTAGCCACTCCTTTCACATGTTTGTTTGTTTCTTTATATTGAGTAGAGCTTGTGTCATCATTCTATGGTCATCATACTGATGATACCCCATCAACTAGTGAATTTTTTATTAAGATTCCAAAAGGAAAAGTCATAAATCCTTGCTTGTTATGTACGGAAACACACCTTACTTACCTTTGTCCTCACATGGATGAATCTTCAAAGTTGTTGGAACATATTACTCTTCCTCGTCAATATATTCCAACAGGTTATCATAAGTTGTCTCTTGACCCCCCACTGGTTGACTAAGTGGTCAATTCGATTTCATTTGTAGTTGATCCAACTCTTCCTTTGAATAGTGAAGTTAAAGTGGTTGAGTTGATGTCTTCTCCACCCGATCCCACTCTTTCACCTAAGAGTGTTAAGATTGAAGTAGTCACTTTGACATAGTATTTCTCTTATCCCTCTCTTCCATTTGAGAGTGAAATGAAAACATATGAATTTTTCATAGTCAATTTGAACTATTCTGCACAGGGGGAAACCTTGTCTATTTCAACATAACCCTCTTCAACTATTGAGGTTATTTCCTTTGATTGGATTAATCTAATAGAATCTCGTATTCCTTCTAGTGTTCCTTTCCAAATATCTATGTGAGTTACTCCTACGAGCATGCTACACACTATTATAGATGAAGGGGCTTATGTTAGTATTATATCCTCAAATTCTTGGAAAACTATAGGTTCTTCTCAGCTTGTGCCAGCTTTCGACCAAATACTATCTTTTAATAGAAGACCTACTCCACCTTTAGAGATACTTCATTATTTTCCTATTACCTTAGGAGGGAAAATTGTCTGTATCGATGTTATGGTAGTCGAAGGTCCTTTATATTTTAATATGATCCTTGGAAAAGATTATTTTTACACCATTAATGCTGTAGTGTCCACAATATTTTGAGTGATGCATTTTCCCCAAGATGGGAAGATTGTGACCATTGATCAACTTTCCTTTTTTAAACCCGATCATCGTATGAATCCTAGTCATTAGACCTCCCTGAATGTACCTCATGTTCTTGTGGTTCCATCCCCTTCATCGGTCACGTCTCTCCACTATCGACATCACGACGGACTTCAGTCATTTGGAAACTGATAGCTTCTCCCCACCATGGAGAGTATTTGGGGGCATGTCTCTAGTCTCTGTACATGAAACTAGAGTTAATCCACTAGATTCTTATGTAATGGGGGAAACCTACCAACCTATGGACATCATGTTGGCTAAGAAATGAAGCGATCATAGTTCCTTTTCTGTGTCAATCTTGTTAAAAAATGAAACATGTGACCTTGAGCATAGTTTATTTATAGTTTTAATCTCGTTAAAAAAAGAAAACCATCCTTCAAGCATAGTTGTTTTCTGTTTCAAGCTTGTGTAAAAATGAATCAGGTCATCCCTTTGAAGCGAGTCTTCCATCCTTTTTTAGGACTGAAACCTTCATTTCATCTACCTTTAGAACCTTTTTCTTCCTTGGTGTTTGGTGAGCCTTTTCTTAGTAGTATACCATAGTTGTATGTTTGGTAAAGGAAAAAGAGTAGCTAGATGAAACGAATCTTGGGGAGCATGTATTCAACCTCTTTATGTTGAATTTGATCTAATTTATAGTTTTTACTGGGGGGAAGTACCGATCTCTAGACATCATGTTGGGAAAACACTGCCGAAAAGACTCGTGATGAGCGTACTTTCTTCTTAGTTTCAAGCTCGCTAAACCATGAAACAAAATTTTAAGCACAGTTCTTTATTTGTTATAAGATCAATAAAAATTGAAGCAGATACCTTGAGCATTCTTCCAACACATCCTCGGGCTCGTTAAAAACAGTAAGATGGCGATGAGCTTACTTTTTACATTTTTTGTGCTCTGGTTAAAACATGAAAAATGGTTTGAGCTTACTTTATCGCTTTTTCGTGCTCTGGATCCAAACATGAATATTTTAAAGCTATAGTCGTTCTTATTAAACCCTAGGACTAAGTTTTCGAGTCAAATTTTACCTCTTTTTCAGACTCGTTAATCCCTTTTACTAAAAAGAACCCTAATAGAGTCCTCTTTAAGCTCTTTTCTGACTGTTAAAATGTGAAAAGCTTGGCGAGTGAACTTGCCTTATTGACACTTGTAAAAGGACACGAAGAGTCATCTTTTGAATAGTAGTTTACCTGTTTATCAGTTCGAATTGACTAAATTACAAAAAAGGTATACTCTAGTCATTGACTAGAAGAGTTCTACTGTATATTATTTTATACTTTTTTGGTCCTTAGAGACTAAATTGTATGAAAAAGGGAACTTTGAAGTCTTCTTCAGTTTCATTCAGACTCTCTAAATATGAACGATATTGAGTTTAATTTCAATAGATTTGTTAAACTAAACACTAAGAGACCCTCTTTTGGGAACAAACTCATCCTTTCTCAAGTTCGGAAAACATATGAGAAGGGACTTATCTCATGATAAGCTACAACAAGTGTTTGTTACCCTCTTTGAACTCGTAAAATGAAAAAAGAGGAACTCATCAAACATGATGGGGAAAGTAAGGGAAGGGAACTATATTTCATTTGTAATACTGGTAGTTTTCAATCACCTTTGAACATGGAACTTGTCTTCATTTCATTCAAACATATGGGTATTCATATTGTCTCCAAGTTGATCCACTTTCATCAATCATGTCACTCCTTTGATTCTTTCAAAGAATGCATTGTTCTACGCCACATTATATCTTGGCATATTCCTCATCAAGTCAATGCTACCAAGTCTTCAGTCGTGGCACCCGATGTTCAAAGGAAATTCATGTTGATAGTTATCTTCTGCAGTCAAAAGAACTTCCATGTCAGTTACAGTTGAGATAAACCGATCATTACTTCATACTCAAATTCCATAAATTTCTTTCGAGTTTCGTGTCGTTGATGTGGGATTCATCATGGCCCTCCTTCGACAATACTATTCTTTTCAAATTCAACTCATCTTCCAGGAATTAGTATTAGAAACAAAATAGTACCTTGAGATCTGTATACATCAATGATAGATTTCCTCGCTTTCAACAATAGGTTTACATTATTGGAATTTGATCAAAATATTCATCTAAGTGTTAGACATCATATCAACTATTCACATTCGTAGGAATGTACCGGGGTACCTTTGGAATCATCAACATCAATGGTGATATCCTTCACATTTGTTAACGATTCTCATCATTGACCTATAATCAAGTGGTTTCTATCATGTTTGACATCAAGAGATGTAATCACATATATAGAATCGTACTTTGTTGAAGACGAGATGAAGACCATGGGTATCTGTTAAGTGCTCATTGATTTCCTCGGGTTGTGATAGAATATTTGTATGATTCATAGCTATTAGAAATGGGACCGCAGAGAAATAACATATGTACTGTAACTAGCAATTATGAACCAGTGCTGACACTGCTTGTTCCTCTGTAATGCAAAACACAACTACATAACAAAATAATCACAGCCACATGTCCTTCCCTTTAATAGTCACACTAATTAACATAACACATCATATACCTCAATCATAGACCTATTTATCTATTCTTTGGAAAATCCTTGAGATGATTCAATACCTGTAAGAAGGATCACAAGACAAATGAAAAGATGAGAGCATCATGACAATCAACTATCCATATTGATGATCAAGGAATTCAATAATATTTAATCACAAACACAATAATCAAATATAGGAAAGGGAAATTTTTTTGTATTAATAATGGGTAAGAAGAAGTACAACCAAAATCCTTGATGTTGACAGCTTTTGTCTCAACAAACATCTACAAAATCCAATGAAGACCTCTCTAGCTATAAGCTACCTCTACTTTGCCTCTATCCAGACTTCAAACTAGCAGCATAAGAATGCTTTTTCTGGTCTCCTGCACTTTCTTCATAGAAGCTTCATTTATAGGCCAAAAACTCATAGGATGACTTGACAAAAGGATAGAATAAGATCCCTATTGGTGAGGGAGGCGAATGCCACCTCTCCCAGACATGCAGGAACTAATTCCATGAAGGATTCCATACGAAACCTTCTGGAAACTTCTTTTTTTCCCCTTTTAAGACCATCGACGCTTTTAGGAAATCTAGATAGACCTAGGGTTTTTACCACTGCAAAGGGACAGCGACGCTTCTTGCTCAACTGATGGAGGTGCCTATGGTGCTTTGTGGAAAAGGTGAAAGAGTGCCATACCTTCTAGGTCAGGGCAGAAAATGGCCAAGGTGATCCAGATCAGGATTTTTGAGAGGTTGGCAGGCAACAAGAAAGTCATCTGGATGCTAACTAGGCAGTGTGGTATTTTCATCTGCAACAAAATTCCCCCTAAAGTAAGAATCTAGAAGAATATGATAGGTTAAATAATTTGCAAGTTTTCCATCTGACATAGAGGCAAAGAAAGATAGACTCATAAAAGACCAATAACTGACTCTTATCCAATCATAGCTGCGAACCAATACATTACAGATCTATGATGATGAATATGTCATGGATACCAATAATACACTATAGATCCATGATTGACTACTGTAAGAGATAGGTCATAGCTACGAGATATACAAAGTAGATCTATTCCTCTCATTTTCAAAACACATCCACCGAACATACAATGTGGATCCATGTCATGACTCTAAATGATCTCCAAACACAACCTGAGGGTAGGCAATGATGATGATAAAGCCTAATCACTCAGGGTCTTCATCCCAATCTTCGAAAGATATGAATATAACCATGTGATTACAATGTCTTGATGTTGAACATGGTAGAAACCACTTGATTACCAGTCATTGATGTCAACTGTTAACAAGTATGAGGGAAATCACCAGTTGAATTCAATGATTCCCAAGGTATCCCAGTACAAATCATTGAATGCGAATAAAGGACTTGAAGTCGAACATTTGGTGATATCCTTCAATCAAGATCCAATGATGTAAACTCATGTTGAAAGCGAGGTAACCTACCATTGAGGCCTGCATGCCCAAGGTACTGCCTAGGTTTCTAGGTCTAAATCCTGGATAGTGATATGAAGTAGATAGGAATAGACCCTGTCACAGGAGGGCCATAATGATTCCCACATCAGTGACACAAAATTGAGAATAAAAGTTGATTTGGAATAATAGGATTGACTCAGACATGACTGAATTTTGAAGGCAAGTGAGGTTATTGATGGACTGTTTTTCTAAGAGAGGTAACCTTTGAACAATTGGGTGGCACGACAAATGACTTGGCAGTATTGACTCACGAGAATAGAAATAGGTGTAATGCAAGGGATATAATGAAGCATCCTTTGAATTGACTCAAAGAAGTCAGGTGTCTTGCAAGAATGGATCGACTCAGGGACAAACTAAAAACCCAAACTGTTCAGATATGAAAATGCAAATAGGTGCCATGTTCAAAGGTGGATTGTAGAGTACTACCATATAAACAACTGAAAACCATTCCCATTTCCTTTAATTTCCCCACCTCCAAAGGTGAGTGCCTCTTTTCATTTTTACAATTCCAAAGAGGGTAACAAACACTCATTGAAGCTCATCAAGCTGTGATGAGTCCATTATCATATTTTTATGAACCTGAGAAAGGAGGGGCTCGTTCCCGAAATAGGGTCTTACATTGTATGTTTTATCAGTCTGACGCAAGTAAACTCATCTATCGTTTCATGTTTAGAGAGTCTGAAATGACTAAGAAGACTCCAAAAAGGGTCATTTTTCGTAGATAAGGCCAGTCGGTCTGAAAAAGAGATAATCTAGCCCCGACTAGTCGACCATTCAGATTATTTTACAAGCGTGAACGCAACAAGTTCACTTGGAAATATTTTTGTGGTTTGAGGAGACTGAAAAGAGATTAAATATAACTCCTGAACGAGGTTCCTTTTTCACAAGCCATTTTAAATGAGTCTGAAAAAGCAAAAAAGTGGACTCGACACCTTTCTACTGGAATTTTAATGAGCATGTAAAAAGTGTATAAGGATGCTCGGTACTTTTTCAGTTTTTCCCTAAGTCCGAAAAAGACAAAAATGACTTGTATCGGAGCCAAAACCTAGTATTAACCCTGAAAAACTCAAAAAAGACCATTAAAAACCATTTTTCCAAAACTATAGAAAATAAAAATAGAAACCCACTTTTACTTAAATAATTTGTATTTCAAAATATATGAATTGTAATACATTTTTGAAAAACTTTGAATACTCTATAAATAGAAAGTGGGGTAAGAAATATTTACCATTTCATTTTTACCATTTGTGAGCTTTGGAGAGTTGGTTTGGATTGGTGAGAGTTCTATTGGTGGTTTTGGCAAGGATCTTCCTAATCCATTGCTTCTTCGTTCATCATGTAAGAGGTAAGTAACGAAATATTTTCCCTTCTATCCTCTACAAGCATCAATTTTTCTTCTTTCATGTTTAGACTCACATCCCCAAAAACAAATTTTACCATGATTTTGAAGCCAAGGTAGAAGGTAGATTTGTAAATTTTTATTTTAAATAGAAAAACCGACCTTCACTGAGCAATTACAATGGTAGAAAATAGATTAAGTTTTATTCTTTAAGGGTTTTTTGGCCGTCGGGCAGAGTCCCCGACGACTCTCTATCTAACTGGGGCAAGCGTGTCGTAGGCTCCTTGTCCATGATGGATAGGTAGGCGGCACTTTGGGAGATGAAAATGCAAGCACCGATGGTTCCCTATCGGTAAAAGATAGTAGTGCCCCTGCAGCCCTAAGGAGGAAAAATAAAACCCTAGAATGCTAAAACGACCAAATTCATGCTCAAGATTTGCTTCAAAATATGTTATTCTTTTTTTAGCCATGCCATGTGTTCTAATCATGAAATGTGTATGTTGTAGGTGCATTATGGTCATCTGGAAAGAAAGGGAGCATGAGACTTCTGATATACAAGACACTAATGATCCACCTACCATTGAAGCCTTAAGAAACTACGGACTGCTGAAGTACTTTCGTGTGCTTGGTATGAAAGCACACATTCGACTACTTGCGTATATCATTAGTATGTGGGATCCCGATCAAGAACATTTTGTTGTAGGGGTCTGTTGATGTATATGTAACTTCGGAATGTATTCACTTGTATTTCTTATGTATTGTAACCCGATGTTTATTCTGGGATGTATTTGTAATGTACTTGAGTCATGTCATGCCCCAATGTTCCTATTGGGAGGTTCTATAATGTAAACAAGACATGTCAAGTTATTGTGGGTAACCCTCCTATTGATCAAGGGTTAAAGTCCCCGCAGTTCCGGGGCATTAGGGTTATTAGACTCTCCTAGAGAAGTCGGCCCTAGTAGGGTTTAGTCATGTCAGAAATTAGTATAAATAGAGAGATAGCCTCTCTATTTAGCACACACTCACTCAAACTCAGTTGTAGAGCATAGCTAAGGAAGAAGAAGACACTGGGCCTAGGAAGAAAGAGGTTACTGCTGTCAGGAGATCATCTTACTATTTTGGGGTTTTAGTTTTTTGTTGATTCTATCTCCGAGGAAGTTGCGGGGTTTTCTCCATTTATGGTTTCTTCGAGGAAAAACACTGTTTTCATTGTCTCTTGTGTTTGATTGTTGTACTTGTTATTCTCTCAGTTAAAGATCCTAACATAATGCTAGCTTGAATTATAAAATCTAACATGGTATCAGAGCTAACTTGAGAAGAAGACACTATGCAGCTGCGGGAACTAGGGATTCCTACTTTGTGGATCTCTCTCCACATATTTTCAGAAAAAGAAGGTTGGAATAAATATCCTCCTTAGGGCACATCTTTCTGTCGATGCAGAATCCAATTATGAGGGTTTTCAATTTTGGACCCGACACTGCTACTGGAAATGAGGGATTTCCATAGAAGTGGAATTTTTTAGTGAGCCCAGGCCTGGATTGATCTCCTCCTCAAAATTGAAGTTAGGGATCAAGATCAAAGCATTTGGTTGGACAGAACTACGGAAAATAAAAACCCTAATCTGCTCCTGAACCAGCACTGCAGAATTTCAGCTCCAAATCCAGATCCAACATCTTGAACTGGTAAGATCTAAATATTTTGTATTTCTATTTGAGGTTCTCAGTTAAGATGTCTCATCATACCAATATTGATGAAAATCTTGAGGGAGCTGATAAATTTCGAGCTTGGAAGTATATGATCTCCCTGGTCCTAGAAGAAAATGAGTTGGACTCCTATATCAATGAGGAGGTTCCAGTTCCAGAGGGAGATGGGGCTAAGGCCTTACATAAGAAGAAGTTGGTTATGGAAAAGAGGATCATTTCTGATTCAATCGAGGATCACCTCATATCATAAGTGTCCTCCCTAAAGACACCTAAGCTATGTTTGATGCCTTAACCAAATTGTTTGAAGGGAAGAACATAAACCGGAAGATGACTCTAAGAAACCAACTGAAGAATGTAAAGATCCATAATGTTGAGACCATCCAGGATTACTTTACAAGGGTCTCTCAGATCAAGGAACAACTAGAAGTAGTATATTAAGAAGTGGAGATTGCAGAGATTGTGATGACCACCTTGAATGGTCTCCCTAGATCATGGGACTCCTTTATTCAAGGGATATGTGCCAGAAAGAAGTTAGTCAAGTTCAACAGACTATGGGAAGAATGCTCTCAAGAATAAGCTCATATAGCAGCTCGAGAAGAAAACATGGGAAGTGAAGATCAAGCCCTCACAGTTCATTCTAAGAAAAGCAAAAGAAGTTCTTATCACTATAGAGGTAAGCAATTCTGTAAAACTAGCTCTAGAAAAGACTTGTCTAGAAGCAGATGTTATACATGTGATGAAGTAGGACACTTTGCAAAAGATTTTCCTAAAATACAAAATAAGAAAAAGGGAAACAAGAGAAGACATCATGCTCATCTTGTAGAGGATGATGAACCATCCAAGAAGAGAACCAGATATGAAAGTGAAGACTCTTCAAGTGATGAAGAATATGTCTTGATTTCTACTCCCACAGGAAACATCACACATGGAAGCAATGATTGGCTTATAGATAGTGGGGCTTCCAAACATATGACAGGATTCAAAGAGTCCTTTGTAAAACTTTCAGAACATGAATCACCTCACAAGGTGAAACTTGGAGATGACTACCAACATCCAATAAAAGGTAGTGGGGAATACTCCTATAAGCTAGGCTCTAGAAAGTCTATGAAGATGCAAGATGTATTGTTTGTACCAGGACTCAAGAAGAACCTTCTCTCCATATCTTCATTAGATGCAAAAGGCATGAGCGTTGCATTTATAGATGGCCAAGTTAACGTGTTGCCAAAGGGAAATACTATTAATGATGCAGTAGTGATTGGGGAACAAGAAGGAGGTCTATACAAATTGAAGGGCCATCCAAAACAAGGCTTGGTCCATGAAATAGTAGATCCAAATGAACTTTGGCATAGAAGGCTTGCACATGTGCATTACAGAGCACTACCAATTGCAAGCAAAGCTGTTGAAGGTCTTCCAAAAATTCAAGCAAAACATGATGGGGTCTGCAAAGGATGTGCGAAAAGAAAGAATACAAAGAAGACATTTCCAAGTAGTGAAAGCAAAGCAAAAGGAATCTTGGAAATCATCCACTCCGATGTATGCGGTCCAATATCATCAAACTCACTAAGAGGGTATGTATATTATGTTTCTTTTATTGATGACTTTTCTAGGAAGACATGGATTTACTTCATGAAGAACAAAGATGAAGTATTCAGCAAGTTCAAGGAATTCAAAGCCTTGATCAATAATCACACATAAAAGAAGATCAAGACATTTTGATCAAATAATGGTGGAGAATTCACAGATTTATGCAAAGACTCAGGGATTAAGAGGGAGTTGTCCACTCCTTATAATCCACAACAAAATGGGATTGTAGAAAGGAAGAACAAAACTATCATGGACGCTGCAAGAGCTATGCTTTATGATCAAGATATTTCTATGCATATTTGGGCAGAAGCTGCCATAACAGCATTGTATGTATAGAACTGCACTCCACATAGAGTACTCGAGAACAAGACTCCTGAAGAAGTATTCTCCGGCAAGAAACCAGAAGTCAACCATATCAAACTATTCGGTTGTCTAGTGTACATACACATTCCAAAAGAGAAGAGGACTAAATTAGATCTTTCAGGAAAGAAGGGTATATTTTTGGGATACTATGAAAGCTCGAAGGCTTACATAATATACTTCCCAGGATTCAAGAAAATCGACATCAGTAGAGATGTGACATTTGATGAAGACTCAGTTTACAACAAATCTAGAAAGAGACCTGCTAAAGAACCTGTAGAAGCACAAGAACCTAGAATCCATGATACAACCATGAATGAAGAAGCTCAAGAAGAAGATCGAGAATTTGAAGAACCTCAAGAACCTATAGATCCACCTCAAGAGATGAATCCTCATAAGAGGAAACCTGCTTGGGTACGAGAAGCTATCCAAGGTGTGGAAAGATATGGAGCTCCAAAAGAGAATCCTAGAGAAAGAAAGAGAACCAGATCCTGCTCCGGGTATGTAGCATTACTATGTGATTTCATCAATAAAGAACCTTCCAATTATCTAGAAGTGGAAAAACGAAAAGAATGGAAGGATTCTATGTTCGAAGAGTATCAATTGATCATGAAGAATGATGTTTGGTATTTTGTCCTAAGACCAGAAGGGAAGTCAGTTATAACTTCCAAATGGATCTACAAGAACAAGCATGCTGCAGACGGTAGCATAGAGAAATATAAAGCAAGATTTGTTGCTCGTGGTTTCTCCTAGAAAGAAGGAATAGATTATGAAGAAACCTTTGCACTTGTAGCCAGATACACTTCCATTAGATCAGTACTTGCTCTGGCTGCAGTGATGAAATGGAAGATACACCAAATGGATGTCAAGACTGCTTTCTTGAATGGTTTAGTAGAAGAGGAAGTGTATGTGGAGCAGCCACTCGGTTTTGAGAAACATGACAGGGAGTCTCATGTATGTAGATTGAAGAAATCCCTGTACGGTTTGAAACAGGCACCTAGAACATGGTACGGAAGAATTGACAGCTTTCTATCCAATTTGAAATTTACCAAGAGTAAATCAGATTCCAACCTTTACTACAAGGTTGAAGATGGCAACCCAGTGATTCTCCTACTTTATGTAGATGATCTGTTTGTGATAGGTATGGCTGGGTTGATTGCTGATACGAAGAGAAATATTTCTACTGAGTTCAAAATGAAAGACTTGGGTATGATGCATTATTTTCTAGGCATGGAGGTGTGGCAGAGTGCAGATGGTATTTCCCTAGGACAAGGGAAATATATGGTATAGATCCTGAAGAGATTCAGGATGATGGATTGCAAGGCCATGACCACACCCATGGCATCGAACCTGAAGCTATTGAGTGATGCTTCGTCAGAAGTAGTTGATGCATGATGTATCTTCAGATGATTGGGTCCTTGATGTACCTAATGAACACAAGACCATATATTTTCTTTGCTGTGAACACCTTGAGCTAGTTCTTAACAGATCCGAGACATGTTCACTTGATTGTTGCAAAGCATATTCTGAGGTACCTAAGGGGTACAGTTGATTATGGGCTCAAGTATGATGCGAATCAAAAGATTAACCTGGAGGTTTATGTTGATTTAGATTGGGTAGGCAGTGCCATCGATAGGAATATCACTTCAGGATGCTGTTTCAGTATGGGATCAGGTGTGATCTCTTGGTTTAGAAAGAAGCAATCCTGTGTGGCACCGAGTACAATTGAAGCAGAGTATGTCACAACTTGTTCATCTAGTTGTGAGGCAGTATGGCTGAGGAAGCTACTGTCTGACTTATTTGATCTCCAGATGGATGCTACTTGTATAAATTGTGACAACCAGAGTTGTGTGGAGTTGTCAAAGAACCCGGTGTTCCATGACAAGTCGAAGCATATCGAGATCAAGTATCACTATATCATGGATATGGTGTAGAGGGGAGTAGTGAAGCTCCAATATGTTGCAACAGATGAATAGATAGCTGATGTGTTGATGAAGCCATTGGCTAGAGTGAAGTTTGAGTACTTTAGGGAGAAGCTTAGTGTTCTCTAGATCGAGGTCCCTTCCAAGGGGAAGTGATGAGTCCGTAAGCCATTCTGATGATTAGTTCAGATGTAAGGGCTAATCCATTCTGTCATGGCGAGAGGATTGGTTCCTTCCATGTCAGATATGAGTGCAGAGCCATTCAGATATGACTGTAGGATTGGTTCCTACATGATCAGATACAAGGGCTATTGCCATTCTTGGAATGGAGGTGCCTGGTTAGTTACCATGAATACTTGGTCTAGGACTAAGGGCCTTTCTGATACTATTGTAAGATGTAGTATTACATGATTAGATGTGAGCGCATGGAAATTCTGATGTGATTGAGGGATGTGTTCCCACTTGATCAGATATAAGGGTTGTTTCCATTCTATCATGGGGAGAGGACTGCTTCCTTCATGTCAGATGTGAGTGTCAACCATTCTGATGTGACTATAGGATTAGTTCCTACATGATCAGATGTAAGGGCTACCACGTTTCTAATGAGTCAAGGTCATATGTGAGTGCCGACCATTCTGATATGACTGTAGGATTGGTTCCTACATAATCAGATGTAAGGGCTACCGCCTTTCTGACGAGTCAAGGTCAGATGTGAGTGTTAGCCATTCTGACTTAGGGTCATATGTAACGGCTACTTCCATTCTCTAAATGGAGGCACTTGGTCAGTTACTAGGAACCCTTAGTCTAGGACTTAGTGCCTTTCTTACAATTCAAGGTCAGATGTAAGTGCTATGCCTTTCTGATGTGTCAAGGCCAGATGTGAGTGCTAGCCATTCTGACTTAGGGTTAGATATAAGGGCTACCAAAGACCTACAAGGAGGTAGGCCTACAACCAACATGAGAAAGGGATGGCTCTGTAGAACTTCCTGTGACGAGAAGAATCATGAGATAGCACATATGATGATGACCTAGTGATGATCCAAATGAAGCTATGATTCAGATCCAGTTATGATGTCTCCGAGATGATCCAGATCGAGTGATGATTCATATCCAGCAGTGATGATCCAGATCCAGTGATGATGATATAGATCCAGTGATGATGATCCAGATCCAGTGATGATCTATATCCAAATGAATATGACTTGAAGATGAATATGAATTGAAGATGAAGATGACAAGAACTTGACAATGACCTAGATGATACAAAGAAGAAGACTTGTGCTGAAAAATTGTGTCGAGAGAATACCTTCCTAGTTAAGAGGGAGTGTTGATGCATATGTAACTTCGGAATGTATTCAATTGTATTTCTTATGTATTGTAACCTGATGTTTATTCCGGTATGTATTTGTAATTTACTTGAGTCATGTCATGCCCCGATGTTCCTATCGGGAGGTTCTATAATGTAAAAAATTCATGTCAAGTTATTGTGGGTAACCCTCCTATTGATCAAGGGTTAAAGTCCCCATAGTTCCGGGGCACTAGGGTTATTAGAATCTCCTATTTAACACACACACACTCACACTTAGTTGTAGCACATAGTTGAGGAAGAAGAAGACACTGGGGCTAGGAAGAAAGAGGTTACTGCTATCGGGAGATCATATTACTGTTTTGGGGTTTTACTTTTGGTGTTGATTCTATCTCTGAGGAAGTTGCAGGTTTTCTCCATTTATGGTTTCCCCAAGGAAAAACACCGTGTTCATCGTATCTTGTGTTTGATTGCTGTACTTGTTATTCTCTCAGTTAAAGATCCTAACATAATGCTAGCTTGAATGATAAAATCTAATGGGGTTGGCATCTTTCCCATCGAGATAGAAGATATATACTTTTTGACCGGTTTATCCATGAGGGGGAGTCAGGAAGTCTTATCTGGGGCTCAAGGAGGAGAAGGATCCTTGGATGACATAATAGACCAACATTGTGCATTGGGAACAAAAGCTTAATCTGGGAAAATAAAGATTCACTCCATAGTGAATCGCCCATTCAGCACTGTGGTATAAACTATTGGTAAGGTGTCACAAACAATATCTACCCACCTTATGACTCGGTCTCATATGCTATACGCTCTGCAGTGTACGTAGGCTACCATTTTTAACTGGTGTGAGAGCATGCTAGTATGTCTGAAGAAGCAGCTGACCAAATGTAGGAGGGGAACAATGAATCAATTCGGATACAGGGAAGTGGTGGTGTCATTCATTTTATAGTGGATTCCATATTTGAGACCATAGGTAACTATCACTAGGATGGAGCCTGAAGATCCCAGGATGTTAGCATGGGTTACAGCTATGCCACGCCTTGGCAGTGCAAAGCCTAAAGTTAGCTATGGGGCTGGATTCTTTCGTTGGTTGAGAAACCCATTGCTTATGATAGAGGATTATGCCTATGATGGGGCAGATTTCCCTCATGATACAGATGTTATTTTACCCGAGGGTGAGATGTGGGATGATCGTGGTAAGTAAAGACACCATCCAAACTGTGTTTTTTGGGATTTTGTATTTTATTTCATTTTTATGGTTTATAACATTGAGATAACAAAAAGTGTTTTCATACAGACATTGGACCTACCCGTCCAGTGGGGATGTCACCTATTTCTAGGTGAGTAGGCACCAGAGACATGATGGGGTATCACTCCGAGGCTAAAGAGGAGCTTTGAGATGTGGAGAAAACCTACAACATTTAACTGTGGGTATTCCTGATGTAGCCACAGACAGGGTACCTAGGCGTTATCAATGCCACACCATGGGTGTTTCTGAACAGTTTTCTAGGCTACTTCGCAGAGTGGCACAGGCCATTGCATGCTATGATGCGAGGATTACTCTATTCTGATATTCCTTTTGTATATGTATTACTAAAAGCTTAGGAGCTTCAGATTTTTCCCTATGTATTTATGAACTTTTTATGGTCTTAAACTTTTGAGGGCACTGAGAGCTAGGGATGCTTCAGCCCATTTTTGTATCTCTATGTTACATTTTATATATATATGACAAACTTTTATATTTACAGTTGTGTGTGTGACAAATGTGATGTGTGATATGTTCAGCTACTTATGAATTTACATGTTTTGATTTATGTTTGAAATGGACTTTCATGTATGAGAAATATGCCAATCCAAAACATAATTAGCTAAGGAATATAACATTGTATTTAAATGTCTTGGAATGTCTTGGTAAGTGACTTGCTCAAAATACCTCTCTAACAACTTAACTCTTCGGAAAGTATGAAGAAGCAGGGGATTATGGATAGTGTAGACTCGATTAAGTTGTTGGACAACCAGCTCAGAGTCCAAGTAAACCCTAATTTCCCTTACATCATTAGCTAGGGCTTCCATCAACAATCTAACCATAGCTTTATACTCTTCCAGATTGTTGGTGGAGGGACCTAAGAGAATACCCCATAAACTCACCAGATCACTTGTAGGAGACTATAGTACCCAAGCTGCAGATGCAAGGTTAAGCATATACCGATGAGCACCATCAGCAAAACCGATGAAGGAAGTCATCTTTACCTGAGACAAAAGACATGCATAAGCAGGGTTTTATAAAAAACATACTCTAAATCACATAAAAGACACACCTCTTAAAGTCTAAGACACACAACAAACTATAAACTATATTTAGAAAGACCCTACGCTAGATGACCTAGGCATAGTATCTTTTGATGTAGATCCCATTTCGGGGATCTCCCAGTGGTATCCCATCGTAATCAACCAATTCATATGCTCCTTTTTCTAAAAAACAACTAACAATGTAGGGTCCATCCCACATAGACTCGAATTTGCCTGCCCCCAGTTTGTCATGCTTTTGGTCGTAGGTCAAGACCATATCTCCTTCATCGAAGGAATGGGGTTGGACACTCCTATCATATTGAACTTTCATTCTTCATTTGTTTGCCTCATTAGCTAAGGTAGTATCACGTCGAGTTTCATCAAGTTTATTTAGGTACATGAATCTTTCTTCATCTATGGTAGTGTTGGGTAATAACTCGACAGCCAGTTTTAAAGAAGGGATCTCACATTCTATTGGGAGAGTAGCTTCCATCCCATATACTAATTGGAAAGGTTTAAAACCAATGAAAGTTTTAACATTAGTCCTATAGGCCCAAAGTGTGGAGAAAATATGTAAATTCCAGTTTGACTTGGCCTTCCCTACCATCTGTTGAAGCATTGTTTTTAATACTTTATTTATCGTTTCAACCTGGCCATTGGACTGTGGATAGTAGGGTGTAGAGTTATCATGTAAAAACCCTAATTTTATGCTAAGCTTTGCCATCATTTTATTTTTGAAATGTGATCCACGATCGGTCACGATGGCCCTAGGAATCCCAAATCTTGCAATAATATGGTTGAATAATAATAGTGCAGCAGTTTTACCATCTTCGACGTATGTGGGAATCGCCAGAAGTACTCAGCAGGAAGGATTTTCTGGGCAGTAGCCAACCTAGAAAGATGACCACCACAAGCTCCAAAATGGAAATCATTAAGGACGATCTCAGCCTCTTCATGTGTAAGGAAACAACGTAGGATATAATCACCACCACGACGATATAGGGTATCATTCAAGATAATGGTGGTGAACACAACAACATTCATCTCGGGAGGCAGTAGGCTGGTATCGTAAGGTATAGAGGTACAAAATGATGTCTCCATACCATGGATCTGTCGTACTAATGAGAAACAGTGATTCATCGGGTAATGAATCAAAGGGCTCTAGATTCTCAGTAGTATGGGGAAGGTCACATATAATCTCTACAAAGACAAGGGACTTCTTGGAAGTACTTTTGGTGAATTCTAGGTCAAAATCCTGGAGGATCACGATCCAACATGAGTATTTTCCCCCAAGCACCTGATGTCTCAGAACGTAGTACATGGGGTTGGAATCCATGTAAGCAGTAGTGGTGTGGAGCAAAATATAGTGACAAAACTTTTGGACTACAATGACTGTGGCCAGAGTAAGTTTCTCCACATGTGAGTATTGAGTTTTAGAGTCCAAAAGATTCTTACTGGCATAATAAATAACATGTTCTTGGTCATGTTCATGTGTTTGAACAAGGAACATGCCTATGGTAGACAAGGATGCAGCCACATACAGGGAATAATCCTGAGCATAATTGGGTGGTTGGAACAAAGGTGCATGGGTAAGTGCATGTTTAAGATTATCAAATGCGCGCTACATGAAATCATCCCAAATGAAACGATTATATTTCTTAAGCAACCTCATGAAACCATGTGTCCTCTCTACATAATTACAAATGAAGCGACGCAGAAAGTTTTCCTTCCCTTGCAAACTTTGGAGTTCAGTAACATTCGTGGGAGAAGGAAGGGCCAAAATAGCCTCAATTTTCAAAGGATCGATACAGATGCCATCTTTAGAAACAATAAAACCAAGAAGCTGACCAGCTTCGACACAAAAAACACATTTGTGGGGGTTTAGACGAATGTTAAAATGACGACATTGAAGAAATATTGCTCTTAGATGATTGACATGGATATCCCGCTGCTTGGGATGGGTAGGTAGGTCATCTAGATAGGGTTCCACAACATGTTTAATGTCATGAAAATCATATGACATGGAACGTTGGAATGTCGCGCCAGCATTTTTTAAACCGAAAGGTACTTTACGATAAGCAAACGTCCCCCAAGGGAAAATGAATTTCGTCTGGTGTTGATCAGATGGGAGAATCTCAATATGATTATAGCCAAAAAATCCATCCATAAAGGAACAAATGACACTTTCTGTAGAAATTCAGGCCAGCAATAGATTAATTTTACCCACAACAATTATCAATTGATCATGCAAAATTGCTAACAAGAGAGACTGAATATGGAGCTGTAACACAAAATTATATTAACTGAGTGTACAATAGCCAACCCTGTAATATCATAGGCTGCTGAATAAATAGAATACATGAAGAAATCGAATGCATGAGGAAGCATCCAAATCTAGCATAAAGCAGGCTTACCAAAAATAAGCAAATCCCCCATAGGTGTAAAAGTTGGATCCCAAATCTGTCATGGAGCTCACGAATTGGCAAAAAGGCATAGGCAAGCTAAAGAGTGGTGGAATGGAAGCTCATACATGCTTTTGCATGGATAAAAGAGAGGAGGATGTGTAGGACAAAAAACAAGTTCACCTCACCTAGTCTAGCTTTCCCATGTGCCTTAAAACACTGAAAAAGCAGGCAATAAAGCAGAAAAAGCAGATATGCGCCTAGGAGGCCAGGACTAAAGTAGATTTGATTCCTAAGGCTTTCCCAAGCACTGCATGAGGTAGATATGGCAATTTTGACCTCTATGGATAGACAATTAGCAACTTGCACAAGGTGGGACACATGAACTAGGCAAATAAGACAAAAATAAATGAATTAATGTCTAAGTGGGTAAACTATGGGTTGATTATTCTAACACCCCCCCTTAAGCATGACTTTATGAGAAATAAATAAAAAATATAGGGCCTAGAAACAAGGCTTAGTCACCCTTTTACATACTGCAAGTCCATACAACCAAGGAAAGAGGCAAAACCAACTTGGGAAAATCCTCCCTTAAACATGGACTGTAAAACAAAATTGTAGAATCTTGTCTCCACGCATGCCTTTACAGCATGATCAGCAATACCCAGCAGTGATTTGAGATTGTTGAAGGTCTTCTCACAAAATGCTTTGGTGAAGATATCAGCTACTTGTTCTGAAGATGAACAGAAGAGTAGGTGAATGGTGCCATCATGCACAAGCTCTTTGATGTAGTGCATGTGAATCTCAATGTGTCTGGTTCTCTGCCTCTGAACTGGATCTTTGCAGATTCGAATGGTACTCTGGTTATCACAATAGATGGTAGTTGAGTACTCAGGTTCGAAACCACACTCTCCAAGTAAACCCTGCAACCATAAACACTGAGTTGCTGCATTAACAACTCCTCTGTACTCAGCTTCTGTAGATGAGAGTGCAATGGCACTCTGTTTCTTGCTTGACCAGCTGATTAGCCCTTCTACAAGCATGAACACATATCCTGAAGTGGAATTTATGTTTGTGCTATCACCTGCCCAATCACTGTCAATAAATCCAATCAACTCAAGATCATATTTTGCCTTATAGAAGATCCCATGTGTCCTTGTTCCCTGAACAAAGTTAAGGATCCTTTTGGCTGCTTTCCAATGGATCTCATGAGGCTGATCCATGAATCTAGAAGCCACACTTACTGCATAACAAATATCAGGTCGAGTATGTGTCAAATACAATAAACAGCCAATCAATTGTCTATACAGTGTATTGTTTACCATCAGTGGAGAATCATCTTCCTCCAGCTTCACTCCTGAAAGGAAAGGAGTTTTGCTTGCTTTGTAGTCTTGCATTCTGAATTTGATCAGAAAATCCAAGGCATACTTGTAATGGTGCACCTTTATTCCATCTTTGTTTTGAGCAATCTCAAGCCCCATAAATTGACTTAAGAGCCCCAAATCTGTCATGGAGAAGGCTTGGTTCATAACTCCTTTTAAGGAAGCAATCTCAGCCTGTGAGCTTCCTATAATGAGGAGGTCATCAACATATAACACAATGATCATTAATGAACCATTAACAGACTTCAAATAGACATTTGGATCTGATTTGCACCGAACAAAATTCAGAGATAGCAAGAAGCTATCTATCTTGGCATACCAAGCCCTGGGGGCTTGCTTTAGCCCATACAATGACTTTCTCAATATGCACACAAGAGAAGGGTTAGTAGCAAAACCTTGAGGCTGCTGCATATATATCTCCTCAGTGAGATCTCCATTCAGGAAGGCACATTTTACATCCATATGATGTACCTCCCATTGCCTTGAGGCTGCAATGGCTAGAGCTAGCCTGATGGAATCCATCTTTGCCACTGGGGAAAAGGTCTCATTGTAATGGATGCCATGAACCTGTGAGTAGCCTTTAGCTACCAATATATCCTTGTACTTTAGTGGCGAACCATCATCAGCAAACTTGGTCTTATAGACCCACTTACACTGGACTAACTTTCTTCCTAGAGGAAGATCCACTAGCTCCCATGTGTTGCTCTTCTGGAGTGAGCTGAACTCCACCTTCATGTAAGCTTGCCATCTTGGATCTCCTACTGCTTCTTCATATGTTTGAGGATCAGACTCCACCATCAAATAGCATTTTTCAGCAAACATAGGATCCTTCATGCACATACCACTCTCAAATTGAGATCTAGTCATCCTTGGGTCATTGGGATCCCCAACTAGCTCTCCTGCTGCATGTAGTGTCTTGGCTGCCCATTTAGGCCTTGTGGGGCTTTTTGGGTCTGCAATAAACTCATCTCCATCATAAAAATCAGAATCAGAATGTTCAACAAACTCTTTACTTACTTCTTGAGGTTCAGGTGGTGAAGAGGCTTCACCAACTTCCACTTCTGCAAGGGGTTCTTCTTCAAACTGAACACACCTTTCAATGAAGGCTTTATTTGTGCTCAAATTTATCAACTTGTACCCTTTTGAATCTTTAGACTATCCAACAAAAAGACACTCTTGGCTTTGGGGCTGCAAAGGCTTCCTCTTCTCTGTTGGAATCCTATCCCAAGCCTTTGAGCCAAAAATACTGAAATGGGTCACATCTGGCTTGTGCCCACTCCATGCTTCGAAGGGAGTCATGCCATCAAGCTGTTTGTGAGGCACCCTATTCTGGATATAGGCTGCATAGTTGATAGCTTCGTCCCAGTACTTTGGTGGCAAAGTTTTGGCCTCCATCATGCATGTTGCCATCTCCTTCAGTGATCTGTTCTTCCTCTCAGCAACACCATTTTGATGTGGTGTGTAAGCGATAGAATGCTGCATCTGAATACTTGCATCTGCACAATAGTTAATAAACTCAGACTTGACATACTCACCACCATTTTCAGATCTGAGGACCTTGAGTTTCCTTCCACACTGGTTTTAAACCAAAGCCTTAAAGACTTTGAATAGGCCAAAAACTTCAGACTTGTGTTTCATGAAGTGAACCCA
>LPNX010974575.1:263685-278685 GCA_001517045.1 Pseudotsuga menziesii
GTTAAAACCATGTGTCTTGAAGCTCCAGAATCTATGATAAAACTGGGTGAGCTTGATGTGCCAGCAACTAGGGCATGAACTCTCTCTCTGTCATCAGAACTTGATCCTCCTTCTCTCTTCTTTGAGCTTTCTGGAAGGGAGATGCCATTCTTCTCTAGGATATTGGTCAGCATATCAATCTGCTTTTTCATACAAGAGCTTTCAGTGTGATTTCCCTTCGAACAGTATGAGCACTTGTTCATTTCACCTTTGTTTTTCTTCTTCTGGGTATTTTTCTTGGGACCTTATTGATCCTCTGGAGACTGTTTCTTGTCTCTCTTTTGCTCAGGTGGATTTTTAGCTTTCTTTTTGCTTTTTGAATCCACCCTCGAATCTCCAGCAATCAAAGCTTGATCTTTGGATGGTTTGATGGTGCCCATCATCACCAGCTTGTCTTGTTCTTGTGTGAGAGATTCCATGAAATCTGCAAGGCTAGGCATCTTCCAGATTTGAGTTGTGAGTTTTGTGGCATAGAATGTCGAAACAAAGACTGAGTAGTCAGGTCCTAGCTTCGAGAGGATGGCCAATACGAGCTGATCATCTTTCTTTTCGATACCACACTACTTCAGCTGCAAAACTAGTGCTTTGAACTTGGAGAAATATAGCTGCAAGGATTCAAAGCTACTAGGACTCAGAGAAATCAGCTCATTTTCGATCTGATGTCCCCTCATCTCATCTGTCTTTCCAAAAAGATCAGAAAGCTTCTCCCATACTTGATCCGGTGAATTTAATCCATCGAGATGGAAAAGGAGGTCTCGGGAAATACTGAGACATAGGAGGCCATAAGCCTCATCTCTCCGATTGTGCCATTTGATCTTCTCTGCAACAGAATTGGGCTCTGCTTTTGTAGCCATAGTCACCCTGTAGAGGCCTTTCGCTCTCAACAAGATCTACATCTCTGCTTTCCATTCAAAATAGTTGAAGGGAGTCAAGATAGTTTTCTGTGAATCCATAGCTTTAGAAAATCTGTCCCGGCTGTCAGTAGAAGGCTCCCAGTCTTGATGTCGAACCTGCAAAACATTTTTTGAAGGAGAGTAACAACCTACAGTGGCTCTGATACCATGTAGAAATTCAGGCCAGCAATAGATTAATTTTACCCACAACAATTATCAATTGATCATGCGAAATTGCTAACAAGAGAGACTGAATATGGAGCTGTAACACAAAATTATATTAACTGAGTGTACAATAGCCAACCCTGTAATATCATAGGCTGCTGAATAAATAGAATACATGAAGAAATTTAATTCATGAGGAAGCATCCAAATATAGCATAAAGCAGGCTTACCAAAAATAAGCAAATCCCCCATAGGTGTAAAAGCTGGATCCCAAATATGTCATGGAGCTCACGAATTGGCAAAAGGCATAGGCAAGCTAAAGATTGGTGGAATGGAAGCTCATACATGCTTTTGCATGGAGAAAAGAGAGGAGGATGTGTAGGACAAAAAACAAGTTCACCTCACCTAGTCTAGCTTTCCCATGTGCCTTAAAACACTGAAAAAGCAGGCAATAAAGCAGAAAAAGCAAATAGGTGCCTAGGAGGCCAGGAATAAAGCAGATTTGATTCCTAAGGATTTCGCAAGCGCTACATGAGTCATATATGGCAAGTTTGACCTCTATGGATAGGCAATTAGCAACTTGCATAAGGTGGGACACATGAGCTAGGCAAATAAGACAAAAATAAATGAATTAATGTCTAAGTGGGTAAACTATGGGTTGATTATTCTAATACTTTCATCACAACTATTGATTATTTGATTGATGTAGGGAGTGGGAAAATTGTCTTTTGGATGAGCTCGATTCAGGTCCCTAAAATCGATACAAACCCTAATAGTACCCTGTTTTTTATTCACAGGGACTATGTTGAACACCCATTCATTTAGTGGTACAGGGTAAATGAAACCAGTTCTCAGAAGTTTTTCAACTTCCTCTTTGATAGCAGCTGCTTTTCAAGGATGAACCTATCATAGTTTCTGGCGTACAGGCTTGGCATCAGGATAAGTTTTGATTTTGTGGACAACGATAGAGGGATCAATCCTAGGAATTTATTCATATGTCCATGCGAAGACATCTCAAAATTCTTTGAAAAGAGTCGTGTGTGTTTGGATTTCTTTAGGGGAAGAGTTTTGTCCTATGGAAATGTTCTCGGAAACACCCAGTTTCATGGATATCTCAATGGGTATAGTTTTGGTAATGTTGCATAAATTCCCTTCAGAATCGACACTATTAGTGAGGATCGGAGATTGAGAGTGAAGGACTATATAGGATGAAATCGTGGAGGCAAAGTGGTTTTCTACCATATGGCAAGGGGGAAGGAAAGAATATCTGTGATGATAATCTTCCCAAGGCATCTTGTCTAATGACATAACTTCCATGATAGACTCCTCTATAGGAAGTGTGTATGAAATATAATCTAAATATGGGGAGGGGTGTTTGAGCTAATATGGCATGTGATAATGGTCTGAGGCCACCAAGAAATGATCGTTGATGGCAGGATCACTGGTATCTTGAAATGCATTGTACATATCTTCAAAAGGGGATGAGGATTCATCAACAATTGATTTTCCTTTGTCTATATGAGAGATAGAAATCATATTAATGGATGCAGTTTGCGAAGCAAGAGGAGGGTTGGAGGAAGGAAAGAATCCCATAAGTGAAGAATATTTAATGAGGCCTACTCCAATGTTTTGATACTGTGGGGTGTTCAAGAGAGGAACGTTGTTTGCATCATTTGTAATGGTGCTAGGCGTGATGAATTCTAACTAGTCAACAATAACAATCTTTCCTTGGAATGGGAACTAGATGATCCGAAAAACGGTTGATGCTACAACTTGCATAGCATAAAACCAGGTGCGACCTAGGAGTAAGTTGTAATCCAAAGGAGCGACAATGACTTTGATATGAATGGAGACTGACTTTCCCCCCAGTTCTATGTGGATGGTAGGTAGTAGTCCATAGGGTTGAAATTCATGACGATCAAAAGCCTTAAGAGTGGTAGGTGAATGGTTGATCTCCAAAGATCCAATAGCTCTCCAACAAGATAAAGAAATAACTGATGTAGAGGCACCCTTGTCCAAAATGGTATGATGGATATTCTTTCCAGCAATCTTTGTAGCGATCTCGAAAGCTAACTGATGTGAAAGTCTCATTTTGAAATCATCCAGTTTGAAATACTTCATATTCTTCCTTCTTGCTTGGACCAACTTCATGAAGCTCAAGTGGTGATGAGGAAGTTGATCTTGTTTATTCTTCAACTGCCTTTATTTTTATGTTTAATGGAATCTTGGCTTGCAGCAACACTTTCAAAAGTGATCTCTATGTCACTAGCATAGAGGTGTGAGCACCGATCAGTAGGTACTCCTTCATAGTTCAAGCATCCATCATTAGATTCTCTTTGTTTAATTTCCAAGGTAGAATGTGTCTCGAAATTATCTTCAGTATTTTCAATAGAAACTTATTCATATTCATGTGATGTCTCTTCATATTTTTTAGAGTCACTTGAGTTTTAATTTTGATCCTCTTCATGTACTACTTCTTCTACTTTACCTATTTCAGAACTAGGTGGTCCATGGGTCTCCTCCTTTTGCTCCTTCGAGTAAGCTGATGCATTTTTCCCCTTGGTTTTCTTAAAATCAATATATTTTTTCCAACTTTGGATAGCCAACAATTGAAATCCTTTCATGATATTCTTTTTGATGTCTTCAATTATAGGTTTAATGATTTTTATATGCTCCTTGCCATCATATGAGGTTCCCCTTTCATCCCTAGTCATTGTTTCCTCTTCAACAAAAGCACTTTTGGGTTTCAATATATAATGGTGGTCCCTGAATTCTTGTCCTCATAAATATAATGCCACATAAGGTCCCAATATTATTCTCTGATACCACTTGTAATATCCCTTTTTGAAATTTTATTAAATGACCAATTTTTTCACTTTTTCCCAATTTTGACCTTAACTAGTTTGCTCCCGAGTTTTCTCAGAAGGTACATGAATGATATTAGAACTTAAATATTATGTTCAAGTATGTTTTATTACCCCCCAATTACTTCTACAAATTTTTTTAATGTTCTATTCAAAGTAGGAGTCTTTACTAGCAAATTGGGGCTCCAATTCCCCCTAGGTAATTGATGGAAATGGATTCTCAAATGGTCCCAAAGTCACTCAAATTTCAGAACAGAGGAAGGGTATGTGTAAGGAAAATTTTCAAAGTCTCATGTGCATAATGTTTCATTCTATACATTCTGTTATGACTCTTTCCAAAACAGCTCCCAAATCACAATTTCGATCCATGGGGAAAATGCACCAAATCTTCTCCCAATGCAATAAAAATGAGTAAAATGGCTTCCAATGCTGAAGTACTGAAAATGAGACTTGAAATACACATTAATTACAGTCCATTAATCATACATTTATCATATATACATTCCTCCATTTGAAATAATAAGCATTACCATATCATATATCAAAATAGAGTGGAAATGGTCACTGATTGCTCATTAAAAGTCATTTCGACATACAAATATTGGGTATTTCAACTTGAAAATTTATGAGAATGAATAACAGAGAATAATTAACTCATTAAAATCATAAATATATCAGTAATATATCTCCCAAATAGTACATGAGCTGACCCAATGTGCAATCCTTCCATGAGCATGATTATGCAAAGAAAACTGGAAATGGTTGATAGATAGTGTTGCAATAGAAGAATCCAAATGTTTTACTGTAGCTTACACCTGAAAATAAGACTACATTAAATATCCTTTAAATACTTTAGTGGCCTCTCCAAACACCAACTTGGATGTGAATCTTTCACCCTCAAAAGTGGCTAAGGCAAGAAAACTAGTCATCCACTAGCTCTCACAATTCACAAATGACAATTTCTCAAATGATAAAAATCTATCCTCTTGGTTGATTCCTATATTTTACAAACATAATTATCCTTTTAAGGTTCCCAATCCATCCACAAAATCAATCCAATTCGAATTTGGGTGTGTGCTCATGATTTTCCATGTGCTGTCCCTTTCCTAGCCTTCCATGTTCTCCCAATTTGAGTAGGAACCCATTGAGCTTCGCCAAATCACATGAGAGCTCTCTTGGATGATCTATTTCAACCTGAAATGTAATATATGTCAGATTTCAGCCTTCATATATGATTTGTGTCATAGGTGTCATAGCATATTCATCATTGTTGTCATAGAGCTAGGGAATCTAGTCCAAGTGTCTCACTAGCTCCAAAATGACTCTTCCTCTCCCATGTAAGTTACATTTCTTCCCAAATTCGACCTATGATGCATATGGCCAAGTGTATTATCCTTATAAATAATACAAGATCCTTTCAAATTCACATGGATTCAAAATTGCAAGAGGAGGATTCCATGTGGCACATAAATGCTAGCTTGTGTGGGCCCCATAGTTTCCATGTGTCTCCATGCTCCATTGCCAGTTCAATTTTCTCTTGTATTTATTTATTTAGATTATTTATTAAATATTTATTCCATTCTAATGTTCAAACATCATTCATTTTCCCCCTTATTTCAAATCCCAAAGCTTCCACCCCCAACCTAGGAAACTAGTTATTTTCCTCCTTGGCAATTATTTGACCCTTAGCATCAATTTGAAAAACTCTAATAAATATGGAAAATGTGATTAGGCCATTGTGACCCAATGAAAAATTTGGGACATGGCAGGGTGGTAGTAATATCATTGGAGAGGGGTGATAATTTTAAGTATGATTATGTTCACCAAGGGTGGAGGTGGAAGTAAGTTCCTTGCACACCATACCCTGAGGATTTTAGAGGGTGTTGTACAATAGGAGCCTCTCCACCACATGAAGGTTGAACAACTGGGAGTTTAATTTATGGAAATAATTTTGGAATTGTTTGAGTTGATTGTGAATAAAAATTCCTTCATTTCATTGAGCTTAATCCATTCTCAAGGAGAAATACGTATGAATGTATTTACATTGGATGAGTGGAAATCAACCCTTGGGTGTGGTTTCCCCCATTTTAGTTGATAATTTGATCATGGGTTTCCCTAAGGGTCAATGGGTGGAAAATGAATGATATTGAGCCTTACTCAGGGGGAAATACCTATGAAGGTAGTTACATTGATTGGGTGGAAAAGTGGCCCTTAGGTGTGATTCCCCCTTTTGATTTATAATCATATCATGGAATACCAAAGGATTAGCTGGATCAACCATTAGGCTTCCATAAGATAAGGATTGAAAGTACTTAATGCCATGTTTAAAATATTTATTTTTTATTGATAATGATTAAATTAGTAAACTATTGTATGTGTCATTGAATCATGGTATGACTTATTTATTTTATTTATTTGTTGGGTTTTTATATATTCTATGTCATTATGTTTGTGTTAACTAGTTCTGTTTTGGTCTTAAAGAGAAAAAAAAATATTCATTCAAGTAACACCCACCAAGTTATTGCATACATGTGCACACAAATATGGATATCAAGCACTCTGGAAACAAATATACCATTGGGATCATATTTGTCACATTTTTAGTTGAGTGGGATGCATTAGCAAATGTCTTGATTAAGTTTTTGAGAAGCTTCCATTGAAAAATATATGTTGCAAATAACCACAAAAGGAAAGAATTATGGTGAGAGAGTTGCATCTCCCACTGACATGGAAATAAAATGTTGATCTTTTGTCTTAGAGTAGTACTTGGACTTGTTGGGAATATAAGTGGTCATACATACAAATGAACTAGCCTACCATTTATATTATGTTTGGTGTATTTATTCTAGATTGAGAAATTAATTTGTGGTAACAAAGGAGAATTAATAAGAAAATAAGCTACAAAGAGAGAATAGTTAGAAGTCAACAAATATTGGTGTTTCCTCTCTTTTAAGACCTATCAATGCATTATTGACACAATTGCGAAAAATATTGTCCTTTCATGATATGCCCATGGGCTGAAATATATGTGTGTGTGTGTGTGTGTGTGTGTGTGTGTGTGTGTGTGTGTGTGTGTGTGTGTGTGTGTGTGTGTGTGTGTGTGTTCTTTTAGGCTTTCACGGTGTGTTGGTTTTCTTATGATCATTTTTAGATTCACTATGTTCAAAATTTGACTATCAAAATGCAAAAAAGAAAATAAGAGAAGGTTTGCAAAAGAAGATATCCCCCCTTTTCTATATAATCTTAAATAGAAAATACAAAGTGATCCAAGATTATCGTGTAAGGTATAATTTAACAATATTGCTAGATATTAATATAAACTAATTGATGTTATTCATTCAAAGTTTGAATATGTCAACCTCCTTCTCCAAGGTGTTGTTAGACACATAAATTTATCCCTATCTAGATGGAAGTGTACAATATTTTTTCTCTAGATTTGGGAAGTCCCTAAGAAGAATGTCTTATGATATTTGACTTTTAGCTTAAGTGGGGAGTTGTTCCTTGAAACTTACCAAGTAGTTGGTGGGTGTCTTGGTATGGGTGGTTCAAGAATGAATGTCCAAGAGTCTCTTCTTACCATGATTAACAGAACATGGAATTTTTTCATACATATGCATGATTTAAATGCCTTCTTCTAAATAATATGGTTCAACAACTTAATATTATTAACATTTATTACATTAAGTATAGCACCAATTTGTTGCAATATTAGTCTAGATTATACTTGATTATATTCATTTCAAGGTGTTACCTGCCCTAGAAAAATTGTTTCCACATATTTAGCTAGACTTTGACCCACTTGAAATGGAAAGGGACTTTTGTGGTGATCCTAGCATGCCTTAGTGCATGCTTGAGATATTTTATTGAATAATTCACTATTCTTATATATTGGATAGTTGTTGCACAGAGGTAAGTGTTACATGAGTGCATACTCATGTTATATTCTTGGTGAGAGGATGTTATCAGCAGAAATAGGATCAAAAATTAATAAAATGTTAATGGATGACATCCATAGTATGCCTCAAAAAGAGAATGACTATTTAATGAGTGCATTATTCAATTGTACATATGAAGATAAGTTTTCTAATATTTATTCTTTTTATAATAAACATAGATGGAACAAAAGAACATGTGATTGAAAACCTCTATTCAGCCCTATATTTAGGAATAACAAGTTGTTGAAAATTGTAATTGCAATCCCAACAAGCTCCACAATTCATTCCAAAAAATGGTCGAGGAAGAGAGATTATGAGCTTGAAAGAATGGTGCGTGGAAACCAAGAATTCTTTTAGACCGATGGAAAGAAGAATAAATATAGGACTTGAGAAGTAGTGGTGGTCTTGGTGCAAGGAACGAAAAGGGAAATCTTTATAAAATGGAACACCACCACAAAAATATATTCATCCTTGAGGAAACTCATGGGGTGATTGATGATGAAGTCTATAGTGATTAGTTTTCAAGGGAGGGTTTGTATGGGAAGCATATGATACACACCCAACTTGTAATTAAATGGATTTGCTTTGATGGCTAGAGAGAAACAAAGAATTACTCCTCTACATGTTTTTGCATGGATAAATAATAGAAGTATTGTTGTTGATGGTGTTTAATTAAGACTAGGGTTCTCATAAGGGACCAAAAAAATATGTTTTAGACTAGATGTGTTACCACTTTCAACCCCACAAAAGGAAGAAGGTCACACTTGAAGTGTAGATGAGACTTTAGAAGAATAGGGAAACATTTCAGAAATTCCACAATATTATAGACATCATTGACTTATCACTCACTCATTGCATGATTATGGAATACATAGATAAAACATATAGTTACAAAATAACCAAATAGCACAACTCAATGGAACATTCATAAAAGAGAACATATTCAATTTTTTAAGGTGGATAAAATATTTCTTCATTTAGAGTAATCCTCATAGTACAATACTATTATCTAATAATTCAATAGATAGAGATTGGCCTAACCTAGAGACTAAAGTAATGACATGAAATTCCCCACCTAAAAACTCAACAATTCTATCCTAGCCTCCAAGGGATTTTATACAATAATAGTGGCTAAGATTGAGATAGTCAAATAGTTACAAAAAAATAAGGATGATTGTGTCAATTCACAACCTCGATCGCGTCATTAATTAGTTTTCTCCAATCCTAATTTTTTTTAGTCGACTTATGTTACATCCTTTGATATCCTTTTTGTGTTCTCTACACTAAAATATATTCTACTTGGTTGCACTCTAGTTTCCATCTAATCGTATGAAGATTCTTAAAAATGAGGTGGCCAACAAAACTTAACCATAATAGTTGACTCATCCTTTACTAATACATTTGGGTGGATTTTTCCATGAAATATTTCCATGTTTTGAACATTCGTGGATTAATACTTCATATTTTTTTATCATGGTGAAAAAACCGTGGAAATATCGACGTTTTTTAATTTTCAATGAACTTTCATCTCTATATCGACAATATATGGCTATCTTTGTACACCCGCCAAACCAATGCCAGCTTTCAATGACTCTTGGTTGTTTACGCTCGGGTCAACTCATGCATTTTCATCCACATCTAACTAAGAGTATCGCTCTATTTGCATAACGTAGTAAACTTGTTCTGGGTGAGAAGTGAATTCCATCCCTCCCTCGGTTCATGTTCTCGGTTCATATTCAAGCCAGCAAGCATGAAGATGGCGCTAAACGTCAAAGAAAAATCTTGCTTCTAGCTTCTGCCCAATCATAGAGAGAAATCCTGAAATGGCAACCCTCAATAATAATAAAATAGATTTTCTTTTTTGCCCCGCCTGTTGCATCTTTTTTCTTGGGTCTGGGTCTCACTAGCTATGTGTGGTATAGTATTTTATGTATATGACATAAGCAGCCTATGCCCCTGCCTTAGGCCATCCATGTGCCCTTATATTTTGCATAGAGACATTTACACTTGTTCATATATGATGTTTCCATGGATAAATAGTAATTTCCATGAAATTGACTACCTCATTGCAGCTATCACTACTACTGCAACCTAGTTACCTATACGATGTCAGCATAGATAATTTTACCTTTTATATTTCCAGTGGTCCATTGATTAAACTATGCCAGAGAGTGAAATCAAATTGAAAGCCAGTTTACAACTCCTTGGCGGGAGCATGCCAAGCTGTATCACTTAGCACATTTTCTATAGTTGTGACAAGGTTCTTGGTGATTTATTGAGCGTGGATTGAGCCCATATTTCTTTATCAACAATATCCAAAACTAGAGAGATCAGTCATACTCTATAACAATCATCTAGCCATAAATTCATAAAAGGTAATCATGCATCCTTTTTTGGGGGATACAAACTAACATTGAGGCTCAAAATAACAGTTGTATTCTTTGGATCATGTACCTCACGAAGGAATTTAACAACCCTGCAACTCCCTCCTTTTATTTAAACCAAAGTAATTGCAGCAAGAGGGTCCAATCAACAATGAATCTAGCCAATTCATTTTTTTATAGACCCGATGCTCCACTAAGCTATTGGTCGTTGACACAGTGTTAACTACTTTCCATAGTAGAAGGAAAAATTTCATTTGGACCATTTGGGCAACCTAGTGTTCCAATGCCCAAACTATTAAGGTTTCCTTGTGAGTAAATCAAAGGCCATTGCACAACACTTGTTGGCATCAATGAAAACTTTAGTTTGTTAGACACAATGATCACTGAGAGGGGGGGTGAATTAGTGAGCTAAGGATTCAACTCAATTTCAATTTTTTCTACCAATCTTATCATGCCTGCAACCATCTCTGTCATCAATTTTTCTTGTCTATTTTCATGTCACCATCTCCTTGTCATATTTGCACCAACATATTTGTCTTGCCCAAATCATCTTCAAATGACCACAGAATGGGTCATTTGACTCTCTAGATGTTCCATGCTTGTCATTCTTTCTTTTCAATGTCATTATGCATGTCCTTAGTCATCTCTGTTCTTCATGTCTTGTTCCAATTACACCTTGCCATGTCATCATGCTTAGACACCTCTTCGAATCTCTATTTTTTATTTATTGTTTTAATGAAATAATAAATTAAAACTTATTCTAAACATTGCATCTCTCCAATAGTAAGATGTGTCTCTTCAAAACTCTGCCTTAATTCTTTTTATTAAATTTCTGTTTATTTTTCTAAATACATTCATGTAGCTTCTTATTTAATAAACTCTGTTTATTATTTTTCACTATCTTTGTAGGTCCATCTTTTGCATATATGACCATCATAATGCAAACTGAAAGTATGGTTGGATAGCCACCTCAACAAGGATCAGATCCATGTCACCTTTTGAAATTTTTGATACACACGCATTATCTGGAGATCATTTGAAAATAGGCTTCCAAACTATTTAATTTAACATACACAAAATTGTTTTTAACTTGTAAAAACAAATTTTCTTCTACTTTGGCAGATTGATTTCTCCCTCATGTGATCACTATAAGGAAACCTACAAGCATGGATAGATAACCATTTCAACAATTAACAAGACCATATCACAAGATAAATTTGTTGGCACACACACAACCTCTGGCAAGAATTTCAAAATAGATTCTCAACCTCTTTTGAACATCAAAACATATTTCTTCCCATTTTGGCAGACTCCTATTTCACACGTGTGAACACTCTATGAAGACCTGAAGTAGGGAGAAAATGGACAACTTACCAAAGAATGGATCCATCACATTTGATAAATTTACTTGCACAAAGACAACCCTTGGCAGGCATTTCCAACTGACCTCTCAAAATCTTGTTTTTAACACTTAGTCAATTTTCTTTTGTTCTCTATGCAAAATATTATTTTTCCTATTTTTGGCAGATTGATATTTTGCATATGAGACCATCATAAGACAACTAGAAGGTATGGTTGGATAGTCAGTTCACCAAGGAACATGACTATGCTACCTGCTGAATTTTATCATCAAAATAACCCCTCCTTGCGGGCATTTTAAAATTCCTTTTCAATTTCTTGAATCTAACACCACCAATTTTCTTGTGTGCTTAAAATGCAAAATAATATTTTTCTTACTTTTGGCAGATTTATATCTTTGTCATAAAACACTCCACAGGATAACTGACACTATGGTTAGATGTACCCATCAACAAGCAATAGCCTAACACTTTCATATTATTTTTCCCATCATCCTATGAGATAGGGCAGGCATTTCCTTGAGGCCATTGAGGCAGTTTTGCCAGTACTGGAATAGTGAAAAACAACCTGAAACTCTATTTTGGCAGACCATTATCTTTGTCATCAAACATCGTCTTTGAGAACTGAGGCCATGGCTTGATAGCCTCTTCAACAATATGTAGGGTGATAGCTTCAGATAATTTTTATCATACACCTATAAGGTATTGCAGGCGTTTTCCCAAGGCCACATGAGCCAATTTTTCCAACACTAAGACAATTTTCTTAGTATGGTCCAATCTGCCGAAAACACTGTTTTGGCAGGTTCATAACTTCTTCCTCAGCTACTTCCAAGACAATCTGAAGACATGGTCAGGTATGAAAAATATCAATCTACAAGACCCCCATATGCTGCAGGAATTTTCTTAAGGCTACCTGAGCCAGTTTTCCAACACAGTCATTTTCAGGAGTTTCTCCAAAATTTATTCTGAAACCTCATTTTGCCAGATTCAACTTTTTCTTCATACATGCTTAAGGAGAAATAATACCATGGTTAGGTAGACAAACCAACACACTACAATACCCCCATGTGTTGCGGGCATTTTCTCTAACCCATAATTTAGGGCGAGCATCTTTCTGAGGCTACTTATCCATTTTTGCTTGCTCTGGCACAAACCCTTGTTTTGGCAGGTCCATAACTTCTCCCTCAGGAAATTTCAGGACAAACTGAATACATAGTCAGGTATGAAAAACAAAAATCTACAGGACCCCCATCTAGTGTGACTATTTATATTCTCCTATAAATTATGGCTTGCATTTCCCTAAGGAAATTTTTACTAATTTCCCCATACTTTGTCATTTTCCAAAATTATTATCATTAATGTTGTCATTGATTGTCATTAATGTTTTCATCAATGACAATCCTATTCATCATAGTCTTCATGTTTTTCTTTATAGAAATTGGTATATAATCTACTACATTTATAAAATATTTATATCTAATGAATTTGACAAGTTACTGTTTGGTATGGTGTGGGTAAGACAATTACTTGTCACTACAAGTATTTTTCACTATGAATGAAAATGCAAGGGAGCTTTCTTAGTTTAGAGAGGATTTAGAGGCAAGGGGAGATGGAAAATGTTATTTCCCTTTCTTTGATTGCAAGGGCTTGGTAGTACAGTGGTAACGGTATGATAATTTGTGGATTTTGACTAAGTGTTGAAAAAATGCCCTAAAGCAACTACCTTATGAAAATGACCACCATAATTCATAAGAAGAAGAAAATGCCCACCATGAACTGCCATCCCATATTTTGTTGAAATATCTATTTGACCATGGCCCCGGTTCTCAAACAAACTCCTTTAAGAAGAAGATACAGGTCTCCTAAAAGAAGGGTTTTTGGTCAAATTAGTCAGAATTGCTCTAGGGAAATGCTTTACATAATTTGTGGGTTGAATAAAATGACTGCACCACATGTTAATCATGTAGGTGCATGTTTTTTCTAGTTGACCATGTTCTCACATTGGTTTAATAATGCTAAGGAAGAAGATATGGATCTTCCAAAACAGGGTTTTAGGCAGTCTTACACCAAAGTTCAGTAAAATGCTTGCCTAGGGAAAATGAAGATGAGTCTGGGAGTGAAATCAGAATATGTGGGATAAGTAAGGCATAATACATCATCTAGTAGCATTATTTTAGGTTTTGGTTTAAATGAAAAATCCACCCTAGGTTTTGGACAAATTGTCTCAAGTATGGAATTATTGGTAAAATCTGCCTAAGTGGCCTCAAGGAAATGCATGCCACCTCTCATAGGATGATGAAAAAAATTATTTGAAAGTGATAGGCTCTATTATGTTGGTTGGTAGATCCAAACATGGTTTCAGATTGCCCAAAGAGTCTCTGAGGAGGAAAATATCAAACTGTCAAAAGTGCCTCTCACCTTCATTTGCACTATCCTAGTAAAATGCCCGCCAAGGTTAGATGATGAGGTTTCATGAGAGAAGATTGGCATGGTTGAGTTAGTATGATATTACTCACATTGTGGATGTCTCAGTCTCCAAGTTTGATGAAAAAATAAAATCACCTTGGTGACTTAGGGTTTGAAGAAATTTGTCCAAGTGTCAATAAGTAGTTTGGAAGACCACTTTCAAATGCCTGCCAGATGTTGGGTGTATGTCAATAGGTTGATCAATTTGAATGGATTTGTGATTTTTTGAAATGTATATTTATACATACTTTCAAGATGACTTACACTGGTCACATATGTAAATTATCAATCTGCCAAAAGTAGGAAAAATGCTATTTTGCATATTGAGAAACACAAGAAAATTGCCTAAGTGTTGAGAATAGGATTTTGAGAGGTCATTGGGAAATTCCCGCCAAGGGATGTCCTTGTGAAAATAAATTTATCAAATGTCATGGATCAAAGGCCACGTGGACCAGTTTTCCAACACTTAGCCATGTCCAAGAATTTCTCCAAGGTTTATCCTGAAACCCTATTTTGGCAGACTTATAACTTTCTTCTCAAAAATGATTAAGGAAAACTGAGACCATGGCTAGATATCTAGTTCAACAAGCTATAGCCTGATATGCTATTCCATGAATTATATTCAAACCATGAATTATGGAGGGCATTCTCTTAGAGTATTTTTTACTACTTTTTCATACTTAGTCAATTTCCAAAGTTTCACAAAGTTGCCATATTTTTCCAGAATGATGTTAGATTACAACACTAACTTCCTGATAGCACCAGAACACCATTATGTGCCTTTCCAGCCTCACCATACATTCCACATCATCATACTTTCCATGTCATTACTTCCTTTGTCATTCCTTTGTCTTTCACTGAGTTTACCTTGCCATCACGTCTTTGGTTATCCTTTT
>LPNX010974575.1:283685-306198 GCA_001517045.1 Pseudotsuga menziesii
ATCATCATGATCATCGTCATCATCATCGTGTTTGTCCTTGAAGGGACTTATGTATAGGATCTCACTATAAGAAATGAAACCAATACAAATTATGAAAAAATCCTAGTTAATTTAAATTAAATTAAATTAAACTAAACTAAATTAAAAACATATAGTTGTTTAACTATAATTAATTTAAAATGCAACAAAATATAAAATATGCAAATAAAAAACCCCAAAATAAACTAAACAAAAGATAAATAAAAAAATAAAATAAAAAAGACAAAAAAAATATAAAATATGCAAATAAACAAACAAAAAAATGTAGAATTCAAAAAAACCCACGCACTAGCTCATTAGCATTCAAAAACACCCGTGCAGGATCTGCTCCAGCTCCCATTTGGGGGTTTTTGATTTTGAACTTTCACTGAAGGATCTGGAACAGGATATGATGTTTTTTTATAGTAAGGGTGGGTGAAGGACTTTTTGTATTAGTGCATCATCCACTCCCTGGCATGTGAAACCATGCTTCTAGAACCACCTGCACCACCTCCATAATGGCAACAATGTTTAGATCTTCAGGTTTTTTTCCTTCTATGTTTTTCTTGATTACCTATTATGTTTTTATTTTATTCATGGTTTTTTTCGTTGTTGTGGATGTGGTGGAGATGAAATGGGTCAAATATCCTTGCAAGCATGAAGCATGAGCTATCCTGGTGAACTTGGGAAATTTAATGTGAGAAATAAAACCAACAGTCATCGAGGAAAAGGAATGAGGGAATGCGATATTTTAATGCTACCATGCATGTGTTTTCTTGTTTTCATTTCACCTTTGGGGGGTAACTGATCACTGCATGGTGTTTTTTTGCTCATTACATTCCTCAAAGGATGTGGAAATAACATGTTTGTTGTTCCTGTTCCTCTTTCTCTTGAGGATGCAAGGAAAGTGTTTGACAATATTCCTTAATGGAATGTGGTGGTTTTGTGGAGCTATATGATTGCAGGATATGCTCTGAATGCAAAAGATGAAGAGGCTCTCAAGATACATTGGCAAGCGTTGATGATGGGGTGAGGCCGAATGATTTTACTTTCTCGATGGTGCTTCCGATTTGTGCAAACATCACGGCTTATGATCAAGGTAAGCAAGTTCATATCCTCACCATAAAATATGGATTTGATTCATATAATTTTGTGGGTATTTATCTAGTTGGCATGTCTGCAAAATGTGGGTTTTTTTCTAGTTTTGTTCATTCCTTTTGGACATCATTTCAAAATTCCTATGAATTGACAGTTCAAAGCTAGACTGTGAATGTTCTTAATAGGATATGTAAGTGGCTATTGTGTTAATTATAATACAATAACTAGTGCTCTGTGGACTCGAAAACCCAATTCTCTTAGGTGCCAAGATAACTCCATGCCATGTTTTTTCTTTAAAGGGCCACTAGGTATTCTATTTGAGAGGAATCTATGTTGGTTGTTACCATTTCAGCAACCATTTCGAAAACAAGGCTGTAACATCCCTACATCAACACACTTCCACTTGTTGTCGATAGTCTGCAATAAACTGCAAACTTTCAAACTTTGAAAGCCCTCCCTACCTGCAACCACAGTAAACACCGAACTGAATCAAAGGTTAACTATTAGTTGGATGGTGATATTGTTTAATAGAGCTAAATAAAGTCTGAAAATTTAAATTATTTTCATAGCTACAAGTCTGGAACATACATTTGGTGGATTTCATGTATTGCAAATAATAGTGTTCAAGGTTTGGAGTGGTGTGGTTTACATTGAATGAAAAAATAAAACTCTTATACACCTTACATTGGTAGCCTTCACTGATGCTATAAAATTGTCATAATTAGAACTGTCATATTGTATTATTGCTGCTATATTGATATGAGTTCTCATACTTGAATGGAAGATTATTGGTTGGTTAAATACTGCAATTGAATTGTATATGGTTACACAGCTAATGACCTATTGTATGCTAAAGTGCTACTGGATGACCTTACAACTAATTACATATATCTTTAGTTGAGTACATTGACTTGATATCATTTATATTTGCATCTATAAGCACTAAATCAACTCAGTATGTCTTCTTCATTCATAGAAGTGATTGATTGAAAGGAACTGGTCACTAATACAATTGTGTATAAGATATAGTTGTTTGTCCTTGTAATTAAATAGAAAGAAGGTTCCCTGCAACCAAATTCATTTTCCATGGCACTAGAGTCCATGGCTAAGTTTCTGGAAAGACCAGAATAGGTGGCGTGCCATGACAATTTTGGTACAGAAATGTGTGGTAGAGACTAGAAATGTGTTACCAATTACCACTACCAGTCATCAAGAAAGGTCTAATGGAAACATGTTTCTACAGCTGGAAAATAATTTCCATGCCATACCAATGTCCATACAACATGTTTTCTTCTCTGCATCCACCTATTTTGGCTTGGTTTGACTTAGTTTTTTACTAGACTTGACCAAAAATGCTGGTAAAAGTTGGAATTTCCTCTATATTTCCTTTTCTATCCTTTTAATTAAATTTTTAACATTACCACTAACTGTTCAAGTATGTTTGAGAAATTTTTCAACCTCATCATACTTCATGGAGAAAGTAGAATTTCATACTCCATTCAGAATTCAACATACTTGACAGTTTAAAGGATTTCAGGATTGGCAAGATTACAGTCGTTTGACTGGATTCTATCATGTATCAAGGAATGGGATTGGCATTTAATCTAAAGCACAAATCCCTTTATGTAACCTGATGTTGTTGCCATTGATTGTTGAATTCCTCTATCATGGCCTTAGCAAAAATGTACCCTTCACTCAAGCCAAAATCATTGATTAGACATGAAATTTTTCTATGATATTTTAAAGCTTGTATTAGGCAGTTTCATCAAAATTGAATGGTGGTAATTGATGTCCTTGGAGGATTGAGATAGAGCCAAATGCTAGATGAGGAGGTAGAGTGTGATACTAATGGTGAGGATCCCAATATAAGTGATGGTGGAACTTTTCTTGTCATTTAAATGTGCTTGCTCATTTATTCATAATCCTTTCTTTCAAAGTTCCAATATAATGTGTTATTTATAAATGAGTGGTCACGTTCCTAGTGTGTTTCAGTTTTGGAAACACATACTTGTTTCCCCGTATCATGTAACTTAGGTCCACAACCGTAAATGGAATTGATTTAACCTCATTGCAATTAAATTTGTGGCATTGTTGTGAACTTCCTTAGCCATTATTTGACTAGAATTCAATAAACCCTTTTTCAAAGCGAATATTAAATGTCAAACTGGAAGCAAGGGAATACTCATTGTAAAGGGAAATGTGCAGTAATAGGAAGACTATAGAGATTACCAAGAAAAGACAGACCAAGGAATCTTATAGCCAAACAAAAAATATGTTGAGAGAGAAACCAACCTTAGTGAGTTCTGCTTGTGAGTGATCAACTACAGGAGATGTATATCCAGTAGGGGCAGCATGACCATTTAGAGCATTATTGATAGCTGCATTTGCAGAAGGATCGGGTGTGTTTCCACCATCCTTATTTTTTTCAGTTTCCATAAGCTCTGCCTCCTCCTCTTCTATCAACTGAACCATAAAAGGTTAGAATACATAGATATGCCTACAAATTCATACATCTCGAATGCAGTGGCTTACTAATATAAATTCCTTCATAACAACCAATCGAAATATCTAATTGTGGTAAAAAACAAGAAGAAGTTGTGAAGAGAATTACTATACTATTGTTTAGTACTCTTGTTTGATGCTTATGGATGGTTGATTGGATGTCTTTGATACTTGATGCTTGGTCAATGGATATGATCTTCAATTGTCTCTTGATAATAAATTATAATTGGGTAAGACCTTTCTCTATTATATTGGATGCTTGTCATTGAAAAGTTTAATAGTGTGCATGTTTCTCAAATTTGGTTGTGTTTCTCTTAACCCTTGTTATGTGATCGCAAGCGGTGATATATATGGATGGGTTATGTCTATTAATCCAACCAACCATACATTGTTTAATTTTTCGTGGTTGTAAAGTTTTTTTAAGTTTTTAAAATTTTACATTAAATAGAATTATTTTAAATTATTTATTTGATTGTTGATAAGGATATATTTCAGTGGTGTAGGTTTTGATATCGGCTCCTCCAGCGTTGGCAGCGTATCAGACATCATAGGTGTCAGTTGGATGTACTGCAATTCAACTAAACCCTGAGTACAGTTGTTAGTTTTTCTTTGATAATGGAAATTTTTTGCTTCTGATTTTCAAGGTTCCTCTTGTGTCTTGGTGCATGGACCTCCCAGACTTGAAATTATTATGTCTTGCTGCATGAAACTCTCGGACTTGAATTATTGGATTTTTAAGCTCGAATGTTCTATAGCAAACAATTGTTGTTTGCTCACACTAATTTTGAGGTTACTGAGGATTGGAAGCCTTTTAGATAATTTATGAGTCATACTATTTCCCATGATTATCTGCACTATATTCATTTGACAAAGATTTTTGGTATGTCCACGGTCGAGTTTTAGTTTGTAGACAATAAAATTTTGGTTTGACTTGTAGTTTGAGATTATCAACGGTTAGTGAGGCGTTGTGGAGCTGCATTGCATGTTTGATTAATGGTAGCAAACAGGATGGAGTGGGATTCTTGAGGAAAGATATATTTTTTTGTGAAACATGAATTGGGTGAAAATCGTATTCGACAGTCACTTAGCAATATGTCAAGATGCATCATGGAGATGAAGAATGAGAATTAGTCCTTGGATTCCGGTGATTTCCCATGGAAATCTAACGAATCCATGTACAGAGTCTGATATTTTATAAGAAGGCATGTTGATGCGTTTCTGTGCTTTAGCTTGGAACCCCATCTACCTGTTCATTTGATGAAATCAATCTGTAATTATCCTTCTATTTAGCTAGTCAGGCAGTTACTTACGACCGCTTTTGATGTAATTCATTTAAGGCTATTGCTAATTTTAGGGTTTTAGAGTTCCCACCCCATTTTTCCATTGCATTCTTAGGAGCAGTGTAGTAAGTAGTACTAGTGTTATGCTTACCTATTCTGTAGTGCACCGTGCTCACATTTTGGACAGGTTTTCCCTACATTTAACTACTAAAGTTGATTGTTTGTTTCTTTCCCTTGGTTACCCTCTATCATGAGGTTCTTTTGCACTAAGCAGTTCTAATGACAGTGGTTCATGGTTTGTCCTCTTTTTGTAGAGAAATTGATGAATAAATAGCATCCTTGGGGCAGAAGTGCACATAACCTGATAGTCTCAGTCTCTCAGAATACCCTCTCTAAGGAGAATTTTCTCAGCATCAATTGCAATTTCCTTTGTGGGTGCACTACATATCCTCATTTTTGGTCACATAGAAACTTGATAGAACCTCTCGGAGTTGAATTATTGGAGATTTAAATCCTGAATGTTCTATAGCAAACTATTTTTTTTTCTCAGAGTGGTTTTGAGGCTACTGAGCGAAGCTTTGTAGCAATTGTGGAACGCTAGAGATTGTCTTGAGTTGTACATGCATAATTTCTTTGAGTACTTAGTGAGACATTGGCCCAAACCATAGAATTCTCTGTATAAACTAATGAAATCCCATTGAATGCATCAATTCTTGCAAATTCTAATTGTAGGCAAGCATTGCGATTGAATAACACAATATTCCCTTTCTGGTTTGTCGTTTCTTGTGTCCAAGATGGAAGAATATTCTACCAAGAGGAAAAGAAGCAGTAATGAGGGCTACCTTGGAGTGCTTCCTAAGAAGAAACCCAAGCCTGAACCTGAGGAGAAAAAACTCATCTTCAGGGTTTTGCTTCTTAATGGTTTGAATTTAACTCCGTAGTTGGAGGATGTCGTTGAAAAGATGTCGGTTGCCGAGTTTGTAAGGACTGTTAGGAGAAAAGATGAGAAATAAATAATAGAAAAGGGGTCAATAAATATCCACTAGGGCCCCAAGTCTATGTGGAAGATGCAATGGGAGAACTAATAAATATGGAAACATGATATGAAATGATTCTCACAACAAGCCCATGATCGTAGCTCTGTAGGTTCATCCATGAACCTCCTCCCCTAAACTGTTTCTTTAGTTTTTTTTATAAGTCAACAAAAAATGTATTTATATGTGTGCTACAAAATAATTCCATGAGACCCTCAAAGTGTATTCTGTTAGAACAAATATTTCTATATATAAATATTATTTACTGGAAAGCTTTTTTTTTGTAACTAGGGGATTCTACAACTGGAGCTGGGATGGTACTTGCATGACACGGGGTCCAAGGATCCATTCCCTCTACCACTATACCCCTAGTTTCTCCACACCCACCGCAAGACATGGGACACAGGTAAACCCAGGTGGGATTTGATCTCGTGACCTCCAATTTACAACAAGTGACTTCATAACAACTGAATCACCAATGAGCCACACCCGTGCGGACTATTATTTACTGGAAAGTTAACATTTCATATATAACAAAAATTTATACAAAGTATTTGGTGACATTTTGTTCATATAGTAAGACAACATGAATCTTTCCTATGTTTTTTGTTTTATATTGTTTGACAAGATGGTGGAATTAACCGTGTCCACACATTTTCAATAAAAACCTATTTATATGTGTATTTAATATATTTATGTCTTAAACTTTAAAATTTGTGTGTTGTTTTAATTTTAATACAATGGTTAAATAAATATTGTCTAATACAAACACAATTTTCAACATCAGTGAGGCAACGGTATTGTAATATAGCATTTAAATGCGAGTTGATATTCTCGTGGAAAATGTGTGTTGGATAGATTGATTGTTGATTTCCTTCGTAGGACATGTGGAATGTGGCTCCAGAACCACATCTCTTGGTGGAATTACCCAAAGAACACACTTTCCAGAAAGCATTAGCTGACTTAATTGTATGCCCATTTTTTATTTCATAGAGTATTTTGATATTTTCCATGCCTAGCAAAATGACCACTTGTGTATAGGTCTAGGAATGGATTATTTATTTAATTTATAAATTTAATTTCCAACCAACACAGTGGTTTTCTGTTTATTAGGACAACTCCTTGCAAGCGGTATGGGCCAATGGACCTGGCAAAAGGCGATTGATAAGGTAAGGGTTCTTACATTTCCTACATTCTCCCTCGGCATTAATATTTTATATGACTTGCTTGTACTTGTCGTATAATATAACTTCGCTATTTTCATTTCTAGCCTCTTCATCATGCTTCCTATCCAATGTTTGTATAGAAAAATAAAAATATCAGACTTAATTGTCTTTGTTGTGTTCTTGTTGTACCATTCCCTGCTTTTAGCACTCTTATGTTCTCTCTGTGCATTGCCCACCTCTGTTTTTTAACCACTTTCCCTCTATCAGAACTGTTTGTTTTCATCTTTTGGCTCCATTTCTTCATCACTTCTTTAAATTACTATTCAAAATTATGTTTAATTCTTCATGTTCTACCAAAATCTTGGAATTTTTTGTTCCCATTTATTTTCTTCCAAACGAAAATATTGCACGAGAAGCCTTTTTTGGGTGGAAATGGAGGTGATTTTCTTGTCATTCAAGCTTCTTCCAACCTTCTCATGGAGAAGAGGAGTCACAAGTTTTAAAACCTAGTAAGAGAAATTATCCTTTATCCTCCATCTCTGAAGCTACCATTTGTAGTTATATTACAAGTGTATTATGATAGATTTCTTGGTTTGGGATGGGAAGATTTGTTGGGGTTGAAACAAAGGTATATTTCCATTCTATAGCATTTGTCTTGTAGTAATGATTTTTAGGAATTGTGGTGACATTTCCACCTCGTGGCTCTTGTTTGACAAATATCTAATGTCTATCTTAGGATTTTCCTATTGAAGATTTCTGAAGTGGATCTAGTTATTAAGGATCATATTGGGTTTGAACCACTCAACCCTATCTACTCTTTAATCACTAAAGCCTCCATGAGATCCTCAATTGACCCCATCTGCCTAACTTGGATTTGTTAGGCACTAATCACAACTTTTATGCCATTTTAAATCTTAATTCATCTTTCATTTTCTGTTTTATAAGATATGAAATTTTTTGTCATTTACATGTATTAAACTCATCCCTAAAACATCGAATCGCATGGTAGGTTTTCCCTAGTTTATGGCTAGGAATTACCTTCTGGAAATATGCTCTGTAGCATTGATTAAATCTAGTCTAAAACAGAATTAAAAGGTTGATTTGCAGGGTTGAAAACTTTAGATTAATAAGTGAAATTCCTAGATCTTCCCTAGTTTTAGCCTCATGTGTACTTTATTTAAAATCTAACTAAAGGTTAAAACATTCTATTGTCAGAAATCTTGGTTGCTGGTTGGAAAAGACATATCATTTGCAAGTTTGTAGCAGCATTTAATTTATTATTTCAGATCTCAAATTTGAGGATATTTTCACATATACACTAATAAATTCTCAAACCCTAATTCTTCACTACTAAAATCCCTTGTAGCATCAACTAGTCCATTGATTGTATCAATCCATTTAATATTTTCTTTTGGAACTAGATCTTGTAATTGAAAATAATGCATCTCAATAAAAGCTAGAGCCTAGAACCTACTGCCTTTACAGGATAGATATGGTGTTAACACTTTCCATTACAGATAACATTGTAATACCTGCAACATCTACGATATAGCTCACTTGAATGGTGGTAGAGAGACTTATTGTAATTTTTTAGTTTCTGTTATTTTATGCTTGCTTTTTCTTTCTGTCGTTGTTCTTTTCTATCACCTTTTTGTCTGCCTAATAAAAAATTTGGAAGTTCGTAGGATGCACATTGGACCCAGATGAAACCATACAATTTTCATATGCAGAGAGGGTGTGAATAAGAACATTCTATAAGGACCCTATTTGGCTGTGATGAATAGGTATGGAAATATTGCAAGTAATTACAAACTGACATGGGAATGTCTACATCAGACCAATATACAATAAATGTTATGTTTTGAATAAGTGCTTACAAAATTTAATCCAGACATATAATCATGCCACTAGAAATAATTGGATGGGATAAGTTATCCAAGGTATTGATTTATCGACTGCTGATTCTTGAAGTGTATTTGTGGGTTCGCTTGTCCATAGACACAAAAACTACATGAGACTGCACATCAATCACAAGCACTTATTGAAGATCCAAACCCGTGGAATGGAATGTGCCTTTGCACAGTTTTTTAATTTTTTTTAAACCTCTAGGTTTCATCACAATATCGACGAACTTTCATCACGGGTATTACAAAACCATCAAAACTCTGAGTGGCTTTCCACAAATACCGTCGCTATAGCGACACAGTTTCATGGAAAAATTACCCTTTAACTTGCAGATTTCGTCGATAGAGATTGGTTTTCCACAAATTTGCGTGGAAGATATTTCTGTTCAAATTTATGAATTCATCGATAGAGAGGAAAATGTTCATCGAAACTATTCCATGGTTTGCGTGGAAACAAAATTTTGCCTAGCAGTTTTTGGCCATATTTTTGTTGTTATAGTGACGACAATTTTATCGATAGAGCGACGAAACGTAGAAAATGAATGAAAAAAAACAATTTCAAGGCCACCGTATAGAAGACATGTGGCGACTAGTTTTCATCTTTATATTGACAGATTATAAAGTTCATCATTATAGCGATGAAATAAGTGCCACAAAACATCGCGACCGTTATTGTCGCAATTGAAACGACGAAATGTGGAAATAGCAACGAAAAACCTTCTCAAATTTGCTCATATGTATTAGTGCTTGATTCAACTTTTATTATCTTCCTACACTTCACTTTTGTTCTACTCTTCCTACCATTCAAATGAAGGACCAACCTTGGAATAATATACAATGCCCAACTACATAACACCTGAAACATCTCCATCTACACATTCCATTAACCCAAAAGGATAGAGGACCCCACAATAAATGTATGCGACACCTCTCTATTTGACATAGTTGGTAGGGTCTTCTTGAAGGCCTGCCATGTAGCCAGGTTTTCACCTTGACTACATGCAAATGCACCTCCCTTTCGTCAAAGGGACAAAAGGGTAGAGTTCAAATGGATAAAAAACAAGCTGCAAAATTGACGATTAGCAATACAATAAACAATAAGCAAACTACTAAAATAAAATAAACAAGATGGGACAAATATACCTTCTCTTTTCAGTAAATTTGGGCCATCGTGCCCTAGCTTGGATGGTACCACCTCTCCACAGGCTTGATGGTATGGAGGATGCCTCAATGTACAAGGTGGGGATATGGTGGGGCAATGGAATGATTGACAAGTTGTGGGTATTGTGAGATGAATGATTCTCACCGTACTCACAAATGATAGAAAAATGGGTGAAGTTTTAAGTGGTGCATCTTGTGATGGAGACCTCCACACTATTTTATAGTTTTTCTTTTCCTTTTCTCTCTTTAAGGGTTTTGGAACCCTATTTAGGGTTTTGATCCCTATTTAGGGTTTATAGCCCTTTTTTGGGTTTTTAAGCCACTTGGTGGGTGTTTAGCTCTGTTGACGGTTTTTTAAGCCCTCTTTTGGGTTTTTAAGCCCTTTTGAGGTTTTTAAGGCCCTTTTTTATATTTTTTGAGATTTTTGAGAGAGCATAAGGTTAAAACATTGTTATGGAGGTCAAAAATGAGGGGAAAAAGATAGGAAAAAGATGTATGTATATGGTTTAGTCCACATTGAGCTATTTGAGCAATTTTTTGCGTTAACAGATTGCCCTTTGATGTGTGTGTGAGGGCAAGAACTCATCGTATGGCCGATGAACATCAAAGGATCATTGGGATAGTGGAGAGAGCTATGAAGAAGTGGTGCTTCCTCACTCGAGACACGGTGGATTTTTTTTTGTATTAATGTTGATTCCCATCAATGGGTGAGATACACAGAAAATGTGACATCTATATGGATGAGGTGAGCATACCCATGCTCGTAACAATGTCAAAAGAATAAATAATGGGATCAAGGCTCCAAAATCTAGGAGCCGATCATATATAACTGTTGTTACATAATGGTGGTCTCAATGAGAGGCTAAATACAATACCGATATGAACAACTGATACATAAGACCCATGGCATTCTCATGGAATGTGATATCTTCACAACTAATGACCTGCTCGATATGGAAGTTTACATAAATGTAAGAACTCACATACAGAGAGTCAGAGTCTTCATGGTACAATATGTCGCATCAATCATGAATCTATATAGAAGCACTACTCTAGGGGATTCTGAACACTATTTCCAATGCAACTCAAAAATCACATGGGACATGAACATGTCTGGGTCCCCTAAGAGACTCACCAATGTTCTAGAGTCAAGTGATGACTGGGGTCTTCGACCAAATACTATATGGACTCATACCCTATACAAATCTCAATGGTGCGATGATGTAGTTGAAGTCGAGCATGTGAGACATAACCATCCTGAGAGGCACTAATGAATCCTCCCAAGTGGTCCAAGGAACTCATCAATACGATTAATGAAACTAGGATACAGGGACCTCTGGGTATATCCTCTAGAATATATGTGTTGTCGTCGATAGAGGGAGACTTGCAACTGATCAAGGAAATAATGTTTCCTTGACTAGAAGCACAAGGGGGATAACCAAAGATGTGGGACAATCTCAGGACTAACAAACTGAGTGGGGGAAAAGGGGCAGGGAATCATGGGAGACTCAAACTTCCTTTGTTTAGATTAATGACGGCAAGGCTGACCTAGAAGCAAATCAAACAAACTCATGGGAGAGGGATCATAGCTGTTTTACCGGGATTGTGACTACAGATGAGAAATACTTGGGGGGAGGTGACTTAGACTTTTGATATCTAGGGGATCCAAGGAAGAATCATCACAGAATAATCTGAAAAAAGGCAACCTGATGGGGGAATGTTACTGAAATGTAATATATGGGGTGGCACCTAAAGACACCATTATGACACAATCTCGTGGATTTTTAGTGAGCCCGAGAGAGTAAATGCTTGATGGTGTTTTCATTTTTAGAGAATACGAAAATTGGAAGAAGAATCCAGTAGGATCTCTTTTTTCATTGATATTCTCTTCTATCCAAAAAAGGATAAAAGTGTACATAGGAGAGCTCGCCCACCCTTTTTTGGGGGATAGGATACTTCTTTGCCGTTGGTAGTCCAATCAGGCTTGAAAAGGGTCAACCTGTACTGACTGGATGGTAATTCAAATAATTTTACGGGAATGAGTGAAACTAAGTTTGCTAGGAAATATTTTCTTGATGAGAAGGCTGGAAAAGAGCTTAAAGACAACCCATGATGACCTTTTTCGTAAATTTTGGTCCCAATTCCCAAGAAAGAATAAAATGATGCAAAGGGAACTGTTCATGTCTTGAGTGTGCCAAGGTGGTCCTTTTCTTATGGGAGTCTGCATAATCCACAAAAGGAGATAAATGAGACTATGTAGACGCCCTTTCAAATACTTTAATGAGCGGGAAAGGAATCAAGTGCGCTTAATGATCTTTTCATTTGTTTAGGAGTCAGAAAATAGTTTAACATAAAATCCATAATAGAGATTCACGCAGTGGTGCACAAATCAAGGTGGCTTTAGGTAATTGGCCTAAAACATCATTGTGGAAGCATGAAATTATGGTCTTGTCAAATGATAGAGGATAGAAAACTAAACCCAATGGTGCAAACGACGTCCCAAACGGACTCCGGATGGTTCTGCAGTGCTTGAAAGAAAAAAAGACCCAATGGGGCCTATAAACAGGGAGGGCCACATGACATGTGTCATTTTTACTGTTCAATGCTAAGATGGAGTGGAGGAACCCAAAACTCTTTCGCTGATTTCTTTCATTTTGACCAGTGATTTTCAGATCCGCGACTTGCAGGTAAGAGTGCATGCCAAAATCATCCTTTTCAGTGGGTTAGTTTTGTGATTTTCTCACCTAGTTGCACCTGCTGAACTGCAAGGGTTCAACCAGGCCAGGTCATGCTTTTTGAGGGAAAAGTCACAGAGACATGCATCACCTAAAGGCACGACTGTTCATCTGAAAGCAACAACTAAGTCACACCTATTTGGACAACATCAACGACTGGGCTTGTCCTTGCTGGCTGAAAAGTTACGAATTCACCTCTGGATGAGGGGATTTGTTGAGACTGAGACTGATTGGATTTGGGTTGTTGTGCAGGATGGCTCGACCTGTGTGCAGGGAGCGATACTGTAAAGACTTGTGGAGGGATTCTTTGAGGGATGTGGGAGTGCGAGATACGCTAGCGTGATGTGGATTGCTCAAGTTTATGCAGGTTTCCTCAATGCAGAGCTTGCGACTGTTACTCAAGACTTTAGTGGTTTTTTGGGATGTTGGGGAAAAGTGTTTCATCATTCAGAGGAAACATCTTGATATTACGCTACAATATGTATACCTTTTGATGGGGCTCCCGATGTTGGGAGTGATTGGCGATATGACGCCAAAGCTCTCACATTCGGAGACTTTGGATGATCTCTGTGAGAGGCATTGTTATGCCTCTTCTTATGTGCATGAGTTGTATATTTTGGTATGCGAAATTAAGAGTTTCTTGACTCCAGTGGTTGCGACGATGGTGGTATGGATCTTGTGATCATCAGGACTACACAAGATCTCAAGCGAGAAGTTCTAGATGATGGAGCGTGTGATGGGGGGCACCTACTATGGGTGGGCCCAAATGTATTTGAGTGTGGTTCAGTGGGTGCTGAACCGTGCTAGGACTGTAGGAGGGGATTTTGTTCCCCTTCCTTTTTGTGCTCCTTCTTCTTCGAGAAGCTTTCAACCCTTCAACCGCACTTAGCAGTGTAGGATGGTGGGCCTCAGGAGCCTAAGATGCATCGATGGAGCGAGATGATGGTTTGTGAGGGAGGCGGCTTAGTGGGCCGTTTCTTTACTCGATATTTTCTCAGACAGTGGAGTCAACTACTAGTCCTCATTGAGGACTACCCATACACAGTCATGGACTACAACGGAGATACATAGATGCCTCGACCTTTGGGGAAGGCCTGGGGGCCATATGGATTGTATACATGATGTTTTATGTGTTTACATTCATATATAGTATACTAGATTAGTGGTAGCCAGTTTATGTTTGCAACAGATACTGATGATGTACCATGACCACTCACAGTTTACGAGCGACGAAGGGAGAGGGTGGAGGGGGTGGATCCACCTGCTCCCAACCCTTGGAGGACCTTGCACTCGCTCCATCATGACATTGAGAGTCTACTGGAGGGTGTTATTGATGATGAATTGAATCAATTGGATGATGATGTTGTTTTTGCTTGCTATCGCACATCTCCTGAGTGGATTCCTCTTATGAAAAGGATTTCAGCCAAGGTAGAGTACGTTCGAGCGGTGGCTCGAGGGGACGCATCCATTAGAGGAAATTTCAACTCAAAATGGGCCTTTTAACTTTAACTCAAATTCCATGTCATCATGTGTTAGCCAATGAAATTGATTTAAATTTGAAATACCGTATAGGTCTTAAACACCTTTTTAATATAAATTTGGGGATAGGCATCATAAAAAAAACTACTTTTTTGTTTGTATTTTCGACATATTTCCCCGTGTTTTTACTCAAATTTCGATCGGGAGAGCTCATTGGATGCGGAAATAAATTCTGCATCCAACGAGTACCCACTCAGCATACTTTTGACGGACCCCACTACCCCAAAAACAAGAAATACCTGAAAAAACGTGATGATGACATCATCATCACATTTTTTCAGGTATTTCTTGTTTTTGGGGTAGCGAGGTCCATCAAAAGTATGCCGAGTGGGTACTCGTTGGATGCAAAATTTAATTCTGTATCCAATGAGCTCTCCCGATCAAAATTTGAGTAAACACATGGGGAAATATGTCGAAAATAAAACCAACAAAAAAGTAGTTTTTTTCTTTTCTTCCTCCAAAATTTGAATAAATATTATTTTATTATTTTAACTATTATTTTATTAATTTTTTTTAGGAGGCCCATTTTGAGTTGAAATTTCCTATAATGGTTGGAGGACAAGGACAATTGCAATGAGGAGGAGGCCTTAGAGGAGGAGGAGGATGAGTCCAACTTTGATTAGCAGCTAGTGGAGCTGCCCCTAGTGTGGTGGTGCACTAGGATTTTTGTATCGCTATGTACATTCAATTGAGAAATCTTGTGAAGCTTCTCATTTTGTATTGAACACTTTATGACATGTTATATATATATATATAGTTTTTGATGCACATGGATGCAATGTTTATGGTTTTATGTGAGTTTTGTTCTTATGAGGATTAGAATGTCTAGATGATGTATGTTACACATGTATGCATGTTTTTTATATGATTATGCATGGTGATGAATATGTGATGATGATGATGATGAATATGCCATTCTAGAATGTCATTAGCCATTTTCTCTGCTACACTACTGAGGTTTCTGGGAACATGTATGAATGCGATGGATTCAAAATTTCTAACCAACTGTTTAGTGTAGAGAAACTTTCTAAAAAGGCAAGGATCACGTACCCAGTAGTTGTTGTTCAACTTGGAGACAAGCGACTAGGAGTCTAAGAGGACATCGAGGTGATGAATACCTAATTGGAGGGAGGAGACTAAGAGACCAGTGACACCATCATACTCAGCCTGGTTTTTGGTAGCAATTCCAACACACATTTCATCAATATGGATCAACTCATGTGACGGGGAATAGATAACCCATACAACCTAGGCGAGATTGGGATACCATCTGCTTGCTCCATCAACAAATCCAGTGTAGCAACGTGGGGTAGGATCCATCTGGACCAGTCAAGGAATCAAAGTGTAAGACTCGTGCTAAGAATGATGTAAAAAAAAAAGAAAAACATAATACAAGTGACTCATGGTGGTAATGTTAGCCGTAAAATCTCTTGAGGTAGATCCCGTTGCGAGGATTCTTCAAGAGTTTTCCATCAGAGCTAGATAGAGTGTATGCCCCCTTTTCAAGCAAATGATGGATGACATAAAGTCCATACCACATTGACTCAAACTTCCATTTTCCTAACTTGTCATTGGATTGTTCATAAACAAGGACCAGGTCGCCTTCTCTAAAGGTGTGAGGGTGAACATGGGAGTCAAAATGTGACTTCGACCATGTTTTAGTTGCTTCTATGGCTTGGAGAGTAGCACGATAGTCCTAGTTGGTTAGTTCAAGAAGGAGGAGGCGTTCTTCTATAGGTGAAGTGTCAGGAAATATTTCAATGGCTAGGCGAAGCAATGGGATATGGCACTCAATGGGAAGTACTGATTCAACGTCATGGAACAAATGTAAAGGGGTGAAGCCACTGACGGTATTCGTGGATGTGTGGTATTCCTAGAGGGCAGAAAACAACATGTGGTGCCAGTTAGTTTTGTGGTTTCCTACCATCCATTGGAACAATTTTTAATGATTTTGTTGATAGCTTCTACTTTCCCATTTCCCTGAGGGTAGTAGGATGATGAGAACTAGTGCTAAAAATTCAACATGGTTGAAAGTTCTGTCCAAACAGTGTCTTCGAAATGGATACCATGGTCCGCGACAATATGTTGGGGAACACCAAAATGTCAAATGACATGGTTGAAGAAAAATCGTGCCGCCATGTCAGCTTTGCAATTGAATGTGGGAATGGCCTCAGTCCATTTAGTAAAATAATCGACAACCATAATAATGTATTTGTAGCTGCCGACCGAGGGAGGATTAATTTTCATGAAATCGATCGCCCACTTGCAGAAGGGACCATCTGTGAATACATGATGTAAAGGTTCATCCGGAGTCCTTGATTTTGGAGCAAAGACTTGACAGCTGTGGCAGTGTTTAACCACCTCGATGCAATCAATTAAAATGGAAGGCCAAAAATAGTTGGCACATAGAATATTTTGGGTTGTTTCCAAACTAGAAAGGTGGCCACTGCAAGCTCCACTATGACATTCATTGAGGACATGTTTAGCGTCATTATGGGTGAGGAAATGACGTAATATGGTATAAACACCCCGACGGTACAAAACAACCCTTATAAGAAGATGGCGAGCGACTTGATGTCGGATGCGGAATCTATCTTCGCAGCTTAAGTGAGCCTCAAAATTTTGGGTGCGCAAGTACAGGAGAATGCCCCCATACCAAGTATCTTCCGTGGAAATGACAAATAAGAATTTGTTACGAAGGTTGGCCGTAATCGGTGATGATGCGATCAACGGGGGCAGCTCTATCATCAGTGAATCTAGCACCAAAGCCTTTATGCTTTTGGGAGTAACAAATTCCAAGTCAAACTCCTGGAGGACAACAATCCACCTAGCTGGATGACCTTGTAGGAGGCGGTGGCTTAGGAGGTACTGCATAAGGTTGGAATTGGCCACTACTCAAGTATAGTTTGCGATAATGCAATGGAACAACTTTTGGACATAAAAAACTATGGTGAGGGCTATCTTATCTTTAGTCGGATATTGTAGGGGGGACCGATTAGCTTTTGAGTAATGTATTAAATCACATGCTCCTGACGATCACCATCTTCTTGGACTAAAACGCAAGCAATGGCATTTTCGAAGGATGACACATAAAGGATGAATTCATTGGTGAATTCAGGTGCAGACAGTAACAGGGAGAAAGCCAGAGCTTTCTTTAATGCGTCAAATGCATCTTGCACATGCTGATCCCAAAAAAATATGAAATGTTTGTACGAAGCAGACGCAAGAAACTGTGGTATTTTGGCACATATTCTGGTATGAAGCAGCGAAGCAAGTTAGCCTTTCCTTGGAGGATCTGTAGTAGGTGCAAAGATTTTTGTGAGTGTAGATCGAGAATGGCTTGAACTTTAAGAGGATTAACCACAATCCCTTTGTGGGAAAATATGAACCCAAGTAGACGGCCCACTGGGACACAAAAAACACACTTGAGAGGGTTCAAGCATATTTTGTACTTGCGACATCGTAGGAAGACTTGTCGAAAGTCGTCTAAGTGTTGTGAGAGCTTTTGTGATTAAGAGGTGAGGTCATCTAGATAAACCAATATGATGTGCACAAGGTCATGGAAGTAGTATGTCATGGCGCTCTAGAAGGTGTCTCCAACGTTCTTCAAGCCAAAAGGAATCACCTGATATGTGAATGTGCCCCAGGGGGTTGTAAATGCAGTCTTGTATCGATCTTCCTTCCGGATCTGAATTTGGTTGTATCCAGAGAAGCCGTCCATGAAGGAAAATACTTCATGTCTGGTGCATGCATCAATGATTTGGTCAATAAAAGGTGTTGGTAAGTTGTCCTTAGGATAGGACAAATTTAAATTGTGGAAATCTATACATGCAAACGGTACCCTATTTTTTGTTGACGGGAACATAATTCGAAACCCAGGTGGTGTATGCAATGGGGTAGATGAAACCAGCTATGCGTAGCTTCTCAATATCTGCCTTGACTGTGGCGACATTTGAAGGGTGGATGGGTCATTGTTTCTGATGCACAAGCGCCACATCAGGACATGTATCAATGTTATGTTCCATGATGGATGGATCCAAACTAGACATCTTAGTGTAGGACCAAGCAAAGATGTCACAAAACTCATGAAAACGTGCTTTGTAAGAAGCGACTTCCTAAGGGGATCATGATGCTATGAGTGTGAGTTATTCAACAATCTTCGGGTTGGTTGAGATATTGACCTTAATTATGGGTGAAATGTTGGACATATTTCCTTCTTCAAAGGCGTCAAGATCCAAGATGGGGTTTTTGAACTAATCCACCTTTCCATGTATGAAATCCTTGGTCTCTACTGAATATTGATTTGATGTTGATGAAGGTTCCTCTGGGATGAAGAATGAGCGATGGTGCATGTCATCCCATAGGTATTCAGGAGAGGACAAGGCTTCAAGTATCTACTCTTCATTGCTGAAACAATGATTGCATAGATTCGAGGGATCGTCGATGGTTGCAGAGATGACAGGTTCGGTGGATATGGAAACCATGTAAATGGTTGTGGTGGTCGACGAAGAAACCGAAGGGTGGCGTTGATGTATTTATAACTTTGGAATGTATTCATCCATATATCTTATGTATTGTTCCCCGATGTTTATTTCGGGAAGTGTCTGTGATGTATTTGAGTCATGTCATGCCCCGATGTTCCTATCAGGAGATTCAATAATGTAAACAAGTCATGTCAATTCATTGTGGGTAACCCTCCTATTGATCAAGGTTTAAAGTCCCCGCAGTTGCAGGGCCCTAAGGTTATTAGACTCTCCTAGAGAAGTCGACCCTAGTGAGTTATTATCAAGTTGGGAATAAATATAAATAGAGAGTGAGCCTCTCTATTATCACACACTCACTCACACTCAGTTGTAGCGCATAGCCGAGGAAGAAGAAGTTGATGGGGCTAGAAAGAAAGAGACTACTGCTGTCAAGAGATCATCTTACTATTTTGGGGTTTTACTTTTGGTGCTAATTCTATCTCTGAGGAAGATGTGGGGTTTTATCCATTTATGGTTTCCCTGAGGAAAAACATTGTGTTCATTGTCTCTTGTGTTTGATTGTTGTGCTTGTTATTCTCTCAGTTAAAGATCCTAATATAATTCTAGCTTGAATGATAAAAATCTAACATGGTATCAGAGCTAACCTGAGAAAAAGACGCTGTGCAGCTGCAGAAACTAGGGCTTCCTACTTTTTGGATCTCTCTCCATAGATTTTCAGGAAAAAAAGGTTGGGATGACTCTCCTCTGTAGGGTGCATCTCTCTATCGAAGCAAAATCTGATTCTAAGCATTTTCAATTTTTTTGACCTGACACTGCTGCCAGAAATTAGGGCTTTCCACAGAATTGGAATTTTTGAGTGAGCATATGCATGGATTGATCTCCTCCTCAAAATCAAAGTTTAGAGATCAAGATTAAATTTTTTGGTTGGATAGAACTCCGAAAAAGTCAAACCCTAATCTGCTACTGAACCAGCTCTGTAGAATTTCAGCTCTCGATCTAGATCCGACATCTTAACCTGGTAATATCTAAATCTTTTGTATTTCCATTTGAGGTTCTCAGTTAATATGTCTCATCATACCAAGCTTGATGAAAAGCTTGAGGGAGCTAATAACTTCCGAGCCTAGAAGTATAGGATCTCCCTTGTCCTGGAAGAAAATGAGTTGGACTCCTACATCAATGAGGAGGTTCCAGTTCCAGAGGGAGATGAGGCTAAGGCCTTACAAAAAAAGAAGTTGGTCATGGCTAAGAGGATTATTGCTGATTCAATCAAGGATCACTTCATACCTGTTGTAAAGGAAAGTATCCTATGGCTAGGGTTTAAGAGGCCATCAACGTACTGGGGTTGAAAGAGAGATGCACAATGTTCAGCAAGTATATATAAACAAGATTCAGATATGAGAAAGGTCCACACCTGACTAACCGAAGGCTGGTCCAAGCTTTCTCTTCAATCCTCTTCTTGCTCCTCTCACTCCAAGAGACCTGCAAAACAAGTTATACCTTCCTCAAACCAATATGACCACATATAAAGAATAATAATCAAATAAATCTGAAATAATAATCTGAATAACATCCTCATATGATCAGAAACAGATATTCAATGACACATTGAACAATGATTTGGGAAGAAGAAGGACATCACATCTTTATTAATCTTGAAAACAAGTACAAATATACCTTCTCTTCAAGTTTGGCACCTCACGAAACCTTGATCTGGTTTTGCTGCTTCTCTTCTCCAAATAACTTAGCCTCCAAGCTCTGCAACACAAGGGGAAGACCTCCAGGGTAAAGGTGTGGGCAAAGAGAGTCCTGATTCCTCCAGCATAACAATGCAGAAATTCAAGTCCCTTCTCATGGACCTCCCTACCTCTATTTATATGGGTGAAATAAGGTAGTTTTGAAGGTTGGAGAAGTTACAGCAGTTAAGGAAATTAAGTTAAATGACTTAACTAATCTCCAATAAACTCATGTTTTAATGTTTAAATGCTAAGAGGCACATTCGTGGGTTTGCCTTAAGGAAAATCGCGAATGAACAAAAAACGCATTTTTATGGTATTTTTGGGCATTTTCAGACTTTGGTGTCTTCTAGAAAGTTTTAGCTAACTGAAATACCTTTCCAACGGTGTAGAGATGAGGTCAAACGGAGTTACAAAAATAAAGATATGGGTCCTCCAAGATAGGTGTTTTTTCAGTGACTTTCAATGACTTTCATGAAGGGCCGTCATGCGACGGAAACATGGGAAAGTGGTCACAGGCAGAGATGTGTCATTTTGAGCTATAACAGATGCCCCCTAATGTGTGAGGTTAGAGGGGAAGACGATAGCCAAAATACATTATAAAGGAAAAAACTGAGTATGGAGAGAGCAGAGAATCCAAGATCGAAAGGCTCGAACGAAGGTACCTGTAAGAGAGATAAATGTCAGAACAACTGATCTCTGGGACATACACATCCATATACAAAACATCGCCATAAAGATATAGGCAGATCCAACATATGTATAACTGATGAAACTATCATGGTCGCTCAATATGCAAAAAGGCGCCATATCAAATCTAAAGGAGCCATGGCCACAAATGAACAAGGTGGATCCATGCTCAACAATCGATCATAGCCACAAAAATATAAGGTGGATCTATGTCTCAGTAAAATGTCATATAAAGTATAACAAGGTCTTGCGCAACTTGGGCAATAGCAAAAGATGACAATGCTACTGTTAGCCCAAGGTCTTCAATCCAAACCGCCCAAAAAATGTACAAATCCTAACCATGCGAATAAAGGAGTTGAAGTCGAACATGGAGGAAGCTGTTTGATTACCGGTCAATAATGAAAACCGTTAACAAACATGAGGGAAACCAACATTATTGAAAATGGTCCCCAAGGTACCTAGTACATTCTAACAAGTGTGATTACAAGGACTTGAAGTCGAACACTTGAAGAATCCATTGAGTAGGAGACATTAAGGTATCCCCACTACCCAATAGCGAGGGAAATTGCCATTGAGGACAACAATTCCCAAGGTACTGTCATAAAACTCTAAATCTCATTCCCAGATCAAGAGGTGTTGCAGTCAATAGGAAGAGATCCGTTGGAAGGAAGGCATTAAGGCATCCTTCATCATCCAACACGAGGTAAGTCAAAGACTAATTGGATCTGGAAATGATACTGAATTTCACGACAAGGACACTGAAAACATGATGTAATGAATGGATACCAGGGAATGGCCGACACAAAAGGTCAAGGCAACTGCAGAATGGCTGACAAAGGTTTAATCCTTGAATAGTGAGCATGACACAAAAGTGACTTAGGCAGCTTTGACACAAACGGACCAACGAAACAAATCTACAATGTAGGAGACATTGATAGATTCCCCATATAATTAGAAAAAAGACCAACTGGAGGAGTAAGAAACTCTGAATCGGGATAAGGTCAAAATACTAGGACCCAACTGTTGATAGACTAAAAACTGGTGCTTTGTTCAAGGAAACAAGACTTGCTTCCATGATGTAAAAAGACATGGAAATAAACCTTCCCCTTCCCTTGTTTCTTGTAAAGGTTTAACGAGTCCAAGAAAGCAAACTCGGGACCATCTTCATT
>LPNX010974575.1:306705-352824 GCA_001517045.1 Pseudotsuga menziesii
AAGTGGGCAAGATAAGGACACTCGGGGAAGGTCTCCTCGGGGTAAAGGGTGTCAAGTTGCAAAGGAGAAATGATACAAGGCTTAGCAGCAATGAGAACAAAGATGAGGTCTTATACAACGAGCTAAAAGCGTGGAAGCCGGCATCAGGCTCATAAGCGCGAGCAAGGCATATGCAAATGCAATTACAGCTTGAACAACAAGGTGAGGCCCATAAACAGTTGTGAATCCAACTAATAATCCTGTCTCCAAGAAACAACAACATCAGAAGAAACGATCCGATGCGGGTCACTTTGGCAGAAACACTTGTGACTTTGCTATCTTCTACAAAAGGAAAAGTCAAGGCAGAATCAACCGAAGAAGATTCTATAGGACCAAGGCTTGAGGGTTTATAATCAATAAGATCAACCTCATAAGAGAAGTGAAAATCAACAAGGGAGATAGAGTCTGCAGGAACAAACTCAATATCACAGGAGCTGAGAAATTCATAAGAAAAAATGAAACTCATCAGGATCACTGACTTGATTTTCAAATGAAGAATCAAAAGACTCAACAAAAACCAACATAAGAAAAAGGGAAGGATTACTAAGAAAATCAAGGTTAGACTTAATCACAACTGAAAAAGAAGTTCAGACTGTATCAAAGACTCTAGGAAGACTTCATCTGAAAGGAGGAAATCATCCGAGATAGGACACATATCTGAACTTTCAAATGGATGGACAGAGTGGAGAGAAGGCTCTACAATCTGTATAGGATGACTCACCCGATCAACTACTGGGACCAAGTCCCGAGAAGGTAAGCATGAAAACAGAGGCTGCCTCTCAGTAGCAATTGAACACAAATGACAAGAAGCCACATAGTTCACCTGTGGCGGGGTAGTGTCTACAGAAACACTGGGAACCAATAAAGGAAAGACTTGGTCTCTAGCTGGGTCAGGAGACGGATCAAGAAAATCCAACTGATCAATAGTGAAAATTTCTTCGCCATAATTAAAGTACATCACACGAAAGAATTTTGACACCACAGCTTGCATGGCATAGACATAATCACGCCCAAGGAGCATATTAAAGTCCAAGGGATCTTCTATCACCATGAAGTCAACTAAGACGGTCTTCCCACCCAAAGTAACAGGAGTTTGAGCAAGAATTCCCAAGTCTACACAAGTTCTTCTATCAAACGCCAGTAACTGACTAGCAGTCGACACAAGGCTGGGAGATCCCATACCTCGCCAAGCACGAGCAGAAAAAATACTAACTGAGGCCCCTTCATCAACAATACAATGAGCAATCGTATAGGGTTCAACTTTGACCTTTATCTGGAAAGGTGCATGGGAAGGAATGCGCGGCTCAACTAGGCTATCCCAATCAAAGGAAGCAATCCGAGAGCTTGGTGGGGGTTGATCTGAAGCAATTTCAGTGCCCCCTTGTTCAGTAAGATCTGAACTGGTGGTGAAGAAAATGTGACTAGTAGACACATCACTTTCCAGAGGAAGAGTGAGATTGATCGATACTGGAATCGATTCAACCGCTTGGTGAAAGTCACTCTCCGAAGGGAGAGTGGGATTGACCAAAGATGACATTGGTTCAATCACATGAGGAGCACTCTCCGAAAGAAGAGTGGGATCGACCAAATCTGAGATTTGTTCGACCACTTGATCAACCAAAGGTTGAGTAGGATGTTGAGAAACTATAGGGTTTTCAGAAGAATGAAATCCATGAGTCTTGGACCACACTCTTCGCACCTCTGGGATAGCAGGGCATAGATGAGTAAGATGATCTCCCTTGCATAGCACACAAGGGAACTTAAGATGATGCTTCAAACGACCAGTTTTCTCAACGGTATCAGCATGACTAGCAGTGGCTGACTGTTTACTCTCAACATGACCTGCAGAGGATGAGAGTTTTCCCCCAGCGTGAACAACAGAGGCCGGGAGACTGGGTCCAACCTCACTAAGAGAGGCTGGTTGTTGAGAGACTCCAAAATGTTCAAAAACGGGATGACCATGAATCCAAACTCTTCACACCTCCACAATAGAAGGGCATTTATAAGTAAGGTGGTCTCCCTCACAAAGCTTACAAGGAAACTTGAGCTTGTGTTTTGAACGGGTAGACTTGTCAACATGACTCGCAGCGGTTGACGAATTGTCTCCAGCGTGAAGTACAGAAGCTGAGAGACTATCCCCAGCGTGCCTGGCAGAGGCTGAGAGACTGGGTCCAACATGACTTGTAGAGGTTGGACGGGCACCATTAACATGAACAACAGAGGTTGAATGGTTAGGATCAACATGCTTTGTAGCACTTGAGTGTGTGCCCCCAGCGTGAGCAACAGAGGCTGGGTGAACGGATCCAACATGCACAATAGAGGTTGGATGGGGAGTTTCAACTTGAACACCAGAGGTTGAACGAGTGCACTCAACGTGAACACCAGAGGCTGAGTGACCGGATCTGACATGACCTGAAAAGGTTGGAAGGATCGCACCAGCTTGATCACTAGAGGCTGGATGGATAGCTCCAACATGAACAACAGAGGTTGGACAGGAAGGTTCAACTTGAAAACCAGAGGTTGAACGGGTGCACTCAATGTGAACACCAGAGGTTGAGTGACTAGATCCAACATGACCTGCAGAGGTTGGATGGGTGCCCCCAGCCTGAACAACCGAGGCTGGGTGGTGAGGTTCAACTTGACTTGCAGAGGTTGAACGGGTGCCCCCTTGCTTATGTGCTTTCTTCCTATTCCTCCTTCTTTTACTCCTTTTAGACTGCTGGTTACTAGTATTAGTACTTTCACCACATGAGGTAGAAGGAGGAGGAGAACTAACTACATGTGAAGGGGAGACAGTGCTTTGATGCCCTTGATATAAGGAGCTTACTTGAGAAGCATCAGGAGCATTCAGGACAGTTGGAGTGGAAAACAACCACACCGGTAGCCCTAGGGTGAATCCTAGAAGATTCAAGGTGGCCATCAAGGGAACACCAACATTCCCTGTGAGAGGGATAGGACAAGGAGCTCCCATCATGGGGATCTCTTGGTTGGTGTTCGAAGGGGTGCTAGCCATAGTTTCAAAACAAGAGACAGAGTTTGAGGTTGATGGTCAACCAAAATTACAAAGCAGACACCTAAAGTCCCACTAAGTACAGACAAACCACACAGCACTCACTAAAAAATTCCTAAAGCCCAAACAGACAAACAGGTATAAGATGTACTTTCCAGAAGAAAGCTGATGAACGATTACTTGGCGTCCTTGAGGTGGTTCTCAGGCATAAGCGGAGGAATCACCCACCACCCTCCTGTACTTTCCACAAGGGTTACCTTCCAAGTCTGTCCAAGGTCAACCAGAAATAACCTTCCGGTGTACCTATGTATGAACCCTAGATGTCAAGAGACTAAAGGCTACCTTAACTACACTAACAGTCTGGGGGGACAGTCGTCAGCCAAACTCGTACGCATGGGCAGGGTAGCTGAGCCCGAAACTCTATCTAGGACAGAATCCCCAGATGCGTAAAAGTCCTGAGTTACGTTTTGACAAGGATTCGGAGGGTTATCTCCTCTGTCCAAGCCTCCACGCGGCCTAGTGCTTAACTCCCGTTTGAGAGGAGCTTCCCAGATACAATCAATGTAGAAAAGGATTTACCTAGTGATTGGCCAACTACGTCTGAATTTTAACACTTGTGGGGAGTTGAAACTCCCTAACCCACAAGTCTAGCCTAAGCTAGTTGGTGTATGACCCTATAAAATAAAACTTACTAGTAATTTTTAAAATTATGTCATTTATTTTATGGGCTGTTTTTACTCAGAGGGTAAATGGCATGAAACTGATGTGGTGTTTTGACTCAAGAAATGAAAACAAAATGACTAAGCAAAGAGAAATGAGATGCAAAGAAGCAAATAGCTATTCTCTTTATATTTTCAAATAACTTGAAAGCCAAAAAAACCAAATCTTTTTATATTTTTTAAATTTTTCAAAAACAATGCTATGCTATGCAAATCTAGACTAACAGCCTAATCTATATGCATATAAAGCAAACATGTTTTTGTATTTTTCTTTTATAAATGCCAAAAGAAAAATCAGCCTATAAACTAATGCAAACAAGTACTGAAAGCAAAGGGGATAGACAACTACTTTGTGCCCCACAAACAAACCCTAGGTTTCCCTAAAGTTGAGTATAGACCTCTCCTGAAAGGAAGGATTACAAAGGTAGACAAGCCAATAACTCTGGAATGAAAAGACTGAGCATGAAGACTGACATAAACAAAGGCCAAGAAGTCCCAAGTATCAATCTAAACCTACAAACAAAGGCTGCTCAGTACCTTGTCCAACAAGGTCAAACCAAAGAAAGAGGTAGGGGGAAATTAACAAAACAAGTTCTTTTTAATTTTCTTTTATAAGGGCAAAAGAAAAGCTACCTACAAAGTAAAAGCATGCAGATAACAAGAACAAGATAAAAACAGCTCTGCTAAACAACCACCAAACCAACTCTAGACTGCCCTAAAGTCAGTATAAGACCTACTTGGAAGGAAGGCTTGTATAAAAGACAAGTCTACTGTTTTGGCAAGGTGAGATTAATCAACAAAACAAGAAGGAAACCCACACCAACAAGTTTCTGAAAACACACAAAGATCAATAATAGAGGCGAATTAGAAACATGAGCCAAAAACTATACCAAGCAAAGGAGATGGAGGGAGAGCAAAGAACAACTCAAAAAGGGTTACCACATAGATAGGAAACAACCAAAAGGGATGACACTAACTCCCTAGAGTCATGCACCTACAGAGGACCCTAAAAGACCTACCCAACAGCCCACAAACAGAAGAAAAATCACAAAAAGAGGAAAAAACACTGTTTACAGGGGCATTCGCGACTGTCTATAAGGGCAACCCGCGAATGATGCGCAACTGTCCAGTGCAGCAACCCGCGAATACAAGACTGTATTCGCGACTGTCTAGAACAACAACCCGCGAATAGGTAGAAAAATCCCAAAAAGGTCAAAAAACTACCCTAATAAGGCAGGGGAAGTGTTTAATCAGACTGAAAAGGTGTTCCTAAGTGGCAAGAAGAACCTGAAACAATGCAAAAGATGAAAGAAATCAAGAGAAAAACCCCAAACATACAAGGCTGTCCCCAGCGGAGTCGCCAGTTCTGTTGTAAAGGAAGGTATCCTATGGCTAGGGTTTAAGAGGCCATCAACATACTGGGGTTGAAAGAGAGATGCACAATGTTCAGCAAGTATATATAAACAAGATTCACATATGAGAAAGGTCCACACCTGACTAACCGAAGGCTGGTCCAAGCTTTCTCTTCAATCCTCTTCTTGCTCCTCTCGCTCCAAGAGACCTGCAAAACAAGTTATACCTTCCTCAAACCAATATGACCACATATAAAGAAATGATAATCAAATAAATCTGAAATAATAATCTGAATAACATCCTCATATGATCAGAAACAAAGATTCAATGACACATTGAACAATGATTTGGGAAGAAGAAGGACATCACATCTTTATTAATCTCAAAAACAAGTACAAATATACCTTCTCTTCAAGTTTGGCACCTCACGAAACCTTGATCTGGTTCTGCTGCTTCTCTTCTCCAAAGAACTCAGCCTCCAAGCTCTGCAACACAAGGGGAAGACCTCCAGGGAAAAGGTGTGGGCAAAGAGAGTCCCGATTCCTCCAGCATAACAATGCAGAAATTCAAGTCCCTTCTCATGGACCTCCCTACCTCTATTTATATGGGTGAAATAAGGTAGTTTTGAAGGTTGGAGAAGTTACAGCAGTTAAGTAAATTAATTTAAATGACTTAACTAATCTCCAATAAACTCATGTTTTAATGTTTAAATGCTAAGAGGCACATTCGTGGGTTTGCCTTAAGGAAAATCACGAATGAACAAAAAATGCATTTTTATGGTATTTTTGGGCATTTTCAGACTTTGGTGTCTTCTAAAAAGTTTTAGCTAACTGAAATACCTTTCCAACGGTGTAGAGATGAGGTCAAACAGAGTTACAAAAATCAAGATATGGGTCCTCCAAGATAGGTGTTTTTTCAGTGACTTTCAATGACTTTCATGAAGGACCGTCATGCGACGGAAACATGGGAAAGTGGTCACAGGCAGAGATGTGTCATTTTGAGCTATAACAATACCACAGGTGTCCTCCCTAAAGACACCTAAATCTATGTTTGATGCCCTGACCAAACTGTTTGAAGGAAAGAACATAAACCAGAAGATGACTTTGAGGAACCAGTTGAAGAATGTGAAGATACGGAATGCGGAGACCATATAGTCATACTTTACAAGGGTCTCCCAAATAAAAGAACAACTTGAAGTAGTGGATGATGAAGTGGAGAATGCAGAGATTGTAATGACCACCTTGAATGGTATCCCTAGATCATGGGACGGGCCTTTATTCAGGGGATGTGTGCCAGAAAGAAGCTAGTCAAATTTAGAAGACTATGGGAAGAATGCTCTCAAGAAGAAGCTCAGATAGTAGCTCGAGAAGAAAATATGGGATGTGAAGATATTGCTCTCAAAGTACACTCCAAGAAAAGAAAAAGAAGTTCTCATCACCCCAGAGGTAAGCACTTCCATAAAAGTAACACTAGAAAAGATTTGTCTAGGATGAGATGTTATACATGTGATGAAGTAGGACACTATGCTAGAGAATTTCCTAGAAACAAAAATGTCTCTCACAAGAAGAAGGGAAATAAGAGAAGAGATCATGCTCATGCTGCAGAGGATGATGAACCTTCCACAAAGAGAATCAGACAAGAAAGTGATGATTCTTCAAGTGATGAAGAATATGTCTTGATTTCCACTCTCACTGGAAACATCACACATGGAATCAATGATTGGCTTATAAACAGTGGGGCTTCCAAACATATGATAGGATTCAAAGAATCCTTTATGAAACTATCATAACATGAATCACCCCACAAGGTGAAACTTAGAAGTAACTACCAATATCCAATAAAAGGTACTGGAGAATCCTCCTATAAGCTAGACTCTGGAAAGTCTATGACAATGAAGGATGTATTGTTTGTACTAGGACTAAAGAAGAACCTCCTCTCCATATTTGCCTTGGATGCAAAAGGCATGAGGGTTGCATTTGTGGATGGCCAAGTTCTCATGTGGCCAAAGGGAAAGACTATTGATGATGCAGTAGTAATTGGGGAACAAGAGGGAGGTCTATACAAATTGAAGGGCCATCCAGAACAAGCCTTGATCCATGACACAATAGATCCAAATGAACTTTGGCATAGAAGGCTTGCACATGTGCACTACATAGCACTACCACTTGCAAGCAAAGTTGTTGAAGGACTTCTAGAAATCTAGTCAAAACATGACGATGTCTGCAAAGTATGTGCAAAATGAAAGAACAAAAAGAAGACATTTCCATGTAGGGAGAGCAAGGCAAAAGGAATCTTGGAAATCATTCACTCTGATGTATGCGTTCCTATGTCATCCAGTTCATTAAGCAGGTATGTATACTATGCTTCTTTTATTGATGATTTTTCTAGGAATACATGGATATACTTCTTGAAGAACAAAGATGAAGTATTCATCAAATTCAAGGAATTCAAAGCCTTGATCGAGAACCATACAGAAAAGAATATCAAAACCTTTCAATCAGATAATGGTGGAGAATTCACTTCAAATGAATTCAAAGAATTATGCAAAGATTTAGGGATTAAGAGGGAGTTAACTACTCCATATAATCCACAACAGAATGGGGTTGCTGAAAGGAAGAATAGAATGATTATGGAAGCTGCAAGGGCCATGCTTCATGATCAAGATCATCCCATGCATCTATGGGCAGAAGCTGCCAGAGCTGTGGTATATGTACAGAACCGTACTCCACACAGAGTACTTGAGAACAAGACCCCTGAAGAAGTATTCTCCGGCAAGAAACCAGAAGTCAGCCATCTCAAAATATTTGGTTGTCCAGTATACATACACATTCCGAAAGAAAAGAGGAAAAAGATAGATCCTTCAGGAAGGAAGGGTATATTTGTGGGATACTCTAAAAGATCGAAGGCTTACAGAATATACTTCCCAGGATTCAAGAATATCAACATCAGCAAGGACATAACATTTGACAAAGACTCAGCTTACAACAAATCCAAAAAGAGATCTGTTGAAGAACCTGAAGAAACAGAAGCACCCAGAATTCATGACACAACCATGACTAAAGAAATTCAAGAAGAAGAATGAGAATTAGAAGAACCTCAAGAACCTGTAGATCCACCTCAGGAGAAGAATCCTCACAAGAGGAAACCTGCTTGGGTACAAGAAGCTATCCAAGGTGCAGAAAGATATGGGGCTTCAGAAGAAAATCATAGAGAAAGAAAAAGGACCAGGTCCTACTCTAGGTATGTAGCCTTATTATGTGACTTCATCGATAAAGAACCTTCCAACTATGAAGAAGTGGCAGAAAGGAAAGAATGGAAGGATGCTATGATTGAAGAGTATCAATCGATCATGAAGAATGATGTCTAGGATATTGTCCCAAGACTAGAAGGGAAGTCTATTGTAACTTCCAAATGGATCTACAAGATCAAGCATGCTGCATATGGTAGCATAGAGAAATATAAAGCAAGATTTGTGGCTCGTGGCTTATCCCAAAAATAAGGAATAGATTATGAAGAAAATTTTGCACCTGTAGCCAGATACATTTCCATCAGATCAATACTTGCTCTGGCTGAAGTGATGAAATGGAAGATACACCAGATGGATGTCAAGACTGCTTTCTTGAATGGTGTAGTGGAAGAGGAAGTGTATGTGGAGCAGCCACTCGGTTTTGAGACACATGACAGGGAGTCTCATGTGTGTAAATTGAAGAAAGCCCTATACAGTTTGAAACAGGCACCCAAGACATGGTACAACAGAATTGAGAGCTTTCTATCCAGTTTGGGATTTTCTAAGAGTAAAGAAGATTCCAACCTTTACTACAAGGTTGAAGATGGTAATCCAATGATACTCCTACTGCATGTAGATGATATGTTTGTAATAGGTATGGATGGGTTGATTGCTGATATGAAGAGGAAGCTTGCTGCTGAGTTTGAAATGAAATACTTGGGTATGATGCACTATTTTCTAGGCATGGAGGTGTGGCAGAATGTAGATGGAATATTCCTTGGACAAGGGAAGTATGTAGTAGAGATCCTGAAGAGATTCGGGATGATCGACTACAAGGCCATGACCACACCTATGGCATCAAACCTGAAGCTATTGAGTGATGCTTCATCAGAATTTGTTGATGCTACAATGTATTGTCAAATGATTGGGTCCTTGATGTACCTGACGAATACGAGACCGGATATTTGCTTTGTTGTGAACACCTTGATCCAGTTCTTGACAGATCTGAGACATGTTCACTTGATTGCTGCAAAGCATATTCTGAGGTTCTTGAGGGGTACAGTTGATTATGGGCTCAAGTATGAGACAAACCAAAAGATTAACCTGGAGGGTTGTGTTGATTCAAATTGGGAAGCAATCCCATCGATAGGAAGAGCACTTCAGGGTGTTGCTTCAGTATGGTATCAAGTGTGATCTCTTGGTTTAGCAGGAAACAGTCTTGTGTGGCACTGAGTACAGCTAAAGCAGAGTATGTCGCAGATTTTTTATCTAGTTGCGAGGCAGTATGGTTAAGGAAACTACTGTCTGATTTATTTGATATCCAGCTGGATGCTACTTGTATATATTGTGACAACCAGAGTTGTGTGAAGTTGTCAGAGAACTTGGTGTTCCATGACAAGTCGAAGCATATCGAGATCAAGTATCACTATGTCAGGGATATGGTGCAGAGAGGAGTAGTGAAGCTCTAGTATGTTGCGATGGACGAATCCATTGGCCAGAGTGAAGTTTGAGTACTTTAGGGAGAAGCTTGGTGTTGTCCAGATCGAGGTTTCCCCCAAGGGGAAGTGATGAGTCCGTGAGCCATTCTGACATGGTGAGAGGATTGGTTCCTTCCATGGTTAGATGTAAGGGCTGAGCTATTCTATCATGGTGAGAGGATTGGTTCCTTCCATGTAAGATATGAGTGCTGAGACATTCTGATGTGACTGTAGAATTGGTTCCTACATGATCAGATATAAGTGTTGAATTCCATTCTCTGGGAGAATGGAGGTACCTTGTCAATTACCAGGAATCCTTAGCCTAGGGATGAGGGCCATTTTGATGTAATTGGTTCCCACATGATTAGATGTAAGTGCAATGCCTTTCCACAAATGATAGTAGTTGTGTCCTATCATGCTGGTGGATGTGAGTGCTGAGCCTTTCCACAGATGATAGTAGTTGTGTCCTATCATGCTGGTGGATGTGAATGCTGAGCCTTTTCATAGATGGTAGTATGTGTGTCCTACCATGATGGTGATTGTAAGTGTTGTGCCTTTCCACAGATGGTAGAAGGTGTGTCCTACCATGATGGTGGATGTGAATGTCATGCCTTTTCACAGATGATAGTAGTTGTTTCCTAACATGCTAGTGATTGCAAGTGTTGTTCCTTTCCACAGATGATAGTAGTTGTGTCCTATCATGCTGGTGGATGTGAGTGTCGTGCCTTTTCACAGATGGTAGTAGGTGTGTCCTACCATGCTGGTTATTGTAAGTGTTGTGCCTTTCCACAGATGGTAGTATGTGTGTCCTACCATGCTAGTGGATGTGAGTGCCGTGCCTTTTCACAGATGATAGTAGTTGTGTCCTATCATGCCGGTGAATGTAAGTGTTGTGCCTTTCTGACATGGTGTTGGATGCGTTCCTCTCATGGTCAAATGTGACTGCTGGCCATTCTGACTTAGGGTCAAATATAAGCACTGAAGAAGACCTACATGGAGGCTAGGCCTACAACTACCATGAAAAAGGGATGGCTCTGTAGAACTTCTTGTGACAAGAAGAATCATGAGATAACACCTATGATGATGACCTAGTAATGATCTAGATCCAGTGATGATGATCTAGCAGTGATGATCTAGTTCCAGTGACGATCTAGATCCAGTGATGATGATCCAACAGTGATGATCCAGATATAGTGATGATGTCCCTGTGATCATCCATATCCAAGATGAAGATGACTTGAAGATGAATATGACTTGAATATGAAGATGACAAGATGATCCGGTTGATACAGAGAAGAAGACCAGTTCTGACAAATTTTGTCGAGAGAATACCTTCCTAGTTAAGAGGGAGTGTTGATGTATTTGTAACTTAGGAATGTATTCATCCATATATCTTATGTATTGTACCCCGATGTTTATTCTGGGAAGTTTATGTAATGTATTTGAGTCATGTAATGCCCCGATGTTCCTATCGGGAGGTTCAATAATGTAAAAAATTCATGTCAAGTCATTGTGGATAACCCTCCTATTGATCAAGGGTAAAAGTCCCCGCAGTTGCAGGGCCCTAGGGTTATTAGACTCTCCTAGAGAATTCGGCCCTAGTGAGTTATTGTCAAGTCAGGAATTAGTATAAATAGAGAGTGAGACTACATAGATGAGGGAGAAGAAGTTGTTGGGGCTAGAAGGAAAGAGACTACTGCTGTCGGGAGATCATCTTACTATTTTGGGGTTTTAATTTTGGTGTTGATTCTATCTCTGAGGAAGTTGCGGGGTTTTCTCCATTTATGGTTTCCCTGAGGAAAAACATTATGTTCATTGTCTCTTGTGTTTGATTGTTGTGCTTGTTATTCTCTCAGTTAAAGATCCTAATATAATGCTAGCTTGAATTATAAAAATCTAACAGGTGGATCTCTTCAATGACAGTGATGTTAGATCATTGGAATGTTTCTAAAGATCACTAAGGGAGGTCCGATACTCAGCCAAGTCTGGGAAGTGGTGAGAATAATGTCCATACAATCTGCAAAGTGCACATCCATGGTTTGTCCACAAAAAAATAATTTTTACTGTGGGTTGAGTCTGGATGACGAACACTGGAAGGTTCTTGGTTGTATCCACAATGTATATATGTGTGTGAAGGATAGCTATTTCTGGACAATTTTGGGTTGTGTGACCCTATACATCGCCCATATCGCAAGGTGTATTCGACCGAGGTTCAGCGACTGATTTGGTGGTTTTTCCCTAAGTCCTCTTTGGAGGAGGCAGAGCTAGTGTAGTAACAGAAGGTGTTTTTGGTGGGCCAGGAGGAGGGAATGACGCCATATCGATTGGCTGGATAGGGGTCAACACCACTTGGGGAATAGGAGGTGGGGTGGGTGGTTCATGGTACCACACTGGAATCCCTAGTGTAAAGTTTGGTAAGTTTAAAGTAGCCATAATAGAATTAGTCACGATGCTGGAAGGTGGGAAAAGGAAGGGAATGGTATGGACTGGGAGTGAGTCCCAATAATTCCCTGTGATTGCATTTGAGGTTGCGGTGTGGGAGGAATGGTGTTGGATGAGAGAACACACAAATCCATTTTGTTAGTCAGCTCTAGTGGAGGAGGTAAAGATGGGAAAGAAGCCGTCAAAGATGTGTCGAAGAACAATTCTAAGCCTAATGCTGACAAGGATGGGATATCTACGCTATCGATGGAGGTATCAATGGTGGGGATGACATGGTTTGGTGTAGTCAGCCCCTGTGGATCATAGTAAGTTAATTGGGGGAACATCATAAGGCAGAAAATGGTGGATGCCACGACTCTCATGGCATACATATAACTATGTCCAAGGAGGAGGTTGTAATCAAGCTAACCATTGACAACCTCTATGTTAATCAAAATTGTCTTACTGGCTAATGATATTGGGACATTCGGAAGAATGCCTTGAGATTTGGTGGATTGACCATCATAGGTGTGTATGGTAATGGTGGATGGTTTGACGGTCGAGGACTCGATTTTCTGCCAAACAAATGTTAACATGACGCAAGTGGATGTCCCTTCATGGACAATACATCGATGTATGACCAAATTCTGAATTGAGACCAAAATCTGGAAGGTGATTGTGGAAGGAATTATTGGATCTCCTTGATCTAAATCAAATGTGATCAATCTAGAATCAGAGGGATCCATGGCACCATGTGCGGATAATAATTATTTCTGCTGTGGCGGGCATGTTTTGAGGACCTCAAGAGCGAACATGGAGGTAGGTGATTGAGCCAAGTTGTCAATGATGCTATAATTCAAGGCACCTCTAGTAGTGGCGTTGTTGGCGATACGCCGTATGGGAAACCATGGACCTCTAGTTGTCCAATCGATAAGGGTGGGGGAAAATGGAGGGGCATGTTGGCAGTGCTGGAGGTGGACGTCGCTGATGGGTCATCGGTTTTTGTGGTGGATCTATACTGGTTACATCTATTCTGGAGGCTCACCTCTTCAGTTGACAGTTTCATAAGGTGATGGATACCAGTCTCCATAGGTAGAGCCACAGCGGGTGCTCCAGGAGGAGGTGGTGGTAGGGGTACGGTTGCAACCATTCCTTGGAGTGGTAGCGGGTTTTGGACTACCATAGGTGGAGGACCGGGTGTTGTCAGGTTGCGTTGAGCTCATGCTACCATATTTTTGTCCCGTTGAGCTTCGTCTTCGAGAAACTGCTTGACACAGTCCATATGTGGGCATTCATGACTATAGTGACCGTAGACATTGCACAATTTACATAGATGATTAGTCCGTAATGGAGCCATTCGTCCCATTCGATTAGGCTGTTGGGGGTTTTAGGCTGGGAGGTTAGCACCGTTGTTGTTAGGAGGGTTAGGCTATTGGCCACCTCCTTGTGGTTGTTTGTTACCCTAGTTCCTTGCTTGATTTTTATTACCCTGTCGTTGTTGGTTATTAGGGGCAGGTTGGTTGGGAAGATTCTACCGCGCAAAAACTTGTCCCGAGGAAGTCATAGGAGTTGGGGCAGGTGTCAAAGTGGCTTGCATTGGTAGTGCATAGTAGGTTGTAGGAGTTGAAGGGGCTACAATTTGGTTGCTTGTCTCGAATACGGTTATGCAGTATAGGTCAGCGCATGGGCGTGTTAACTTTAAGCGGGATGTGCATAGGAGGTTGTGGCTTCAGACAGAGCCGTCATCTTGGAGTAATCAAGAATCTAGTGTGGTTGCACACTGCCAAGGGTGTTGCTTGGGTGTGGTGGCATCATGGGGGGTGTTGCATAGTACTGTGGGTGTTGGGAGACCGAACCGATGACACCATACGCAACATGGGAGGCCCTCGGCACATTGCGGTGAGAGGTGCTAGCACAGGGAGTGTCTGGTATGATGGTGTATAGGTATACAGACTTAGCATAGATTAAATTGAATTGTTGGGCCTTCAAGATGGCCTCTTCCTCAGATTGGGGATGTTCAGAGGCGACGTCCTTTGATATGGGTGGTAATAGGCTCTTCAAGAACCAATCGAGGAAGATCCTGTCATCAAGCTAGATTTTTCCTAGGCTACGTCGTCATCGCCATTCACGAATGTGGTCAGTGATGTGCATAGCGGTATTATGACGGAAAGATAACAAGATCTCCATGCATTTTTCATAGCGGACAAATAGTTGGAAATATTAGAGGAACATGAATGCGAATGAATTGAAATCAGGGTAAGAGGCTTGAGGTAGTTCAATATACCATTTTTCTACAACACCTATGAGTGTGCATTGGAATAGTCTTAGTCTGATCGAATCATCTACAATGATGTTTGACGAGCACCATAGGTGAAACGACATAATGTTGTTTTGGAGGCACTCCCTGACCTTTCTTTCATATTTTAGAATATTTGAAGGGATCTTCATTGTCATGGGAGGTGAATGGAGTTGATGACTAATTGGGTCATTCATTAATTTGGCCAAGTCTGGTAAATTAAATCGAGCCATAAATGGTAGGGTCAATCTAAGGTTGGTTCAGGATGGACCGATGATGGTGTCGGATTTTGCAGGAGCGTTATGTCCATGCATGACTGGGGGCACTTGAGGTTGACCTCCCACAATGGGGATAGTCAAGAAAATGGTGGAAGGGCCACTTCCCCCAGGTATGTACGGTGGTACTATTGGAATTGTGGGAGCTATTGTAGGGCCACCACTGATGGGTGGTGTGCCTACAGTCGCATGCACAATGGTGTTGGGACCACTGATAGGGATGTTGGTAATGATGTGAGCCAGGGACATCGGTCCACTACCAACCATCCCTTCGAAGAAGGGATCGAGATTTGTGCCAGCCATGGGGCTAGATAGTGTGGTGAATAGGTTCAAATCTAATTGATAGGAATCTGAGTTGGAGTCATAGGTCATGTGGCCTTTTGAAGGTGAGAAGGTTTTCTAGGGGGGCCTCAACGGTGACGGTCTAAAGGTCCGAACTGAGGGGAGTTCCCCCTAAGTCGCAAGGAAGAATGTGATGGATTAATGGTGGCTTGTGGTAGTAACCGGTAACGAAATTTTGGAGCCTAGTTTCAAACGGCTTCCTATTGGTTCACAGGTGGTCACTCAGACACCAAGACTGATAGAAGACAACACTTGGCTTTTTCCTCACAAACGTGTATCTAGTCAATCAGAAGGGGTCGTTGCCCATTTTTCTTAGCAATTCCTCTCATTGTCCAGCTACTTTGGGGTTCCTGTAATACTCCTCACAATGAGTTTTAGGGAAAAGCCCAAGCACTTCCCATAGTTGAGTCAGTTGAGACTTATGTTCCAAACCAAAAAATTATTAAGTAAGTTGGTTACTTTTATGGTTCACTCGGGGTCATGAACCAAGTTTTGTTGGATTATTTAGTGTGAATGTGTGCACTTTGTGTATGAATTTTTCATTCTTACTTTCAATTATGCAATAATCAAATAACACTAGTTTCCCTATAAGAAACAAGAAAAGGGATTGTCCCAAAACAAGGTTTAAAGGTAAAAATAAATCCAGATAATGTGCAAGACAATGTGTAATGGGACTGCAAATTTTGTGAATCAATAGGGTGACTACCCCGCCTTTGTATCCTTCAAATCCAAGAAGGAGTGATGGGCTCTCATTAAAGTGGAAACAAGTCCACCCATAGATTTGCAGGTCACACCTCAAATGCTTGGTGCTCAACAGGGAGGACGCAAACGCCTTGAGACCCCCAATGGTCTCCACTCTCGGTAGCTTCCAAGGTCACTTGTTTTTAATGGAAGTGAACAATAATAAAAATGGATGTCTATTACTATCCTTAATCAACACCCCATCTTATCTTAGAATACCCTGAAGGGTGATGACTGAGTAGAGGAGGAAGGGTTGAATAAGAAATGTTAATTTTCAACGTTTAATAATGAAAAAATGAATTTAAACTTGCAGAAAACTAACACAGAAATAAACAGATTGCATGTAACATTCAAACAGTGGCTAATGGGCCATTTCAAAAATTTAAAATGGATTTAAAAAGGTTTAGAAATGGACAGGTCGCTTCTAGCTGTAGGACAGTGGTGGCTGAGTTGCACAAACAAACCCCACAACAATGACTGGGTCGTAACTGATGCAAAAAACAGGCGCGACTGTGCCTTGGGAGGTAAGTCGCACCTTTCACAGCTTGAGTTGTAACCTAGGTCATGGTTTTCGGCCCAAAATTAGTGACTAGGTTGCGTGTTTCAGCCCGAAATCTGCTACGAGGGCCAAAATAGGAAAAAATTAAAAAACAAAGTTGGCATTGGACAGTAAGAGCAAGAAGTGGCATCGTGCAGACTCGGATTGACTTCCTGAGTGACAACTGAGCCTCAAATAAATCAAAGAACTACAAAACAAGAGGATCTAAAAAGGATCAACCCAGTTTGGTCGCCAAAACAGTAGTTGGGTTTTCACCTTGGCTGCGTGAGAATGCACCTCCCTTTCGTCAAAGGGACAAAAGGGTAGAGTTCAAATGGATAAAAAACAAGTTTCAAAATGGACGATTAGTAATACAATAAACAATAAGCAAACTACTAAACTAAAATAAACAAGATGGGACAAATATACCTTCTCTTTTCTGTAAAATTGGGCCACTGTTCCCTAGCTTGGATGGTATCGCCTCTCTACAGGCTTGCTGGTATGGAGGATGCCTCAATGTATAAGCTAGGGAGATGGTGGGGCAATGGAATGATTGGAAAGTTGTGGGTATTATGAGATGAATGATTCTCACCGTACTCACAAATGATAGAAAAATGGGTGAAGGAATAAGTGGTGAATCTTGTGATGGAGACCTCCACACTATTTTGTAGTTTTTCTTGTCATTTTCTCTCTTTTAGGGTTTTGTAACCCTATTTAGGGTTTATAGCCCTTTCTGGGGTTTTTAATCCCCTTTGCGGGTGTTTCGCTCTTTAGAGGGTTTTTAAACCCTTTTTTGGGGTATTAAGCCCATTTGAGGCTTTTTAGGCCCTTTTTAATTATTTTTGACCTTTTTGAGAGAGCATAAGGTTAAAACATAGTTATGGAGGTCAAAAATGAGAGAAAAAAGATAGGAAAAATATGTTTGTATATGGTTTAGGACATGTGGATCTAGTTGAGCAATTTTTTGTGTTAGCATGCCACTCTCTTTATGCAAATGAATCTAATAGTTAGTAGGGTCCTAGTAGATATACTACACTATGGAGAAAAAATATTGCAAGGTCCTTTACCCTATAAGGGATGACTCATGAAGTGCATCCAACATATCATTCACAACCTAAACTTCTTCAAATATAGCATATTTTTAATTAGGGTCAATGATCCATAATTGAGGGATTTATGGCCTATGTGCTCCATGAACATGGATACTATGAAAAATTAATCTTTGGTCTCTATTCTCTTCTATGTGGTCTTATGTAGTTCTAAGTGTAATCCACCTATAATCACTCTTCAGGATTATAGGTATGTCCTGGTGCTCACATAACCTACACACACCAACCAACTAATAATGCAATAGTAATCAAGATAATAAAAATCAAGAATTTTCCCCGGATGTAGGTGATGTTAATATTTCATATGCTAGACTAGATTCATTAGTGTTCAATTCAAATATCATAGAAACATCATATCCAGAATCACTAATAGAAACACAATCGCAAGATAGACATAATATTTATCCTGGGTAATCCTCAAGGGGAAGAAAACCCAACAAAACTTCCTCTATATAAGATGTATAAAATACAACCCCATAAATAGGTGTTCTCCTCTAGCTGTTATCTCTCTCTCTCTCTCTCTCTCCTATGTGCTACTCAAGTGAGTGAGTTTGTGTCCAAATAAGAACCACAACTCCTCTATTTATACACATTGAGCCAACAAACTTTTACCCTAATCAAGTCGGCCCCACTAAACTATCTGGGCTGACTTCACCTAGGAAGACTCAAAACAATATATTATATTACTCATTATGGTACTAATGACCCGACTTACAATGGAGGCTTTACCTCATGACTCTATGATGACAAAATGCAATAGTAACACCCTATCGGAGGTATAATGACATCTCCCTTGGGTGACATCAGTAAAATACATTTAGAATATCCTTTGAAGTTACAATATTTCAACACTCCCCCTTAACGAGAAGGTTATGCTACTGACAACATCATCATATACAATAGAAGAATAGAGAGACAATAATTACAATAGTACATCAATATAATACATCTATACATCATAGGAATCTTTCTCAATCAGTAACTAGAACAATTACTCTTCATCTTCTGCATCACACAATCACTTGATCCTTTTGCAACATGCTTCTATATTTCAATCCTTCGTAGTGGCACTTCGATCTTATTGATCCTTTGCAATACTTTGATCCTTTGCAGAAGCACTTCTATCTTCTTTATCCTTTTCAGCAGCACTTTGATCTTCTCGCTCCTTTACAACAACACTTCTATCTTCTTGATCCTTCGGAGTGGCACATCGATCTTCTGGATCCTTTACAACAACACTTTGATCTTCTGCAGTAGCCTTCCAATCTTCTTGATCCTTGTAGCCGCACTTTGATCCTTTCGACCCTTTTGCATCATTACTTTGATCCTTTTGATCCTTTGTAGTCGTACTTCAATCCTCTAGATCATTTATAGATGTACTTTGATCTACTTGACCCTTTTCTACTATGCTTCAGTCTATTTTATCCTCCACCGCCATGCTACCTGCGGTACACATGATCTATTTACCATATGATCAATTTCGGTCACTTTAGGACCTAATTCCAAGGATGATGTAATCCTTCATCAACATGATCTCTGAAATTGATCATCTGAATCGTCTACAACTAAATGTGGATCTCCACCACACCCAGTGTTGGCCTTATCATCTGTGAGGACTCATCGTAGACCATCAACATAATTTAGGACCACTCCCAAGTGACTTTTATACTACGGTATCTACACTTATGTGTAGGCATACTCTTCCAAGCAAGAGTATTGTCTGCAGAGTATATCTCGACCGCATACAAAATGTAGGCCTATCATATAACATCCATACCACATAGGTTAGGACCACTCCCAAGTGAGTTTTATACTACGGTGTCCATGAGGACTCATCATAGAGCATCCATACCACTGAGGTTGGGACCACTCCAATGCAAGTGTTATTCTATGGCATATACATATGACTATAGGCATACTCTCCATACAAGAGTATAGTCTGCAAAGAAGATATCGACTGCATAAAAAAAATCATTCTTGTTTTTTTGTGAGGACTCATTGTAGAGAATCAATACCAAGAAGGTTAGGACCACTCCTGAGTGAGTGTTATTCTGTGGTATCCACAACTAAATGTGGGTACTCTCCATGTGAGAGTAACTTCTGCAGGTCCATCCTTAGCTATTAAGGACCACTCTCATGAATAGAGTGTTATACCTTCCATCCTTAAGAGAGGATACTATCATCCACAAATGAATGTGGGTACTCTCTATGCAAGAGTAATATATGCAGGGCCGTTCTTAGCTAGTAAGGACCGCTCTCATGAACAAATTGTTATACCTGCCATCCTCAAGAGAGGTATTATCATCCACAAATAAATGTCAGACCATCATCGTCACTTTCATCCAGCTTCGATGTCAGTCTCATCATTACTCCCCCTTTCTTGGGAAGTTCCATATTATCAACCTACTCCCCCTTTGTCCGAGGAGGGTTCTTGTCTTCCACCTGATATTCCTTTTCAAAGAAGGTCCATATCTTCATCATCTATAGTCCCATCACTATTCCTCCTTGTGAGGAAAGTCTTTGCTAACTACAACAATCTTATCATGGAAATATTCAAACTTCACCTGAGATAGAGGCTTGGTTAGTACATCAACAACTTGCTCATCGGTACTCACATATTGGAGCTTTATAGCTCCCTTTTGTACCATATCCCTTATATAAAAATATTGTATTTCTATGTGCTTTTATTTTTCATGGAACACCATATTCTCTGTCATCTTTATACAACTCTTGTTGTCACAGAGAATTACCGTGGTTTCCAACTCCATGTTAAATAATACTAACATCATCTTCTGAAGCCATATTGCTTCACAACAAGCGGAGCAAGTTGCAATGTACTCTGCTTCAGTCGTACTTAGAGAAAAACTGGACTGTTTCTTACTAAACCATGAGATTATGGCGGATCCCAGACAATAACATCCACATGAGGTGCTTTTTCTGTCTCCGACACTTCCTGTCCAAACTGAATCCGTATATCCATACAATTTGTAGTCATGATCTCTCCCATAGTAAATTCCTAAATCAATCGTACATTTTAGGTAGCTCATCACATGCTTTGCAGCTATCAAGTGAACCCATCTAGGTTTAACTAGATACTAACTCAGGGTGTTCACAACAAAGCATATATCTGGCCTTGTGTTCGTCAGATACATTAATGACCCAATAATTTATCTGTAGTGATTCATGTCCACTAGCTTGGAATTCTCATCAAACAATAGCTTTAGGTTGGTTTCCATGGGTGTGGCCATGGATTTACAATCCAACATATCAAATATTTTCAATATTTCTACTTCATACTTTCTCTGATTTAGAAATATTCCTTTTGGGCTCTGCCACACTTCCAACCCTAGGAAATAATGCATCGATATAATATCTTTCATCTCGAATTATTCATCTAGCTTCCTCTTGCAATCCTTGACCTTTTTCTCATTTCTAGTCAGAAATATATCATCCACATACAACAGTAGTATGACTGGTTCATCAACCATAATCTTTATATAAATATTAGGATCAAATTTACTCTTGGTAAATCCCATGCTTGTCAAGAAGCTATCTATCTTTCCATACCAAGCTCTAGGAGCTTTCTTCAATACATACAGAGCCTTTTGTCAACTTGCATACATGAGTCGATATGCCTTTGACTTCAAATCCTTGTGGTTGTTCAATGTAACCCTCTTCCTCAATCACACCATTAAGGGAGGTTGTCTTTACATTCATATGGTGTAAATCCCATTTCATCATGGAGGAAAGTGCCATGATAGTTCTGATGGAAGTGTATCTTTTTACTGGAGCAAATGTCTTCTCATAATCGATCCCCTCTTTCTGAGAGAATCCTCTAGCCACAAATCTTGCTTTGTACTTTTCAATACTTCCATCAGTAACATGTTTTATCTTGTAGATCCATTTCGAAGATACCACACTTTTTTTCTAGTTTGGGAACAATATCCCAAACATCATTCTTCATGATCAACTGGTATTCTTATGTTATTGCTTCAACCCATTCTTTATTCTATGCAACTTCCTTGTAGCTGGTGGGTTCTTGATCCACAAGATCACACATCAAAGCTACATAACTAGAATATGGATTTTATCTTTTGTTGGTTCTTTTGGATCCTTCTGGCACTCCGTATCTTTTTGCATATTGTATGATTTCTCTTAGCCAAGCATGTTTTCTCTTTTGAGAGATATCCATAGTAGGGGGCTCCTAAGGCTCTAGCATGTCATGATATTCTGATGCTGCTATTTCATGAGATGGTTCAGCTTGTGTCCTTCTGGGAGGTACATATATCCTCTTCATGTACTTCTTCAATATCACACCTTCTATACTTCTTAAGGGTTGTCTCTTCATCAAATATTACATCCCTACTAATATCGATATGATGGAATCCTGAAATGTATATCTTGAAGTCTTTGGAGAATTCATAGTATCCTACAAATATTCCCTTCTTTCCAGAAGGATCCAATTTGGTTTTCTTCTCTTTCAGAATATGTACATATACTGGGAAGCCAAATATATTGAGATGTCTTACTTCGGGTTTATTTCTGGTATACATCTCTTCATGAGTCTTGAATCCAAGAGTACTGTGAGATAATTTATTTGCACATATACGGTTGTTCTTGCTGCTTCAACCCATAGGTTCATAGGGAGGTATTGGTCATGAATCATGGTCTTGACTGCTTCCATTATAGTTATATTCTTTCTTTCCATAACACCATTTTGTTGGGAATTATAGGGAGTGGTTAGTTACCTATTTATTCCTTCCTCCTTACAAAATGCTTCAAATTCATTTGAAGTGTATTCTCCATCATTATTTGATCTCAATGTCTTGATTCTGTTTTCTGAGTGGTTCTCTATCAAGGATTTGAATTCCTTGAATTTACTGAACACTTCACTCTTATTCTTCAAGAAGTATATCCAAGTCTTTCTTGAATAGTCATCAATAAATGTGACATAGTACTCATATCCACTCAAGGATATGGAGGGCATAGGACCACATGCATTAGAATGAATTAGTTATAACGTACCTTTGGTCTTCATTTCAATTTTTGGAAAAGGATTGTTGATGTTATTCCCCTTTGCACACCCCTTGCAATTACCCTCATGTTCAATATTCAGATCTGGTAACCCTGTTACCACCCTGCTCACATAAGGAAATGCTTTGTAGTTGATGTGGGAAAGTATCCTATTCCACAGTTCACTTGAGATTGTAGTCTCATGGACAAGGGCTGTCTCTGGATATCCTTTGAGTTTGTACAGTCATCCTTCTTCTTCTCCAATGAATACAAAATATTCAAGTTTCTTTCCTTTGGACCGCATAAGTACTTGTCCATGTATAAAAGCAGAGTCTATATCCTTTATTATCTAGAGAAGAGATGGAAAGTAGGTTCTTTTTCAAACCTCGTACATACATTACTTCTTTCATCTTTATGGAAGTCCCAAAGTCAAGCTTGTATCTTGATTCACCAATACCTTTGATGGGATATTGATAGTCATCTCCCAATGACACCTTCTGGAGAGTGTTCTTCTCTTCAAGTCTTGACAGAGTTGTCTTCTTCCCTGTCATGTTCTTAGAGGCACCACTATCCATAAGCCATGTTTCTTCTCCAAGTGTTACAGACCCAGAGAGTGGAGAGAATAACACATATTCTTCTACATCTTCAATTTTAGTTTTCTTTCGAGGTCTTTCATCATCCTCATCTTCGGCTAGATGAGCAATATGTCTTTTGTTATTGTTCTTCTTCTTTGGTGATTGACATTATCTAGAAAGATTCCCTATCTTATGATAGTTGTCGCATTAATGCTCTAAGTAATCCTTCTTCTTCTTCTGGAATTTCTTCTTTGAAGGCTTTTGATTACTCTTCTTGAAGTTTGATCATTTTCTTCCTTTAGTATGGGTACCTAGAGCCTCATCATCTTCTCTAAGGAGAGATTCTCTATTGGCTACTCTAGATTCTTCTTGTATGCAATCTTCCCATACTATGTAAAACTTCATACTTTCTTTTCTAGCAAACAGAGTCTCAAGTATGAGTCCCAAGTTCTAGTGAGACCATTGAGAGCAGTCATAACTACTTCATCCTCATCAAGGGTGTCTCCAATAGCACTTAGTTTCTCTTTGAACTGGGAGACCCTTATGAAGTAATCTTGAATAGATTCTCCTTTTCTCATCTTGGATCCATTCAGTTGAGCTCTCATATTCATCTTTTTGTTGATGTTCCTTCCCTCATACATTCTGGAAAGTGCATCATACATTTGCTTAGGTGTCTTCTTAGATGAAACTTGAAGGATCACGTGATCCTTAATAGAATAAAAAATGATCATCATTTCCTTGATTAGGTCTTGTTCATGCTTCTCCTTAGCTTCATCTTCTTCATGTTCTGCAATCTCATCCTTGATGTACTTCTCAAGGCCATTCTCTTTCATAATGAGACCAATCCTATACTTCCAATCCAGGAAGTTTTCTAGGCCTTCCAATTTATCCTCAAGCTTAGTGCTTACGGCCATCTTGTCTAGTAGGTCGCTAAAAAATGAAATTTATCAAAATAGGAGGCTGAACTTACCATTAGATGTGATTGAGGGAGGTGCATTGGTTGATCCAACTACTTTCTAGAGATCCCAAATCTTCAGCCTTCAAATCCTACTTGGAAGGTTGTAGCACTTCATAAATTCTGGTTCTATTTCATTGCAGTTTTCTTTTTCACTACCAAACTAGGGTTTGGATTTCCCAGAGATCCAACCACCCAAAAAATTTGATCTAGGGATCAACAGATGCGCTCCAGGGAGGTGCAAATTTCTATGTAAGCAGATATTCAAAGAGGCAACTTTTGTAGAAACCCTAATTTCCTCTAGAGAGGGAGAAGAGAGAATTTCACCTTGTGAAAGCTGCTCTAATCAGGTTAGCTTTGATACAATGTTAATATTTCATATTTTATACTAGATTCATTAGTCTTCAATTCAAATATCATAGCATCAATATATCCATAATCACTGACAGAAACACAATCACAATATAGACACAGTATTTATCTTGGGAAACCTCAAGGGGAAGAAAACCCAACAAAACATCCTATGTATAAGATGTATAAGAGACAACCCCAAAAAAAGGTGTTATCCTCCAGCTGTTATCTCTCTCTCTCTCTCTCTCTCTCTCTCTCTCTCTCTCTCTCTCTCTCTCTCTCTCTCTCCTATGCGCTACTCAAGTGAGTGAGTATGTATCCAAATAAGAACCACAACTCCTCTATTTATACACATTGAGCCAACTGACTTTTATCCTAATAAAGTCAGTCGCACTAAAATTTCTGGGCCGACTTCACCTAAAGACTCAAAACAGTATATTATATTATTCATTAGGGTACTAATAATGACCTCATGGCAGTGTGGCAGTCTTAAATTCCCATGGTGGCAAGCTTCATGTCAACCCCACAAGCAGTTGGATGTCCAGTCGAACATTGGTTGTAGCGTAGGGGATTTAATACATGTGCGTGTTTTTTCATTGTCCTATGAAGCCAATATTTCACATTATGAATCCTGCTAACCTCCATACTTTCGTCTGGCTTATCTTCCTGTTACTGTTAATTGTTTCCTGCTTCACCAACCTACTAGGAAAGTTGTTTGTGAAAATGCCAAGGAAACATGACACTCTGAGGAGAGGCAATGGAGGTTGAGGAGGTGGACGAATTAAGGTTAACCTCAAAGCTACTGATGGATATGAATTGTAGGTATCCATGCCTGTTAGATGCATGATTGACGAATGGCAGTCTAAGTTTATTTCTAAACATTTGGCCTTCGCAATAAACAGTGACAAGATAAATCATTACTAGATAATTAAAAACATGATGGCCATGTTGATGGAATACCTGACAAACAAGTGGAATGGTGCCAGGGACATGGATGAGAGCATGCATACATGTCTCAACCAGACCGATGCGCACCTGAGCACTCTAGGAGAAAATTTCAACTGGTGGAACTATAGTGTTTTTCACAGCGATGATAATGCTGAAGGTGGTGGAAACATGGACCAGTGGAGGATGGGCAGTGAGTGTTATCAACCCAAATGGCACTTCTCCATCCAAGTGCCGACATTCCTTATGTTGGTACACAAAAGGACAAACTAGGATTGAATTTTTCCAAAGCACTATAGATGGGCATGACTTGGGATGCATTTACCTCTTGAACCAGCTTGCTATATATTTTTCTAAGTGATGAGTTGCATACGCAACTATCTTCATTGCAACTCGTGTACTGTACACGACTATCTGCATTGCAACCCGCGTACAACAGCGTATGCGAGTTTCCTTCGAGCAACTCGCGTGTCATATGCAGGTTGCCTATATCAATAGTCGCATACATCTTAGTTTGGATTTAAAAAATATAAAACGCAATTATATGAGATTAGTTGGGCCCTAATATTTAACTATCCCAACTATTTCAACCACCCCAACCTTCAAAACTACTCTATTTCCTAAAGTATAAATAGAGGCCTTGGGGTGGGTAATAATCAATCAAGATTGGAGAGCAAAGTTATGCTGGTGGTATATCTTCAGAAGTCTTGAAGCAGCATAACTCAGAGTCCTTTGGTTGCAGAGGAGTCCTTGTCTCAGAAGCTGGGTTGTACTCGTATCTCATTCATTGCTTGTTAATAAAGAGAATTCTTCTTCCAACTTTGTGTTGAGTCTATTTCATGTATTGTGGTTAATGAATGTATTTGATTATATGTTTGATATATTGTTTATATAACCTCTAATATATACATGCATGAGATATTACTTGAAGGATTTGCTCTTTGCAGGTGAAAGAGGTGCATCCCTGGAAGCTTTGGAGAGAAGAGGAGCGGGAGAAGATCAAGCTTGGATCAACTGTCGGTAATTGGGTAAGTCAAGACTTTCTTTCTATTCCCTTTCCATTCTTTGGTAAAGTTGATTGTTTGCAAGGTTAGTAGTAAGTTGGTAACCCTAGACCCTAGGTTACAAGGGTGCTTAATCCTGAAAAACATAATTGGTGACTCCACTGGGGAGTCCATCCTGTTGTGGGTTAGTCCTGTAGATACTTGCCTAGTATTTGCTCTGATTTAGTGTGTGGTTGTCTATATTGTCTTTGATTTGTAGTTGTGTGTCTGAAGACCTTTGCTATTTTTTTCTTTTTTGAAATTGTTTTCTTGTGTACATGGGTTGTTGTGCTACACAGTCACATACAACAACCTGTATATGTGGGTTTCTCTATAAGACAGTTGCGTACGTCTTGTAGGAGCACAAAATTTTAGGTGGGGTAGCTTCTCCCTGTCTTGTTTGGATTTTGCTCTGCTTGAAGGTCCTCTTTTGTTGGCATCTTCCTGTAAGTCTGAAAGTCTTGTACACCATGCTTTTTGCTTTTCAGTAAGCCTTTGAGTTTGATTGTTTGAGTCTTCTTTCACTTAGCAATTTGAGGTAGGTTCTCCTATTTGGGTGATAGGTTCAGTGCTATGTATCTGAGTGAGTGATCAGGATTTTAGATACCTTGTACTCTGTACTGCTTTCGAGTAGTGTCAGTTTGTCACAGCTTGTCCTTTAGTGTTTTCAGTGGATTTTATTCATTGATTCTTCCCAAGCTAGGTGTTTTCCAAGTATCCTCCTTACGTGGTTGACTTTGGTTCTTGCAAGTTCGCTATTGGTCTGATTATTCAAACATACTCAAGAAGTTTTGCATTTAGTGGCATGGTAATTTTTGAAGAATTTGAAAAGTGAAGCAAAACATTTAAAACATTTGCATTTTAATTGCATATTGTAGTTTTATTTTAAGTATTTTCGAATAAAATTTCAAAAATTTCAAAAATAAAACTTAGTCTTTTCATACTTAGTTGTAATTTCATTAGTTCATATTTACAAAAAGAAAAGAAGCTTGTTTTGAGTAGTATCAATTTGTTTTGGAATTCATTTTATGCACCTTTTTACTTTTCTTATCGAGTCTATAATATCATAGTCATTCATGCCACTTACCCTCTGACTAAGAACAACCCTTAAAATGAACGCTATAATTTAAATTTATTCGTAAGTTTTGTTTTATAGGGTCATACACCTACTAGCTTAGGCTATACTTGTGGGATAGGAAGTGTAAACTCCCCACAAGTGTTTAAATCCAGACGTAGTTGGCCATTCGATAGGTAAATCCTCCTCTATGTTGGTAGTATCTGGGAAGCTCCTCTCAAACGGGAGTTAAGCATGAGGCCACGTGGAGGCTTGGACTGAGGAGATAACCCTCTGATTCCTTGTCAAAACGTAGACCAAGTTTTTTGCGCATCTGGGGATTCTATCCTAGACATATTTTCAGCCTTTGCTACCTTGCCCATGCATACAAATCAGGCTTGCGACTGTCCCCCCAGACTATTGATATAGTTAAGGTAGCCTTTAGTCTCTTTGACATTTAGGGTTTATACACAGGTAAACCAGAAGGCTATTTATGGTTCACCTTGGAGGGGCCTGGAAGGTAACCCTTGTTGAAAGTGTAGGAGGGCGGTGGGTGATTCCTCTACTTGTACCTAAGAACCTTTTCAAGGATGCCAAGAAACTGTCTCTCATCTTTCTTCGGGAAGGCATATCTTATACCCCTTGTGATTGTTGAGACTTTAGGAAATTTTGTAGTGATTGCTTTGTGTTTTTTTTGCGTTTAGCCGACCTTAGGGTGTGAAGAGTCAAATTTACAATCATGGAGGACCATTCTGTCAGAAGTTCATGAAGGTTGAAAAACCTTCCTCTGCTTATCACATTGGAACCTCCACCTCTCCCTCAAAGGCAAATATTAGACATGGACGGTTCTTTTGAACCGATAGGAGTTAGTGAAGGTCCGGGTGAACCAGAACTTAGGACATACCGGATTGATTTAACTACAGTTGTGATAGAAGACTTGCAGGCTGACGAGTTTGCAAGGAACTTTAATTCACTTCTAACTGACTTAATTCACCCGTGATTGGTGTCCCTCTTGGAAGACTAATGTCTACTGTAGGAGAAAGTTCTTCTACTTCCACCTCAGCCACTCCAGCTGAAGGAGTGCCCCATCCCGCAGTTGTTGCCCCTAGAACAAATATACCTACTACACCTTTAACTCCATCTATCTGGGTGGTTAAACCACCGGCTCCCACCAATTTAGAAGGTACTTCTAGTGGAGTGGTCACTGGGATTCATAATGTACCTTTGGTTCCTATTTCCTTCACACACACTGCTCAAAGTGGTCCTATATGATCCTCATCATTTGTCTAGGGTTTTCCTTGGAATGGGGGACACATTCCCCCATCCACTCCATATGTAGGTCCAACACCTGCATATGTAGGGGTGCAGTTCGAAAACCCTAATCCTTATGGTCAAGGTTTTCAAACTCCAGTTTCAACTCCGTTCATGAGCTCTCCTTTATTTATTTTTAGCGGAGGGATACCTGCTACTTTGTTCCAAGCCCCAACTTTGACTGGGGTAGCTAGAACCTCATACACTGCACCACACATAAACAATCCATTGGATTATGGGTGGAATCCTCTCCAAAGTAGCCTAACCACTTTGCAACCGACAGCAGGGGGAAACCCCAACTTCACATCTGGGAACATGGGGGCAAGCCCCTCTAATCCCCAAGCTGGTACTTTTAATGCTCTGGTTAGACCCAATCTCCCTTTCATGGCAAATTTAAACTTTCCAGACTTGTCAAAACTAATGAATGACCTAGTCATACATAACTCCTCCTGGCAACCCATTCCTACCAAGTTGCCCTTGAACATTCAAAAATTCGAAGGTGAAGTTGGTGATGATCCAGGAACTCATGTCACCACTTTCCATTTGTGGTGATCTTCCAACTCACTGAATGACGATATCGTTCGGTTGATACTGTTCCAAATAAATTTGACCAGTACTGTAGCAAAATGGTACATTGAACTATCTTCTGCTGCTTTGGATAGTTTTTGGGACTTGGGTAATGTATTCCTTAGTCACTTCCAACTTCCTATCTGATATGATTTCGGGACAGATTTGTTGTCTACCTTTCGGAAGGACAAGGCCAGTCATATTTCAGATCACATCAAAGAGTGGAGAAGATGGAAGAGCCTTATCAAAGCCACCATCCCTCCCAAGTTTTTACTAGAATGGTTCCTTAAATCCCTATCGCCATATATATCTAAGGATGTATCTACTTCGGGAGTGACCAATGAGGAAGAGGCTATCCTTAGGGCCCAGTAGCTAGATTTGATATATTATCAGTCTGGGATTTTATATGAGATCATCCCTGATGCACCGAGGCCAACGCATAATGTAGAGAAACCTAAGCCTGGACCCCATGCTGATGGTGTGGTTGGTTCTGTGAAATCTCCCACTATAGAGTCTTTGGCTAAACAGCTCCATGAGTTGTCTATAAAACATTCTACTACGGAGGCAGCAAAGGCTACCCCCTCACCCTAGAATGCAAATGTTTTTGCACGATCCTTTCAAAATGGAAACCAGCAGCCCGGTGGGCAAAAGAAGAAAGGAAAAAAAGGTGAGGGAAACCAAAACAAGCAAAAACCCACAAACAATGGTGATGGGGGCAAAAAATAAAATAAGAAGGTGAAATTCCCATGTAATTTATCCCATGAAGATCACCTGACCCATCAATATCCCCTTATGGAACAAGCTCAGAAGATGCTAAAAGTCCAACAACCGGTTGTCCTAAAGGATCCTTTTCCCCAAGGACAGAAATTTTCTTTAGCTTCAAATATAACAAGGGGCACCCTAAATGCTCCTGACCCTAATTATATCAACATGGTTCGATCTTAGACTTTACTCCAGACTAGGAACAAGAACTATGAGACAAATACTTTGAAGAAGGGTAAGTCGATATGTGAAACTTCCAACCCTCTCACGATTGAAAAACCTATTGAACCTATGCCCAAGATACCGAAAGGTGTCTTCAAGAAAACCTTGCACAATCCCAATGCTAGGGTTGCAGCCAACTACTCTGTAGTTGAAGATTTAGCCTAGACCCCTTATGCGATGTTGGCTTTAGAGGTGTATAGAGTTGTCTCACCCAACGAGATGCACTCTTAACAACCTTAGGCAGCATGGAGTCATCGAGCCTCATGGTGAAATTTAATTTGTATGATGTCAAAATTCTCCTACCTTATCATGTAGCCTTATCGATAGATGTCATCCATGGTGTAAAAACCATTGGAAGGGAATCTATTGATGAGGGTGCTTCTACATGTGTCATGTCCCTGTCTTGCTGGAAAGCTCTTGGATCCCCAAAGCTAGTCCCATCAAACACCCTACTTACTGCTTTCGACGGAAGGTCATTTCATCCACATGGTATCCTACCGACTTTCGAAATAAAGTTGGCAGGGAAGGCAGTATCTGTTGAGGTAGAGGTGATTGATACACCTTTGGATTATAACTTACTATTGGGGAGAAGTTGGAATTATACCATGTTCGCTATTGCATCAGTCGTACTTTGGGTTGTAGTGTTTCCACACGAAGGGAAGTTGGTTACTATAGACGAGAGTCAGTTTTACTCGAAAGGGCCGCATGGAAACTAACGAGTCCACCGTACCGTTGGTTGATCAGGTTAAATCTACTGTAGAGAGCTTAGGGGATAGAATGTATGCATCATTGATGGGCACATTCGATATTCCAGCTCTGATTAATTATCTAGGTTCTACTAGTGTAGAGAAGTCTATAGCAATGGTTGTTGATAAAACAGATCCTTGGGTTCTTCCTTTTTGCCATGAACCTAAAGTGCCCTTATCAGCAGTAGAAGTAGCTTATCAAGCTATCCTTCATACTGTTGTTGATCCCATTCCGGTCCCTCTCACAGTCTTAGAGGAGCCGAAAGAATCCTATCTGCCTGCTTGGGCAGAGAACTCTTTGCATTCTAGAGACTGCTTAGATATGGTTTTTCCTTCTGATGAAGCCATTCTGGAAGCTATGTGCGGACAAGATAAGATTTGTGAAGATCTTCACCATCAATCCTATTTTCTTCCAGAGTTAAGCAGAATTCAGAATTAGGAGTTCCATATGAGACTGGAAGGTGATGTTGATACACCTATTAATCCCTTACCAAGGGAAGGAATATTTTTTTAGGGGAATATGGCAAACATTTATGCTACCATCCCTATCAACATCTCTGCAAACCCAAACATTGTGGAAAATGTACAAATCGGTGTAAACTACTCTCCAAAGGAGATTGCGATCTATACAACCTTATTTAAGGAATTTCACAATGTATTTGCTTGGTCATATGAGGAGATTCTAGGCATAGATCCCTCAATAGTTGAGCATGAAATCCAAACTCACCCTAATGCTAGACCCATTCGACAAAAGTAGAGACCTGTGAATCCACGTAAAGCGGCAGCTGTTAAGGCTGAAGTTGAAAAACTGTTGAAAGTCGGTTTCATTTACCTGATAGCTTTGACAGAATGGGTATCCAACCCTGTTCCTGTCGAAAAAAAGCAAGGGACTATACACGTTTGTACTGAATTTTGGGATCTAAATAAAGCCTGTCCCAAGGATAAATACCCCACACCATTCATAGATCAAATCATTGATGCCTGTGTGGGGAGTGAAGTCTTTTAGTTTATGGATGGTTTCTCCGGGTATAATCAAATCCAAATTAAATAGGAAGACCAACATAAAACAACTTTCATCTGTCCTTGGGGTACATTTGCGTACAAGAAAATTCCCTTTGGATAGAAAAATGCAGGGGCTACCTTTTAATGGGCAATGAATTTTTCCTTTCATGACAATAAAGCCATTGTCGAACCCTACCTTGATGATTTGCTAGCACATTCTCGTAAGAGGATTGATCACCCAGATCACTTGTGTTTTATTTTTGAATGATGTAGATACTAAAAAATTTGCTTGAATCCCCACAAGTGCATTTCCTATGTCGAGTCAAGGAGACTTCTTGGATTCATTGTTTCCAACAAAGGTATTCAGGTGGATCCTTTGAAAGTTGAGGCCATATTAAATCTGCCTCCTCTTTGTTCTATCAGGTAGCTTCAAAGCCTACAAGGGAATTCCAACTTTCTGAAGAGGAGCAAGACAAGATCAAGCTTGGATCAAGCTTGGATCAACCATCAGTAATCGGGTAATTCAAGACTTTCTTCCTATTCCCTTTCCATTCTCTGGTAAAGCTGATTGTCTGTAAGGTTAGTAGTAAGTTGGTAACCCTAGAACCTAGGTTACAAGGGTGCTTAATCCTGAACAACAGTGAGAATTCAACATCTATTCAAAAATCCACTGCTTTGGTGCAAGAGAACCTAGAGAACACCAGGATCATGATGCTGATAAAGCATGGTCGTGAGGATTCAAAAAACACCATTTGAGTCTCAACCGCCTTAGGAGCTGCAACCTACAGGATCATTGAATCATGAGCATGAGAATGAACCTTTCCCAGTCATGGAGGAAACACCAGAGGCAATTTCTAGATATGTTACACCCTAGATGCTTCACCGCCATACCTGGCTCCCACTGTGACTCACTGCTTTTTTGGTTTTCTTTGTTTTATAAATGTGTAATTTTCATGTCAGTCCAAAATTAGTTTTTAATTTGTAATATATCAGTCGATATGCATAGCTATGGCAAGAGAAGACTTTTCTACTTTTCATAAAACCCAACATGAACTCTAGTTTTTGTTACAGAATGGGCAGGTGGCCTAATAGTCTAAGGACCCTGTAGCAAGACTTTGATGCTCTGTACACAGTTTTTTTATTCTATGTTAATATGAATTTATACTACTGCTTACAAAAAATAAAATAAAATAAAAAGACTTTTCAAACCCTCTATCATTAAGTACTTTGTCTTCAGTGCAACTATGTTGCACATTGATAACCAACTGAATGCAATCACTCAAAATACTCAAGTCCAAGACACCATCATATTCTAGTTTATGTGGTAAGTTCTATTTGCAGTGTTATGTTTATAGGATAACTCAAGTACAAGAAGAATTAATAAATGTTGAATCTAGAACAAACAATCTAAACCGAGTTCTAGTCTAGCCTCCATTTACAGGAAGCTTTCTTTATGTTTGATAAATCCATCTATCAAAGAAATTCATATATTATAGTTCTTTACTTTCCATTTATCATAGGAATGGATGAATGACACCATCATTTAAGTAGTTCACTTCTTGGTTTACTTGTGGTGCCACTACTTATCCAAGAATTCAACTTAGATCTGGGATGTTAAAAATAACAATGCATTATTTTTTCAAAACTGCATTCATAATCCTTGAACTAATGAGAAATATACTAGTGTATGGTTCCAAAGGATAACCTTCGTTAGGTTCCTACCCTTAACCCTTTACATCATCACTGTATAAGGCCATAAGTCCTATTAGATAGTTAGAATCACTCCATTCTCAAGCATGCTAGCTACATAAAGGAAACTAAACACCAAGGTATAAGAACCGTAACTCAACCAGACATTCAAAGAAAATCCTAGTTGAGCTCTCGATAAAAAACTTGTCCCTACCCTTCATCCTCAAAAACAAAGAGATACACAAGTATGATATATAAAGTGTTAGTGTCTAATATAGCATATTAAATTAAACATGTATACAAAATAGTTACATCCATGGATACAAATATTAATAATTGCACATGAAATTGGATGAGAAATGGATATTTCTATTAATCTAAACAGAGATACAAATGGAAACCTATGTCAGCACCTCGTCGGAACCGAGAAAATGAGTCCCTCCACCACTTCAATCCTCCATGCCATGGCAAGCTCAGAAAGACAAAGGAAATATTTGGAAAGAGTACTAATGGCTTCGTCGAGGATAGAGGAATGCAGACTAAAAACTTACATGAATGTGGAGTCATTTGGATAGTTGATCTTAAAAAAACATATCAGGAGGTTCCTATGCTTCTTGAGAAGAAGAAAAAATAATACTACTCTAAGAGATGTGAGGACTCATAAAGATATTTTATCTTATTTACATTCATGTGTGAAATAAGAGAATAGACATAGATGAACATAAGTCTTCGTGATGGAGTACCCATATTATGATTCTCACATCTAGATGGTGAGAGGGAGAAGCTAGATTCATTAACTCCTGAAGAACTAGTGTAACTGCTAGATGTACATCCTGTAAAAAGGAGACCTACATGATGCTCATAATTTATAAGTAAGCTCAGAACAATATTCAAGAATCTTGTTATGATTTTTGAGATTATAGGTGTGGCAGTCACCAGATAATATTTTCCTCAGTTAAAGGAAAATGTGCAACAAAGATCTTGAAGAGTTTTAGAATGATGGAATGAAAGTCCATGGTGATCTATAAGATAAATCTGAAGTTTAAATCAAATTTGGAACATCTCAAAAGTCAATTGAGATGTATTTGGATTAGTAACAGCTCCCAAGACTAATTATATGCTTCAAAGTCTATACATAGACATGTACAAGCAAAGCATATGTTGTGGTACTTGGTACAAGCGTATGTGGACTCAAATATGTCTAGGATAGTAAAATAAAGATTCAAAGATATATGAATTCTGACTAGTACAATGATCAAGGAAATATCACATATGTTGCTCCAAATAAATCATGTTGTAAAGAAATAAAGATTTATTGGGTTCATAGTCAGTTATATTCGAGACATGGTACATATCCACAGATGAGAAGCAAATTTTCCATAATTCTTACTAAGCCTCTGTCCGAGACAAGCTTAGTACAGTATAGAAAAACTCCTCCAGTTGAAGAGGGAGTATTGATGTGTCTTCATAGGTGGAAGCAGATAAAGTCCCCACTAGTTAGTCATGGTACATGACTCAGGAAAGCATGGGTTGTGATACCTTGTGGAGATAATTCACATGAGTAGAGACATGGTCCAAGTATGAGAGACTATTGATACTCAAGAATAGTTATAGTCTAGACTGTCAAAGAACAATTATACCTATTAGAGAGGTGGTTGGGGTGTTGTAGTATAAAAAAAAGAATCGTTCAGAAAGTGATCATGCCTTAAAGAACATCATAGAGAATGTCAAAGCTCACAAAGAACTTCTTTATATAGAAGAAGATTCTTGAAGTAAACAAATGTTGAAGATTGAAAGATAATATGAGACTTTCTTTATGGATGATATTACACATCTGATGTATAATGTTGTATATGATGGACTTAAACTCCATGGTTTCCAGTTTAGAGAAACTATATTTTGGATCGGATCTAGATGGTGCTACTATGTGTAAGTAGCTATTTGGTCTCTTAAAGTACCTAGTATACATTTTGTAATTTTATGCTTGTTGATAAGAATATGTTTGAGTACCTTTAAGGTACATTAGAATATGATATTTATTGTATTTGATACATGGTAGACCTATTTTGCTATAAAACTATTGTTTTATCTTGAGATAAGTTATGTATGTTGCAACTAGTACTACAAAAGCTAAAGAGTGGCTAGTACTACAGAATCAAGGTGTAATAAAAGTGTATTGTGGATAGTACTACCTCATGAAGAGTAGTGTAGTTTGGGAAGCTACCTAATATGGTGAAATAATTGAGCCTATCGTCAGTCATTAGGTGTTACTAGTCAATATTTCTGAAAAAACCTATATGTGTTATGATAGAACACATTGAGATGAAGCTTTACTTCATTGAAATCATTGTCCTGTAAAGAAAAGATTTCAATACATAGCTATTGATGAGAAAATTGCAAATTTGTGGAAAAGTTGTTGTTAGTGACAAAGTTGAGATACTTATGAGATATGTTTTGCATGGAAAGAAAATCCTGGTAAAGCAGAGCACGTCTCCCTCACTGAGAGGGAGTGTTAAATGTAAAACATTAAGAGTCATTCTCCATACTTGTGTGGTACCAAGTAAGAAACATGTGTTTTATCAAGTTAAGGATTTGTGGGGTATCAAGTCAGGACATTATGTTGTATCAAGTCCTATCTATGTCCTCATGTATTGAGGTGGGATGCATGTACTATGATCTTGTGTTGTATCAAGATTGGAATCTTGTGTTGTATCAATATTGGATCCTTTTGTTGCATCAAGACCACAATATTGTGTTGTATCAAGTCTAGACTTGTTTTGTATCAAGTCAAATGATTTTTATAGATGGGACCCTATGAGATGGATCTCCTTAACTGGAGAGTGATTGGAGATGGTATTTTGTTGTATCAAGACTGGAGACTTGTGTTGTATCAAGTCATGAGGATATACTATGTGATGTATTGCTAGTCATGGTCACTAGGTGCTATAAATCTCCTTTAAGGATTAGCTACCCGTAGAGTGAATTACTTTAGAATATGACTATATGACCTATTGATGTATTTGTGACTTCGGAATGTATTCATCTATGTATCTTATGTATTGTAACCCGATGTTTATTTCGGGATGTATATATTATGTAATTGAGTCATGTTGTCATGCCCCGATGTTCCAATCGGGAGGATCAATAATGTAAACAAGTCATGTCAAGTCATAATGAGTAACCCTCCAATTGTGTAAGAGTTAAAGTCCCAGCAGTTCTGGGGCACTAGGGTTATTAGACTCTCCTATTAGAGGTCGACCCTAGTATGGTTTTAGTCATGTCGAGATTAGTATAAATAGAGAGCTAGGATCTATATTTAGCACACATCACTCACACACTCAAGTGTAGCGCTTAGTTGAGGAAGGAGAAGACACTGGGGCTAGACAAGAAGAAGATTACTGCTGTCGAGAGTGCATCTTACTATTTTGGGGTTTTACATCTTGTGTTGATTCTATCTCTGAGGAATTTGTGGGGTGTTCTCCATTTATGGTTTCCCCGATCAAAAAAACTATGTTCATTGTCTCTTGTGTTTGATTGTTGTACTTGTTATTCTCTCAGTAAAGATCCTAACATAATGCTAGCTTAATGTTGAAAAACTAACATGGTATGAGAGCTAACCTGAGAAGAAGACACTATACAGCTGCGGGAACTAGGGATTCCTATTTTGTGGATCTTCCTTCAAATATTTTCAACAAAATTAAGGTTGAACAACTCTCATCCTTAGGGTGCATCTTTCTATCGAAGCAGAATCCAATTCTGAGGTTTTTCAGTTTTGGACCTGTCACTACTGTCGAAAATTAGGGATTTTCACAGAAGAGGAATTTTTTAGTGAGCCCAAGCCTGGATTTATATCCTCCCCAAAATCAAAGTTAGGGACAAATTTCAAGGCATTTGGGTAGAGAGAACTCCGGAAAAGCAAAACCCTAATTTGCTCCTGAACTAGTTCTGCAGGATTTCAGCTCAAGTTTTAGATCTCACATCTTGAACCTGGTAATATCTAAAATACATTGTATTTCCATTTGAGGTTCTCATTTAATATGTCTCATCATACCAAGCTTGATGAAAATATTGAGGCAGCTGAAAACTTTCGAGCCTGGAAGTATAGGATCTCCTTGGTTCTGGAAGAAAATGAATTAGACTCCTACATTCATGAGGAGGTTCCAGTTCCAGAGGGAGATGAGGCAAAGGCCTTACATAAGAAGAAGATGGTTATGGCAAAGAGGATCATTGCTGATTCTATCAAGGATCACCTTATCCCACAAGTGTCCTCTCTCAAGACACCTAAAGCTATGTTTGATGCCCTAACCAAATTGTTTGAAGGGAAGAACATCAATCAGAAGATGACCCTGAGAAACCAACTGAAGAATGTGAAGATTAAGAATGCAGAAACAATCCAGTATTACTTCACAAGAGTTTCTTAGATCAAAGAGCAACTAGAAGTAGTTGATGAAGAAGTGGAAAATGCAGAGATTGTAATGACTACATTGAATGGCCTTCCTAGGTCATGGGATTCTTTCATCCAAGGAATCTGTGCTAGGAAGAAGTTAGTCAGGTTCAACAGACTATGGGAAGAGTGCTCTCAAGAAGAAGCTTGGATAGCATCTTGAGAAGAGAAGATGGGAAGTGAAGACCAAGCTCTTACAGTACACTCCAAGTCTCACTCCAAGTCAAGAAAGAGAAAATCTCATGGTTCTAGAGGTAAGCACTTTCACAAAGATAATACTAGAAGAGATGTATCTAGGATCATATGCTATACTTGTGATGAAGCAGGACACTATGCAAGGAATTTTCCTAACAAACAGAAGATAGTAAAGAAGAGCAACAAAAGAAGACATCATGCTCATGCTACTGAGGATGATGAACCATCCAGAAAGAGATCTAGATATGAAAGTGAATATTATTCAAGTGAGGATGAATATGTTCTGATATCATCTCTCACAGGTAACATTACTCATGGTAGTGATGATTGGCTTCTAGACAGTGGGGCTTCCAAACATATGACTGGATTCAAGGAATCCTTTGTTAGACTATCAGAACATGAATCACCTCACAAGGTAAAGCTAGGAGATGACTACCAATATCCAATAAAAGGTAGTAGGGAATCTTCATATAAGTTAGACTCTGGAAAATATCTAACAATGAAAGAAGTATTGTTTGTGCCAGGACTCAAGAAGAACCTTCTCTCCATATCAGCATTAGATGCAAAAGGAATGCAGGTTGCATTCATAGATGGTCAAGTCATCATGTGGACAAAAGGAAACACTATCGATGATGTGGTAGTGACTGGAGAACAAGAAGGAGGATTGTACAAATTAAAGGGCCACCCATAACAAGCCTTGGTCCATGACATAGTAGAGCCAAGTGAACTTTGGCATAAAAGGCTTGCACATGTGCATTACAGAGCACTACCTATTGCAAGCAAAGCTGTCGAAGGTCTTCCAAAAATTCAAGAAAAACATGATGGGGTCTGCAAAGGATGTGCAAAAGGAAAGAATACAAAGAAGACATTTCCAAGCAGTGAAAGCAAAGAAAAAGGAATCTTGGAAATCATCCACTCCGATGTATGCGGTCCTATGTCATCAAACTCTCTAAGCGAGTATGCATATTATGTTTCTTTTATTGATGATTTTTCTAGGAAGACATGGGTTTACTTCATGAAGAACAAAGATGAAGTATTCAATAAGTTCAAAGAATTCAAAGCCTTGATCGAAAACCATACTAAAAAGAATATCAAGACCATTTGATCAGATAATGGCGGAGAATTCACTTCAAATGAATTCAAAGAGCTATGCAAAGAATCAGGGATTAAGAGGGAGTTGTCCACTCGTTATAATCCACAATAGAATGGGGTTGCAGAATGGAAGAACAAAACTATCATGGAAGCTGCAAAAGCAATGCTTCATGATCAAGACCTTCCTATGCATCTTTGGGCAGAAGCTGCTAGAACGGTGGTGTATGTACAGAACCATACTCCACATAGAGTACTCAAGAACAAGACTCTTGAAGAAGTCTTCTCCAGCAAGAAACTAGAATTCAGCCATCTCAGAATATTCGGCTGTCCTGTGTACATCCACATTCCAAAAGAGAAGAGGACTAAATTATATCCTTCAGGAAAGAAGGGTATATTTGTGGGATACTCTGAAAGCTTGAAGGCTTACAGAATATATTTCCCAGGATATAAGAAGATTGACATCAGCAGGGATGTGACATTTGATGAAGACACAGCTTACAACAAATCCAGAAAGAGACCTGCTAAAGAACTTGAAGAAGTAGAAGCACCCTGAATTCATGATACAACCATGAATGAAGAAACTCGTGAAGAAGATCAAGAATTTGAAGAACCACAAAGACCTATAGATCCACCTCTGGAGAAGAATCCTCATAAGAGGAAACCTACTTGGGTACGAGAACTTATCCAAGGTGCGGAAAGATATGGGGCTCTAGAAGAGAATCATAGAGAAAGAAAGAGGACCAGATCCTATTCCGAGTATGTAGCTTTACTATGTGATTTCATTGATAAAGAACCTTCCAGTTATGAAGAAGCGGCAGAACAGAAAGAATGGAAGGATGCTATGATCGAAGAGTACCAATTGATCATGAAGAATGATGTTTGGTATGTTGTCCCAAGACTAGATAGGAAGTCAGTTGTAACTTCCAAATGGATCTACAAGATCAAACATGCTGCAGATGGTAGCATTGAAAAGTATAAGGAAATATTTGTAGCTCAAGGTTTCTCTCAGAAAGAGGGAATAGACTATGAGGAGACCTTTGCACCTGTAGCCAGATACACTTCCATCAGATCAGTACTTGCTCTGGCTGTAGTGATGAAATGGAAAATACACCAAATGGATGTCAATACTGCTTTCTTGAATGGTGTAGTGGAAGAGGAAGTGTATGTAGAACAACCAGTCGGTTTTGAGACACATGACAGGGAGTCTCATGTATGCAGATTGAAGAAAGCCCTGTACGGTTTGAAACAGGCACCTAGGACATGGTACGGAAAAATTTATAGCTTTCTATCTAGTTTGGGCTTTACCAAGAGTAAAGTAGATTCCAACCTTTACTACAAGGTTGAAGATGGCAACCCAGTGATGCTTCTACTATATGTAGATGATCTGTTTGTGATAGGTATGGATGGGATGATTACTGATACAAAGAGAAAGCTTGCTTCCGAGTTCGAGATGAAGGACTTGGGTATGATGCATTACTTTCTAGGTATGGAGGTGTGGCAAAGTGCGGATGGAATCTTCCTTGGACAAGGGAAGTATGCAATAGAGATCCTGGAGAGGTTTGGGAAGATGGACTACAAGATTATGGCCACACCTATGGCATCAAACCTGAAGCTATTGAATGATGCTTCTTTAGAGACGGTTGATGCTATGATGTATCGTCAGATGATTGGGTCATTGATGTACCTGACGAACATGAGACCAGACATTTGCTTTGATGTGAACACCTTGAGCCAGTTCTTGACAGATCCAAGAAATGTTCACTTGATTGCTGCAAAGCATATTCTGAGGTACTTGAGGGGTACAATTGATTATGGGATCAAGTATGATGTGAATCAAAAGATTAACCTGGAGGGTTATGTTGATTTAGATTGGGCAGGTAGTGCCATTGATAGGAAGAGCACTTCAGGGTGTTGCTTTAGTATGGGATTAGGTGTGATCTCTTTGTTTAGCAGGAAGCAATCCTGTGTGGTACTGAGTACAACTAAAGTAGATTATGTCGCAGCTTGTTCAGCTATTTGTGAGGCAGTATGGCTGCGAAAGCTACTGTCCAATATATTTGATCTCCAGTTGGATGCTACTTGTATACATTGTGACAATCAGAGTTACATGAAGTTTTCAGAGAATCTAGTGTTCCATGACAAGTCAAAGCATATCGAGATCAAGTATCACTATATCAGGGATATGGTGCAGAGGGGAGCAGTGAAGCTCCAATATGTTGTGACAGAGGAACATATAGCTAATGTGTTGACAAAGCCATTGGCCAAGGTGAAGTTCGAGTACCTAAGGGAGAAGCTTGGTGTTCTCCAGATCGAGGTTTCCTCCAAGGGAAAGTGATGAGTCCCAAAGCCATTCTGACGAGTAGGTTAGATATAAGGGCTGAGCCATTCTGTTCATGGCTAAAGGATTTAGTTCCTTTCATGTCAGATGTGAGTGTTGGCCATTTTGTCGAGTAGGACAAATGTAAGGGCTACCGCCATTCTGACGAGTAGGTCAGATGTAAGGGCAGAGCCATTCTGTTCATGGCTAAAGGATTTAGATCCTTCCATGTCAGATGTGAGTGCTGGCCATTCTATCGAGTAGGATAGATGTAAGGGATACCACCATTCTGACAAGCAGGTCATATGTAAGTGCAGAGCCATTCTGTTCATGGCTAAAGGATTTAGTTCCTTTCATGTCAGATGTGAGTGCTGGCCATTCTGTCGAGTAGGACAGATGTAAGGGCTACCGCCATTCTGACGAGTAGGTCAGATGTGAGTACTGGCCATTCTGATGTATGATGAGCTCCTACATATATGTAAGGGCTACCGCCTTTCTGACGAGTAGGTCAGATGTGAGTGCTGGACATTCTGATGTGACTGTAGGATTAGGTCCTATATGATCAGATATAAGGGCTACCACATTTCTGATGAGCAGGTTAGATGTGAGTGCTGGCCATTCTGATGAGTAGGTTAGATATAAGGGCTACCGCCTTTCTGACGAGCAGCTCAGATGTGAGTGCTGGCCATTCTGACGAGTAGGTCAGATGTAAGGGCTACCAAAGACCTATGAGGAGGTAGGCATACACCCAGCATGAAAGAAGGTTGGCTCTGTAGAACTTCCTATGACGAGATAGCACACACATGATGATGACCAAGTGAGATCCAAATCGAGCTATGATCCAGATCCAGTTATGATGACTCAGAGAGATCCAGATCAAGTGATGATCCAGATCCAGCAGTGATGATCCAAATTGAGAGATGATCCAGATCCAGTCCAGTGATGATGGTCCAGATCGAGTGATGATCCAGATCCAGTCCAGTGATGATGATCCAGATCGAGAGATGATCCAGATCCAGTGATGTTGATCCAGATCGAGAGATGATCCAGATCTAGTGATGATGTCCCATGATGATCCAGATCGAGAGATGATCCAGATTTGAAGAATGAAGATGACTTGAAGACTCAGAAGACTCGAGATGCAAATGATGAGATGATCCAGTTGATACAGAGAAGAAGACCAATGTTGAAAATTGTGTCGAAAGAATACCTTCCTAGTTAAGAGGGAGTGTTGATGTATTTTTAACTTCGGAATGTATTCATCTATGTATCTTATGTATTGTAACCCGATGTTAATTCTGGGATGTATCTATTATGTATTTGAGTCATGTTGTCATGCCCCGATGTTCCGATCAGGAGGATCAATAATGTAAATAAGTCATGTCAAGTCATAATGAGTAACCCTCCGATTGTGTAAGAGTTAAATTCCCCACAGTTCCGGGGCACTAGGGTTATTAGACTCTCCTAGTAGAGGTCGGCCCTGGGTGTGTGCAAGAATTTGAGGGACCCTTTTGAGCAATGGTGGAGAGAAGTCATTCACTCTTGATAATAAAAAAAGAAATCAACCCAAGCAACACCAAACTTGCCAAGCCTAGTCCCAAGGCTGGCAATGGTCATGCCACCTAGGATAGGAAACAAAATCGCGCCTCCGTTTTACTCAAGCTAATCGCGTGCGCGATTTCCTTTGCTAAAACGGAGGCGCGATTGTTAAAACCTATTTTTCATTTTAAACCGGCCGAGGCCGTCCTTTTCTTATTTTCGGCGCGGCTATTGGATGAACGAAGGAGAAACATCGACTGTGCATACGCGATTTTGGGTGTTCTTGAGCCCTCCATCTCCACCTTTGTATTAACCTTCCCTTTGTGAGGTAATTTCTTCAATTTTTTTCATGTTTTTTTCATTTTCTACATCAATTTTTTTCATGTTTTTTTCATTTTCTACATCAATTTATTTGCCTTGTCTACAATAATTTTGTAGTATGATTAGGAGGTAAAACAATTGCACTAAAAGAATGCTACGTCAGTCCTCTCTATGTTGAATCATTTGTAGCTACTTCATTTCTAAAAGAATCTTTAAAAAACTTAAAATAGCTATCATATTTTGTTATTCAAAGTAATTTAATATGCTCTATGGCAAACTTCTGATTTATTGTAAAATTCCATCTCTAAAAATCTGAAGGAACATAGTCATTTTCACAATAGAAAATGTACTATTAATAACCAGAAGCATTAAGTCAATTTGTATATACAGCACCCATGTCAATATTGTTAATGCTCGCTGACAATATATCATTCATGGGTCTTCATGTGGAGAAGAAGTTCAAGATTTTGCTGCTGTAGATGAAATGATTCACGGGAAGAGTGTAACCAGTAGTTTCCAGGTTGCCATAAATTGAAATATCAATGTGGTAAAATCTTCACTCTTATATTGTGCTTACATACTTCCATTGGGCGCATTGGGAAGAATAAAGCTACTACAGGATTTGCTATGCCATAACCATTGAATATCACCCTCATTAACAATAGCTACCATAACCATTGAATATCACCCTCATCAAAATGATAATAATCTTCATTATTAATAAATGGCTTAGAAATTGATTACCAACTTCATTCAACAATAGCCCCTCTCTTTAACAATAAATAGCTTATGAATAGACTAACACTCTAAATAGCTTATGCCGCCTATTCTTTACTGTAAAATTCAAGATCAATCTTTAAATTTACATGATAGATTTAGTTTATATGTCAATAGTTATACAGTTTTCAGTTCTTAGATATGTCATTATATCATGTGTTTACATTTATAATGATATTTTATTTGTATTTATGATTGCAGTGGCTACTATGGATCGTAACAATGCAAAGATACTGAGGTTCATTGGCCATTTGAGAGAGATTGGGTCAGCTTGGAGGGGTGGAGATGAGCTCCGCCGCTCCCTGTCAAATTCATTGTTATCTATTGTTGATACGATCACAAGATCGAATGATGCATTGTATAGCATCGCATCTTATAGGGAGAGAAAAAGGAAACAATATGCTGATGGCTTGAGTTACAATGAGGTAAAAAAGCTGAAAATAACAAAACAAGCCATCTATTCATTGTTTAGACTGCCTAGGATGGATAACATCCCGAAGATTAGTAGGCCACATATATCTATTGAGTGGTGCACTTTTCCACTCATCAGAGACAACTGGATGGATAGGTGGTACATGGTTTTTGACATCCCCCTCACAACAATAGGGAAGTACCGATGTACTTCCTCCAAAAATTGTATGCATAGTTTGTGATGGGGAAACATGTCAACTATTTTGACATGTTGGGCTTCCAGGGAGTTGGTAGGGGAATGCCCCAACACCGACCCGATGCTAGGCATAGAGATGCCAATCCACATATACCTGCACCCCGTGCCCAGCTACCTAGGGAAGACATCCCTCCTGCACATGACATGGTTTCCGAGACACAGGATATATTTTTTACTCTAGCTGAGATTGTCTCTCGCGACACGGCCACTATTGACCAGAGAGCACCCTCTTCCTCTGCTGGTGTACAACCACCAGCTTCTGGTGGTGGAGGGACATCTGTTGGTGGGGATAGACCGACATTCGATGTGCCTCAGAGCGAGCCGCACGTCTGCACATCGTGTGGGGGACCTTGTTATGGTCCTGGACCAAGACATGGTACCAGTACGATGACTGGTGGTCAGGTAAGGACTTTGTTTTAAAACTCTGTTATTGAACTCAATTTTTAATTGTTCCATACTATATCTAACATATTAAAAGATTCATAATATATATGCAATATTTACTCTTGCAGGAGTTTGATGCATCTCACGGGGGTGGTACTACACCTGGTGTGGTTGTACCCGAGACCCAGAGAACCACAGTTGAGGTAATATTTAAACACTTGTCATCTTGTTATTACATGTATAATTTTGTTAATGCATGTGTTAGTCTTGTTTAATTTATTAAAATGTCTAATATTTACAATTTTTGAAGTTGCAGGAAGCCCACTTGGAACATGATGCTGAAGACATTAATATGAACGACATAGTCCAAGGTGGAATTTATGACTACTTAAAGAATGTAAGTACATGGGTTATGATTGAATCTTGTTCGAATTATTTAAATTTCTTACTGTACACTCCTTTATAGAGATCGCTAATGTAAATATAATTTTTAAACTTGCACATGCTAGACGCATCTGAAGAGGAGCACCAAATTGATGGAAGCGGTCACTCCCGTGGTGGAGATATGTCCCAGGAAGGGGTAAGTATATTACAACATGTT